>ML798510.1:548337-567862 GCA_009831015.1 Picea engelmannii | reverse complement strand
GCAGACTCATTCTCTCCAGGTTACACTTTGTTTAGTGTCGGAGGAATGGCCCAGGGTAAGAAATGGTCCAGGTTCAGAAATCAGAAATAATCTTTCTTCCTTGTTTGTGAAGAATAGGGCAGATAGCCCATTGCTGATGAGGAAAGACATTCTTTCAGATCTCACAAACGTGAGTGAAAGATCTACCCAGAGGATTCAGTTTATCTTTAACAGTATTTTCTATGCAGGATGGCACTAGATGATTATTGTTGATATTTTATACTGAGGGAAGACATTCTTTTAGATCTCACAAACGTGAATGAAAGATTGGCCCAGATGATTATTGTTGATATTCTATACTGAGGGCAGACACTCTTTCAGATCTCACAGACGTGAGTGAAAGATTGGCCCAGATGATTCAGTTTTTATCATAACATTGTTTCTATGCAGGTTGCTATCAGATGTTTGACAGTAGATGTGAACTATTGTGGTGGATGTGCTCCACTATTCGTGAGGCAAATACTCTTTCAGAGCTCATAGATGTGAGTGAAAGATTAGCCCAAATAATTCAGCATATATCATAACATTGTATGACAGTAGACGAGGACTACTGTGGTGAATATGTTTCACTGTTCGCACCCACACGTTGTTGATCAAGTACTTGTATGTTACTTGATGTGGTAGTTAACCACTGGATTGTAGTTATGTACTACTATGAATAGACACAGGTGTGTTCTATCATTGTTCTAATTGCCTTTAAGACTATCAGCAGTTTATTGGAGATAATGATCATTCAGATGAATGATGAACAGAGATTTTCCAGACGAAAAACAGTTCAGAGCCTTTTGCTCCTCTTGTATCACTCCATGGTGAGAGTGACTTATCCAGCATCATATCTAATTACTCAGATGAAGTATGGTTTCGAGAATTGATGCAGCTGATGGTAATGGTGATGCTCATGATCTAGTCATGAAATAGTCTAGATGACTATATTGATGCTACCGGGTAAATGGCATGTTTTGTGCTCAAGTCCATTACCTGTAAATACCTCTCTAGCTAGGAGGGAGTGTTAATATTATGGTAGTTGCGAGAGGTATTTACCCCCACGTGTGAACCTGACAAGAATAGAAGACTCTGGAAAGCAAGAGAAATACAGGGCACCAGTTCTCATTTGTAGCATCTCAGCAGTTGCAGACAAAGCCAGTTCTGCGCAGCAGTTTCCCAGTTGGTGCGCACTGCAGTTGCAGTCTAGTGCGCGGGTTTAGAGGAGGGTTGCAGGTGCAGCTGCAGTAGAGTTTCAGTATTGGCTTGGATATCTCTTGGCTAGGGTTTGGGACTATCTGATCAATCTTTTGTGTTGCGCTATCCTTGGGGAGAGATGCGTTGCCCTTTGTTTGGCTATCTAGCCTAGGGTTTGCTTCCGGAGGAATTTCTCAGTCAAGGTTAAGGTGCTCGGAGGGAGGCTTTGGCCTATGGTTGGGTGACGAAGGTATCGTCAATGGTAAAACGAGCACACCATCTTCTATATTGTAACAGATCGGAGCAGGGATGGCTATAACGAATGCAACGCTGGACAGAGAGAAAATGGATGAAAAGGAATTAGCAGTCACAAAGGAGTTGGATCATCTGCTCCATCTAGCGAAGTATTATCAGGATTCGACGTAGGCAGTAATATTCCTAAGAAGTGAGTTCAGAGACACATATGCACAATTCACAAACGAACGAAACATCTTCACCACATGCATCGTCGATTTTCAAGAGGATACTCTCATGGGGTTGGCAACTTGTAAAGACGTGCAGAGGTGGTATGAAAAAACACTTCAAGACTTAGAGCGGATTGACTATATCAATGTGGTACAGAAAGGTAGAGACTTGAAAGAACACAACATCCGAGTACTAATCGATAGCAACATCACCCGAATTAGGAAGGCAGATGAATATTGGGTGAGCATGGTCTAGGAACCTTAGCAGAAGATACAGAAAAGGTGGAGAGAATGCGAGAAAAGTTGGGAGAAGATCAATTGGAAGATGGAAAACATTGGCCTACCAGAATTCGGCCCACCAGAAAATTTCGTCGATTTGCATGACATAGTCAAACGGTATGCAGAGCAAGACTCGGCATGGGAGGCAGAGATCTCACAGATTTCAAGTATGACTCCAGGTCAAGTAAAGGAGTTCGTGGAGAACCCAATTAAAGCCCTCGTCATTCTCCAGTGCTTAAGTGTCAAGCTCATCAAGTATAGAGAACGAGCAGTGGAGATAAAGGAAGTCTTCTCTGCACCGATGGATCAGCATTGGTTTCCCTATGCAAACACAGGCAAAGACCTTTTCTTCAAATGCGTAGAGTATGAGGGAAATCATCCACTGCAGTAAAAAATCGGATGATCTCAAGAGAACGAGGAGACAAAGTATGCCACGTGTCAATTTTGTTTTACTTAACACAACTTTTAGTAGTTATTTTTAGCTTAGTGATCCTTTATAAATAGGGAGATCGACCTTGTGCAAAGGGTTGATGGTTTTGAGAAAGACCCTCTTTTTTGAGAATTGTAAAAGAATTATTTCTATGCAACTTTAATTAAGAAATTTTGTTTAGAACCAAAGACAATTTTTTCATCTGAAGCATCAACTTGATTGGATCGAGAGGGAATTGTTTATGTCTTCGAGTTTGATTATGTTGCGGTATTGAGTAAGAGTTGTTGTATCTATTGTTAAGTTATCTTTCAATATTATAACAGTCCTTTTTTCTAGATGATGAAAAGAAATCGATGTGTTGATATGTGATTGATAGTAGAGCTAAGAGAACTAATTTTCTTACACTCATCTTTGTTACATATTTGTTTTCCTTTCTACAATTGTTATCTCAATCAATGATGTATGTTCACAAGTAAAAAAGTATTATTGTTAAGCTTGAAATAGTTTTGATTATCGTTGTCTGGACGTTGGGGTATAAGGGTTATCCTAAGCTCAACATTATTTAATATTTCGTAATTTCCCTTCATCAGTTGGTTTATGCCATCATCTTTACTGCACCTAGATTATTCAAGAATACAAAAAATACAAAAAGAGAATCGCTTAACCTGAAGGAGGAACTTTTCATAAAAAGATACACCTATCAGTTACCAGCAAAGCCCATCGATAAATCAGTCGGATCAAAGATCTGGAGAACCATTCCACTTATTAAATGCTTACGAGTCTAATTGGGCCTCTTAAGCGGGTTTGGTTCCTGTTGTTGAGTTAAAGGATTTTCGACCCCTCAACACTATCCACGGTCTAATGGTCAAGTAGAAGCCATCAATCGTGTTTTGAATAATATGATGCAATGAATGGTGGGTAAACACAAGACCAACCGACACATGATGCTTTTCTTGACGTTATGGGCCTATCGAACCTTAGTTAAGACTACCACCAATTTTACACCATTTCAACTTGTTCATGGAGTGGAGGTTGTTTTATTGACTGAATGTGAGATACCTTCATTAAAGCTAGTAATAGAACTCATGCCTAATACCTCTACGAAGAAAGAGCATCTCGTTTATTTGTCCCATCTTGATGAACGTTGTCGAGATGATGTGTTGGCTAATGAGACTCATAAGAAGCATACGAAAGCCCAGTATGACAAAAGTGTTAATCCTTGTGTCTTCATTGAAGGAGATGTGGCTTTGGTTTATGACCAAGATCAAGAAAAGTTATGGGTAGGAAAGATTGAACCTCTTTGGCATGGCCCTTACATTGTCATCCATATATTGCAAAAACGGGCCTATTAGTTAGTGGACTATGAAGGGAATCTTTTGTCGAAGCCTTGTAATGGAATCTACCTTAAGAAGTACTATGTGTAAGTAGCAATGTTGGGTGGTGCTTTGTAGCATGATTTTTTAAGTTTTTTACTTTAGAGCCTTTTCAGTTTCAACCTTTGGTTAGTTCAATTCATATGCTTATCATGTTTGGTGCTTGATTTGCAGGTGTCGATATCTATCCTAGTTTATGTAGGTTTCACAGACAGCGCCAACTATCACACCTGAAACATCACTTCCATCGCATGGGTGATTTTATCACACACTAACCAACTTGTGAGGTCAGGAGGTTCATTCCTCGATCCTGCAACCAACAATGTTGTGGAATATAGTGCAGTTATCGAACTTCTATTTGAAGTCATTGTTCTCAACATCTACAGATTGGTCGTTTATTTGGATTCATAATTAGTGGTGTCATAGATGAATAATGTTTAAAGTCCCCTAACCTCTTCATCTAGGACTCGAACGACCATGGGACCCTCTCTAGGTGGAAGGAGACATCTTCAATGAACTTTGAGGTATGTGTTTTAACTAGCATATAGCAATATGTTTTTCCCTACATTATGATCTTGCATTATTAACCATCCTTTGTGCCAACATTATGTCTTAGGTTCAATCATGTCATGTTGCGGGATTATCCTATCTTCTCTGCTATGGTTCATAACTTGTACAGTAGTGTCTACCCTTCATGGGTTGCTCTAGTTAGCATTCCTATTTCCATTCGATGCCCATGTTGCGTTATTCTTGTAGGTCCAGGAACCCATATTTAGCACTACCATGACTTAATAGTTGAGACTTAATGTTTTCTCTCTTATACTTTTCTAGCCATGTCTTGAAGGGGTTCCCATTATTTTTGTTGCTTTATAGTTGCACTTTCTTATTGTTGCTTGCATCTTGGTACATACTACTACGCTACCATTCACTTCATCTTGCTTATTGCCTTTATAGTTACTCTTGACCTTAGCCATTTGCATCTATTGCCTCTATTTTGCGACCTTGTACCCTTGGAGAAGACGTTCATGAGTGTACATAACTTGCCCATCAGATTTTTTACATTTTCTTTGCATAGGTTTGTTCCATGCGCTTGGAATTTAGTTGCATGCCTTTGAGCCACTCATTTTCTCCAATGTAGCATACTTTTATCCTTTTTGTGTGTTTTCCAAAACATGAAAAAGACACTAAAATTTGAAAAACATAAAAAATAAAAGGGAGGAAATAATTTCGATTTGTATTTGATTCGGATTGAGTGGCAGTGGTTAGTCATTGTCACCCTTGAACATAGCACCTATTTTCATCATTGTCTTGTAGTTAGGATTTAGTATTGTTCTAAGAGCGGTACCATGATTTTGAGCTTATACTCCTCAAATTGGTTATTTGTCCAGTCACTATGGAGAAAGCTTCAATACCTCCAATGTTGTTGCTTTATAGTGTTGGTCATGTTAGTGTCAATGATGCCCAAGTCATCATTGTTTCGTGATATATGTTCAAGGGAAGTTTTGAGCATGAGTAGGCCTTTTTCCAATTTGATTTACCTTTCATGTTGGCCATCCATGTGTCAATTTGTACTTGGTAATTTCCTTATTTCACAAAAACTCCTTGGTTCTTGTTTTGCACCAATTGATGTGGGATATGTTATTTCCCTTCTTTCGACAAATCTCTTCCCATGAATGCCAAAACATTATCTAGAAAGTCGGTCTAGAAACCTTAGTAGTACCTTGGGGTTTGCAGACATCAGTGGTTGGTTCCCTCATGATCGATAATGGGTTCACATCATTAACCCTTGATTGACTAATTCTCCAAGTGTTCAACTTCATATCATTCATTCACGCTTGTGAGATTGCATTGTGTACCTTGGGGTCCATCTTCATTATTGGTGGATCCCCTTGCATGTGTTACTGGTTTTTCATCAATGACTGGTAGTCAAATGGTTTCTACCATGCTCGAAACCAGTTCATTTACTTGCATGATGTAGATTCATACAATCATAGAGTTGGGATTTAATAGCTTGGGCTAGGGGCATCCTCCATTAGTGCTACCTTCTTGAGTTGCGCAAGATTTTTTCACTTGTTGATGATTACTTTGAAGACCATGGTGCACTCTCATTGGTGCTAAGTGTCTTCCTAACATATACTTTAACGCAGATCCACTTTGCATTTTCCCGTGGCTATGATCCACTTTGGACAAGATGACCCACCACCAAATGTGGAAATAATTCATGTTGCTATGTAAGTTATATTTGATTTATGGATAGAATTTGTGGGTTGGTTGGCCCTTAACTTTGTTAAATTTTTTATGTGATTGTTATTTAAGTCTTCAAGAATCTTTTGTATTTGCTATTACACTACCTAGGTCTATAGGTTCCAAAGGTTACTAACATTTGGAGATGGCTTAAAGCTGCCTACTTTTTATTTTTCTCTTTTTGTATAAAATGGCCTATATGTACATATTTTGATCTTCAATAATTAATAATTAAGGGAAGAATTTTTGCACTAAGAAAGCCAAGGGCAACAACGTAATATGGAAAAATGTTCGTGATTATAAATCAAAACATAAAAAATTACAAACCATATATATATATATATATATATATATATATATAATTTGAGTGGGCCTAATGGTTAAGGACGTGTGTTTCCTCCTAGAAGATCAAGGTCACGGGTTCAAATCCAGAGGAGAAGGGATATGTACACCTTTCTAGACTTTGGAAGTCAAATCATTGCATAGAAAAATCCCACAAACAAGAGGTCTCCTACATTGTCAAGAAAAGTCTCTTGTCCCACAAAAAGGAAATCTCATACATGGTCAAAAGTCTCCTACTATAAATTATATATATATATATAGAAAGAAAGAAAGAAAGTATTTTTAACGTCCACGAGTCTAAAAATAGCCTAAGGGACAGATTGCTTTTCCATCTGGCTTTTGTATTTGGCCCTTTTCCTGTGAAGTTTTACAATAACCGCTCCCATCTTCTCGACAAACTCTTCGCTGAATAGATTGTCCCGCGAACTAGCTGCCAGAATACCTGCATAATTTTCCCTGTTGTCTTTGAAGGCCTCACATTCTAAAATGAAATGTTTTTCTATTTCCACTTTTCCGGAAGAGCACAAAATACATACTCTTTCCTCCCATATTTCTTTTGGCCTTTTCCAGCGCCCTGTTTCACAACAGAGTTGATGAGAATTAGTCCTTAATTGAGCAATAAGAATTTTAGATCTCCAATAAATATTGGCCCCTATGTACGCCTTTTGCTAATGGTTATGAGTGGGGTTAAACTCTTCAATGTAGTGCTTCTTCTTTCTCCCTAGCTCTTTCTCCCAAGTAAGTTTGTGGAACTTATCCATAACAAAAGTTTGTATCTCTTTACTGTTTGTAGGACACATGCTCAAGCAAATGCCCCATTTATTAACCCATTTGTTGTTTTGCCGCATCCAAGTCTTCTTTCTTTTGCACAATCTGTCACTAAACACAACCTTAGGCCATCTACCCTCTTCCATTTGCTCAATTTTTTTCAAATACCTTATGACTCGCACCATAGCAATTGCTTCAATAGGAGCAGCCCCTGTTTCACTTAACAGGATAGCATAAGGAACTACACTTTTAATTTTGAATTTGTTTGTAATCAAATGCTTCTGAATTTTCTCAATTTGTTTCCACTGCATCTCGGTTGAGTTGTTGGCCCACAGTTCACAACCGTAGAGAATCACCAGAATCACTAGAAGCCCAAAAAGAGTTAGAGTGGTTTTACAGTCCCACAACTCTACCTCTCTACACCTGTTTTGAAAAGCATAAAATGATTTCCAACCCCCTAAAATTCTTTTCTTTCTACGACCATCCCAACTTAACTTTCTGTTGAATTCAATTCTGAGGTATTTGTAGTCTACAACTTCTTCCAGAATGTTGCCTTCAAAGTAGAACTTATCATGGTTATGCTTTATTTTGTTAGAGAAAACCACTACTTTCGTTTTACTAATATTGACTTGCATCCCCACCCTTCTACAAAAATGCTCAAGGGAACATAAGTGCTCTTGCAAACCAAGAGCCGATTTAGCAATCAATATAAGGTCATCTGCGTACAAAAGAAGCCTTATAACGAACTTGCCCAAATGGATACCGTCACCCCCTTGCGAATTTAGCCACTCTTCAAGCNNGTCAATATATAACCCAAAAAGGGTAGGAGACAATGGGCAACCTTGCTTGACCCCGATATCGCTTCTAAAACTTTCAGAAATGCCTGCTGAAGTTCTAATTTTGACTTTCACCTCTTCATACAGCCTATGCACAACTGCTCTCAAATGCATGGGAACCCCGAGTTCCTCCATTCTGCCCCAAAGCTTATCCCTAGGAACTATGTCAAAGGCTTTTCTGAAATCAACAAAGCAACAGAAAACTTCTTCCTTTTTTTCCCAAACTTTTTCAATGATGTGCCTTAAAGTTATGCAATGATCAACTGTGGAATGTTTAGGTCTAAAACCTGCTTGCCCTTTAGCACGTTTATCTCTTTCTTCTGCCCACTTGCTGATTTTCTTTTCTGACATGCTTCCAAATAACTTTGCAAACAAGGGGTTTATCTTTATGATTCTATAATTGGAGGGATTATTGGTTATATATATATACACCCCATAAAACTATCGAATATTTTCCCTAAGCTTCTAGACCCTCGTAATATATCCCCAACACGATATTTGCAACATAAGGACAGCGTGTTGGGTAAATTGTGGGTGGATCGCTGCACATTTTCCGGTTTAGAGCAACAGCCATATGGCTACATCTCTATGTGAAAGCGTAAATAGTAAACCAGAGAACAATCCCGAAGCATGCCGGGGTATTGCAAGATACATGATGTGGCTCAATAACTGTACAATCTATTACCAATACAAAATGCTACAAATCTCTATGACTGTAAAGTTTAGAAATAACTCTGCATGGCCAGATCCTTGTGAGGACATGGATGTTCAGCCAGTCCACTAATTAAGGAACAAAAGAAGAAAGTCAACTATGATCTGATCATTTATAAATGAGATATGATTCCATATTTGTATAAGTCATGAATGCTCAAATGCTCGATTGAGGAGGTCCCTAACGGTTGGCCTTGTGCATTGTGAAATGGCATGATCACTACTTCATTGCATTGTGAAATGGAATGATCACTACTTCATTCCCTTGCATCAGGTCGGCCATGGCATGATCAAACTTGATCACCATCTTGGGCAGTGGGCACTTAACCTAGGTTCATCCGGTCAACTTTTACTTTGATTACTTGGGATATCATTCGTGCAATCCCTTTAGGTTGTGAGTTTTCATCTGATGGTATTGTGGTGCGTTGAGCTGTCACTGAGGTGGACTGTGGCACTAGGCGTTGGCAGATGAGGTGGCACAAAGGAGATCCGACACAGTCGTTGATGCTCTGGTGCAATGATAGTGTGGCGTCGATGGCACAAGCAAGGTTTTGTTGACAAAATACTGGCATTGGTTGCGCAAGAAGGCTCTAATATGACCAACGTGGCAAAATGTTGGGTATGGCCTCTAGTGAAGTTCTGATGTGGTGCATTTAGATGTCGCTGAGGTAGCACTAGGAGCTGACTAATGAGTTTCCACCAAATAGATTTGACACAGTCGTTGATGCTCTAGTGCGATGAGGGTGTGGCGCCTATGGCACAAGCAAGGTCTAGTTGATGGACGTTCTATGTTTTTACCTTTTCCTAGGCACTTTTTCCCACAAATTTTACCTAAAATCTGCTCGGAAATTCAGAAAATTGCAGCTTTCAGTGGTTCACATTACATATTCTGGGTGTCCTGGGGTATGTGTTTTTGAGGGTGTTGAGTCGATTTATGCATTCAAAAACGTGATTTAAGCAATGTAAAATTGTGATTTTACCAACAATTGCTTTGTCAGATTCCAACTGAAAAGTCAAAAACGTAGAACATTTAGACTATACCCTAGTTGATGAAAGACTGGCATTGATTGCGCTAGAGTGTGACATGACCAGTCTGGCAGAATGTTGGTGTGAAGCTACTTTAGTGGGACGAGAGAGCCAAACATTGACTTTTCTTGACGTTGAAGATAATCCAGTTTGCTCACTCGCACCTTTTCTTTTACATCTTGCTTTTGATTATCACTGTATCAAGGGGGCCCTTCCGCATTTTGGGAGTATTATTACAATGAAATGTAACCAGCTTATAACACTTGAAAGAATCCCTTTGGCTGAGATACTGCAAGTGGGGGCTTTCTAAAGTTGCCCAAGACTTGAACCTAGCTCCAACCACATGAAACAGCCTGTCCCAGAGCAGCTTGCACAGGCGAGACGATCCATGAAGGGTGAAACATGTCTATGGGGGATTTGATGAACCTTGTTGGGGTATGAAAAAACCCTCCTTTACCATTGAACCAATAAACACTTTGGCTCTCTAGATTGAAGGAATTTGGAATTCCTGCCCTCATTCAAAATATAGCGATCAAATGAAGCAAAGTGTAATGTATTGAGAGTTTATGCAAATCTGGCTCTTGAAATGTAAGGACATAAATACTTGGAAATAATTATGATTGAAAAATGCTTAAAGAACAAGCTTGCTTTATGAATTGCTGAATTAACAGATATCATAATGAGAAAGAAGGATGCCAACCATATGTGTTTTAGTCATTTTAAGAACATGAACTAGCTACCTATATCTACCTGAATATCTGCTGTGTCTGTACCCTGTAAGGACTGTAAAAGATCCCATCAAATTACAACAAAATAATCAAACCAGACAAAAAAATTCTATGTTTAAGGAATTGGTAATATATTCAAAAGAGGGCAACAATCAGGCACACATTTCTACAAACTGATCAACATCAGATTTGATGACACTGAGTAGACCTTCTGATGTCACTTTTATGTTTCCATCACCAATTGTCATCAAGACTTTCGCCTGAAAGGCATTTGCATAAGCATTGGGATTACAGAAAATCTCTACATGAGTACCATCTTCTGAAGAATGTTGAAATTCAAGATTTTCCCACCTTTGTGGCTTCCCTGCTGCTGCCTTCCCTTGAAAGCTCTGGAACAAAGTGTCCATAGCATTGCTAAGAGCTACAGCTGCTTCTTTTGAAAAAGGAACTGTCACCACCGTTTCGCCAGCATGAAAGATTACTTTTTGAATTGCTAAAAACCGAGAGAAACTTTAAGTCAGGGACTAGTGATTATCTTGGACTCAAATATGTGCACTTACAAGTTACAATAAAGCAGGATAATTTGAAGTTAGAACCTATACAAGAAATTGTAAGGAATAAATTCCCAGATTTAAAGATAAATGTGTAAAACCAGGTCCATAGAAAGAAAAGGTGAAATTTATTAAAGGTATTCAAACAATTCAAGCAGAATATCTAGCATGAACAGGATTATGAATCGCAATAAAATAACTCTTCTTGCTCCTTCTTGAACCCTTTGTCAAAATCTCTGTTTCCAAAATTCTGTTTCATTTAAGACCATTTATGTTTCAGCAGACTTTATCAACACGCAACCATACATAGGTGGGTGTGGGTAAGGATAGTTAACTGTATATACACACATACAATCCAAGGGGAAATTTCAAATCTTACAAAGAGGTTCCAACTTGTGCAAAGGGTATTAGGTGTTCCCTGTTGATGGGTACAGTCGGGGGATAGCATGGTTTCATGATATCAATTCCTTAGAAGGTTCATATTAACATGGTAACTCATTCCTCTTTCTTTAATCCAGTTTGTTTTGGTTTTAAAAACAGAAACTCCCAATTTATTGGCCGGAATTGGGCCAAATTGTCAATGTCCCAGGATGTCAATCTTGGGATTCCTGGGTAGTTGAGAGGTTCTGAGCACACAAAGGTTGGGATTTGAACCTGGACCAGTGTAAACTCCCACAGGTTTACTGCTGAACCACAGCCAAACCGACCTCTGATCTAGTTTGTTTTAATACCAGATATCTTGCAGTAGACTGGTGGGAATTTACCACAATTAGCCCAGGTTAAATTCTCAGCACATTCCTGTCTGGGCTCTACCTGAGAATCGCCAAAGCAACACGTCCCAGGAGATGCAATCCCGCTCTGGCCAAAAATTGGGTAGTTTCAGTCAAAATATATCTTGTATGCACTATACTGTACTGTTTATGAATTATCCTCGCTTCCAAGTACACAGTGTCCATGCATTTATCATTTCTTTTACTTCTACCCTAACGAATATTCTGACCTTGTTATATGTCGAGTAGCATATCAAGTAGTGTTCCTTCCTTGAATTTTCTATGGGATGAGTTTCCTGCAGAACCGGGCACTTCCAGATTTTCGATAGTGTAATTAACTTATTATCATCAATAGAATCCACAGAATCCGTGTCATGGCTTGAAATTACCAGTAGGTCAGCTCAAAGTTTGTTGCCACAGATCGGAGTTGAGGAAGAGGATCATATTCTTCAAGATCAACAATTACACAAATTGTGATTATTGCAAAGTGAAACAGGTGAACACTTTCATCTTTAGGGTCACCATGTATTATGAAATCTGAGGGAGATCCAGATGTTCTTTTGAGATATAGGTGGCTTGCTAAAGTTTTTCAGGTACGAGGATAAAAGTTGTATAGCCGTATTTGTTGGAGACACCTTTTTGCAACATTTATCGTTTCCAATTTGTGGACAATTGGCATCATGAGGATTGATGACTTCTCCTGCATCACCTCATATTATGATTCCCTTGTATCCACGTCAAAAGCACTATTCCAATCATGTTGATACTTAATGATCTATATAGCTCTATAGCTCCTTGACAATCAAGTCTACATATCCTGCCTCTCAGGTATTCTCCAAGGACAATCGTAACATACTGTAAACAGCCTAGTATATGTATGAATGTCAATTTCTTCACTGCTGCAATAGGATTGACCTGAAATAGCAGGAGAGATATCCAATCAGTGTAAACCGCATATTCAATGCTCCCACAGGACCTTGCCATCTTACAACCTAGGACTAAGCATTAAAGTCTACTATGGCTAGACAACGGTCTTCAATAGATTATAGGAAACTTTATAATTAATGGCAATGACGAATAGACCTAGCATTGGTCCATAGTTGTTGACCCTAATACATTCCTTTAGATTATCATTTTTTGCACCTAGAAAAGTGAGGTGCTCTACAGCTAGGGGTGGGAGAGATCTCTGTGTGTTTGTCTGCCTGCTTGTGTGTAACACTAATAAAATAAAATGATAAAAAAAGAGTCAATTTCTGTGTCCACTGAGATAAAAAAGGGCCAAGTGCAAACCTCAACGTTTACTAAATAGTAATAATAATAATAATCTAATTTTAAGGTCACAGCCAAACCAGACACCAAATTGGTGTATAAGACCCCCTGGTTTGTGGGACAAGGGACCCCCTCCACCCAGTGATTTGACTGATAAAGTCTACGGAGGTATACATACCCTACCCCCCTCTGGATTTGAACTTGTGACCTCTTAGGAGGAAACACGTGTGCTTAACCATTAGGCCCACTCAGATTGTATATGATACAAAACATTGATGTTTGTACCTTGAATTTTTTTTATCCTTCTCTATGCTTAATAGATCCTAGATTAAGATAGATCTATGCTGGTAATTCTAAATTTTAAGCTATAGCCTATAGGCTTAGATTAGGATGGAAATGCCTTACACATTCTCTTGCTTTATTTATACATGTTCTAATTCCCAATGCCACAAACTGATTTTAGTTGGAAACTATATATTTCATTGTTTCTTTATATTCATAGCTTCTTCAGGCATGCTGGTCATATTGTTTCCCCACCCTTGTTATTAGGCTAATCACTATACTAAAATCAGTTGTAAGTGACCGCTTAAATATCTTTCCTTGTAATCTTTGGGTAGAATAACTGCTTGTGGCAAGTCTTTCTTATTGCAAAATTGCTCATCATGGTTGTATGATTGTATCCTATATTGTGCATTTAACTTTCACATGTTCCTTGAGACATTTAAGCATTCTTCTATTTAAGTTCTCCCTAATTATCAGCCTTTGGCTAGTTAGAAGATCAATATTAAAGGCGATTCTAACCCACCCTAGTTCAATGTTTCTTCAATGTTTTTTTTCCTGCAGACCTAAGAGACAAATTGTTGGCTTTTAGGGTTAATCTAAAAGTGGGGTTATCAAAGTGTTTACACCATGCTTGGGGGTGCTTCATGTGATGTGGGGTGTGTTATAGCGCAAGTTGTAGGTTGGGAAAACCCTGACCCAACTACAAAGCAAGTGCTACAACTTGGGAATCCTACACCCAATGTCACCTCGATGTAGGTCCCGCACTTCAAAGGTGACTAGGTCACTCTAGGGAGCCGATCCCGATGACCCTAGGGGGATTTAAATGGAGATGGAGGGAAGTGGAAATGAAGCCCCTAGAGGTCAAGTCTAAATGGAGTGAGATGTGTTGAAAGAAATCTTGGGAAGGTCCAAGGGTTGCCAAGTATGTTGAGTAACCTGCAAATGATAAAATATTTGCCCGAGACACAAGAAAAGACACTTTGCAATGATGTATGTTAGTTGGATCAGCAAGTTCAGCTTATTGTCCCTAATTTGCAGCAATAGATAATAGTATATATCAGCAAGAATATGGTACTATAAGCTGCTCAATAAATGCTAAAGATCAAGTAGAAAATGCAAGAGAAAGACTAGTTAAATGACTAGCTAAACTCAAGATGAAAAACCAATATTCTTAGCATAAAAGATAAGGCTGTTGTAAACACTTTTCTGCAGCAAATTATATCAGCCTTATGGCTGTAACATTCAATGTATTACAACAAGAAAATCAGCCACTGAAATCCCCTCAAACTTTGCCAAAAAGTGCGTTGGACCAAGGATAAAAAGTGTGCAAACTTTGAGCAAAATCCAATGGTTGATAAGAGACTTATTCAAGCAAATGAGTTAGGGTTTCTAGAGTCCTAATGGCTGAAGATGTAATTTTGTAACAGTGGCAAGAAGTGGTGGGAGAGAGGGGACGCCCTAGTAGGGGAAGACTCCTCTCGATAAGGCCAACCAACTTCAAGCAAGAAACCTTTCAAAAGATCAAAAATTGTGTTTCCAAAGGCAATGATTTTATATCTCCAATGCAAAAAAGTATGACTAGTGCCTTTACTATTGGGTTAATGGAGTCAAATAAACAAAGATGTAATATCCCAGATTCGGCTAGTCTAGGAAACTCTGCTAATGTGTGTGTATGATTAATTGTTTACAACATATAAATGAGCATACAAATAATAATGGCGACAAAAGATTGCAAAGCTTATATTATGATATCTTTGAAGAGTACAAATGCCAAATGTGGTTGAATAAAATAAATCACTCGGCTAGATCAGTGACAAAAGATCTTAGTCGAAATACAATAAGTAAACTTAAGCAACAGTACCCGATACTGGAAGAATGTTACAGGATCAATGGATGAGATGTAGAATCTACTGCAAGCTACGACAGCTCATACGGCAACTGCTACAAGTCTGGAAAGTTCGCCTTGGTGGTTAGTCCTCTCGGATCGGCCTGGAAACTGTCCCAAATAGTGTGCCCTATTGTCTCTCTCAGTCCTAGTGATTGACCGACCCTCTGCTAGTATGCCTGGACCCCGAATGGATCTCCCTTGGGAAATGCGCCCCCTCTGCTACTGGAAAATTGCGCCCTAGTGATTCCACCGTCGGAATTGGCTAATGTGTCTCAAACTGATCGCCCTGGCCTACTGT
This sequence comes from Picea engelmannii, assembly GCA_009831015.1. Lineage (NCBI taxonomy): Eukaryota > Viridiplantae > Streptophyta > Pinopsida > Pinales > Pinaceae > Picea > Picea engelmannii. Next base: position 552,385 of record ML798510.1, on the reverse strand, counting down.
GAAATGGGTCGGAAGGATTTCCCTGGATCTGATCTGATGATCGCTCGGGAACCCCAAATGTGTCTTCCCCAAGTGTCGCAACCTCAACGGCTGGAAAATGTGCCCCAGATGATTTCTCTGTCGAAATCTGACGAGAAACCGGGCAAAAGATGCGCCTTGCCTTTCTCTTAACTGGGTCGGAAGGGAATCTCTAGATTCTCCCTGAATGGAACAATTCGACTCAATACCTCCTTAGAAGTTGCGCCCTCACCCTAAATAAGTGCACCCTTACTGCTGGAAACTGTGAAACTGCTGCTGAAAACTGATAGAAGACATTTGTGATCTCCCCGGTGACTAAGCAGTGTCTCTCAACACCGAAATCAGCCACCGGTGTATTCCTCCTGGAATCCACTAAGCAATCTCTCCTAAGATGCGCCTCTCTCCTCAATGACAAGTCAAAATCTGCATAATGATGAATTAGGTCGCTTTAGCTTCTCTTATATCTGCCCGAAACCTTGATTCGTTGTTGACTCTAATTTTAGCTCATCTATTCTATTTTTACCTCAAGTTGGCTTAAAAGCGCTTTTAGCCACTTTTAGCTCAATGTCACTTTCAAATTATAACACCCTTGGCTGGAATGGCCTCTAGTAACCCTGTTTACCCCTTTCTGGCCCTGGCTATACTCTAACGAGGTTGTTTAGACCGTTAAGCCTCCTTTCTAAAGCTCCTATTTGGAAAGGGACATTACAAAAGAGCTAGAGAAGCTACCTCCTTGGGGGTGTAAGCCCTTTTACTTCCCAAGGCAAGTTTCTCTAACTAGGGTTTAGGCTAAGAGGGTGTATGCCCTTATACTTCTCTTAGCAAACCCTTGTATAATCAATGAGACGAAGCATAAAATGATGAAGACTATGGTGGGGGTGTATGCCCTTATACTTCCCACCTAGCTCCTAGAATAACAATACTTGACTTGAAAAAATGATAGCATAATAGTAAAAGACCATACCAAGATCAAGGGAAATGCCAAGATAATCCACCATAAGAGCTAGGAAACACCATCCAAGGCTAGCGCCTCACTTCTCCATCAACCATTCATCAATATAGCCATAAACATGTGCACAAGAGATAAAAAGAGCCAAGTGTAACAAAAATTTCAGACCAAGTCCTCTCACAATGAGGGAGAGTTATGTTAAAAATGAGATCTTATGATCTCTATTTATACAAAATGTCACCAAAGTGACTTGTCCATAAATTAAGGAGTAAACCACAAGATTAGGGGTCAACAACCCTAACCTTGCCCCCTTAACAAAGTAATATTAAACAATTCACTTAAAATTTCTCTTTTTGCACAAACAAAAATCTAATTTTAGAAGGACGTCTTCCCTTTAGGGGACGTTTTGCCACTTTGAGGAAGTCGTTGGTGTTGGAGAAGCATGGGTAGGCCTCCAAAGGCCACATGTCAAGCATCTAAGCACTCTCATCATGATGAAGACCCTCTTCTCCTCAAAACGTCCATGTGTCAAAAGAGTGGCACCTCACCACCATGCCCTAGCCCCAAAAGCATGACGTCAAGCTCAAAAATAGGAGGTTTTGCCCCTCCTGGGAAAATCGATTGGCAAGTGAGGGTTGGGCTATGTCGTCCAAGTCATCATCAAGGCCTTCCAAGTATGATCTTTCTCATCTGGCATGCGAGCACCTAGCATCCAACCTGTGGGCTTGTAGCCCCATGGAAGCCCAAGCTAGGCTTGTTCTCCCAAAACTGTCCACCAACTAGGTTCTACAAAGACAAATGAGCATGCCCTCCAAGGATCTCAAGTCATAACATCATGATAAGTAAATCCAATCAATAAATAAGCCATCCAAGCATGTGCATCAAAGATCACTATATCAAACAATTAACAGCTCAAAGACACTATGCGACTTGTCAAGCTTGAATATGGGAGGGTTGACGAGGTGTCCTATTGGGTAGTCTTGCCCTAGGTCAAGGAGAGTTTCCAAGAGATCCCTCTCTAAGCCATGTAAAGTGGATGAAGTGGTTGGGGTCAAGACTCAATGGGCATAGGGCTCATGACATACAAGGGGTCGTAGTGTCTCATTCATGGGTGCCTTTGTAGAGGGTGTGTGGTACCTTCGTCCGCAATGCACTTGTAATGTCCCCATTTTGGGACATTATAACATTATAGAGTGTTATGCCTACCAGAGTAGCCAGATAGGGGTGGCAGAGAGTTCAGGAGATATTGAGGGGTTTTATTGGGCCCGACTTGCATCGTTCATCATCAGGATCCATTCCGCATAGCTTGGCTTTGGTTCTATTGCATTTCGACGATTCCCATAATTTTGAGTTATTATGGGTCATATCTTAATTAAATTCACTAAGAAGGTCATAATGGGCATATTTCTTGGAGAAACCTCTTAGTGTAATAGCTCATCAGAGTCGGAAGGAAGAGCATTACAGGATAAGATGATGAGAAGTGAATTTCAGTGGCCGGAGAAGCCATCAGGATGGATAAATCACTTTTTAGAGGTAAAATGGTTAATTAATTAATTAATTAAGTGATTTAATCAAGGAATAATAAAATAAAGTAAAAGTCACTTGGAGGGAAAAGATCAACAACGAATTAGGGTTTCGGGAAGCTATTAAGGAAGGGTAAAGCAACCTAATTCATTATGCATTGTTATGATTTGATGTTGAGAGTTCCCAGAGGAGGAAGAGAGTCGACCTTACTATTTTGTGGATTTCTAGAGGAAACCACCACCATTGATCAGTTTCGGTGTTGAGAAACACACCCTAGCCCATCAAAGATACCATCCAGGCATTTCACCGTACTTTTCAGGAGTATCCATTGCAGAGTGCGCAGCTCAGCCAGTGAGGGCGCAAGTCAGTTTGAGGGTTTGGAGAGCTGCACCAAATCCGAGTCCAGATTGCAGTTTCCTTCCAACCCATTTGAGATCCAGCCAGGGCGCTTCTATTGAGCCATCTATCGTCAGATTCTAACGGTGGAATCTTGCATATCGCCTCATCCATCCATTTAGGGCGCAGCTCTTCCGGACAGACATTTGGGGTTGCATGCAGAGTACCAGAGCAGATCCGAGCAATTCCTTCCCACCCAGTTCCACATTTGGCGAAACGATCGTTTTGAGCCATATAGCATCAGATTCCGTTGGTGGAATCCTTTGGGGCGCATCCAGTGTCCCAGGAGGTGCGCAAACCCCCCAGGGGTCCAGATCCAGTGCCTCAAGGACCAGATCCGAGATCCTGCACTCATCCATTTCAATCTAGAGGCCAAGACGCTTCTATTGGAGCAGTTTCCAGCGCATTCTGACGGTCTATTCTTCCGGACGAGTTTTCCAGCTAGTAGCGGTTACTGTACTTCTCCGGAATCGCATATTTTTGTCGATCTATCCGTGCATGCATTAGATCTGCTATCATCTTCTGATCATAGGTATTCTTATGCTATTTGCTTGTATTCCAGTGATGATCCATGAGATCTAGCTGACGTTTATATTCTATATTTCCAGTAGGCTATTGTATTTCCATGCTTGAACCGTATAATACATGATATTGGGCAGTTGATGTTCTTTACTTCTGCATGCGTTCTTTATATGTCGTTAAAACCATAAATATGCAACATGCACATGCAATAACCAACATGCACATGCAATAACCCACATGCACATGCAATAACCATCAAGATCTCAAACATACAACTGAAACGCATCCAGAAACCCCCCAGTGTATCAGATCTGCAAGGCAGAACAATAGATCAGTAGCAAATATCTTGAGCAGCGGGATCAAGGGATATTTCAGTGGTATCAGAGCTGGTTTTCCTGCCAGCCTATAGGAAAATCAAATAAGGATGTAGATACATCATTACCAGCGAGTGGATTGACAGGAGCACAGATGGAGCCTACACCCATTAGATGCAGGAAGCGTTGCTACAGTTGCAAAGTGCCTTGGAAGCCAAATCACAGATGCAGGGGTAAAGGGAAGGTGCACATTGTTGAGGTGCACTATGACAGCGAGGATGAGGAGATGCATGTGAATGCAACCATAGATGCCTATTTAGAGCAG
>ML798510.1:519529-543565 GCA_009831015.1 Picea engelmannii | reverse complement strand
AATATGCAACATGCACATGCAATAACCCACATGCACATGCAATAACCATCAAGATCTCAAACATACAACTGAAACGCATCCAGAAACCCCCCAGTGTATCAGATCTGCAAGACAGAACAATAGATCAGTAGCAAATATCTTGAGCAGCGGGATCAAGGATATTTCAGCACTTTTTCCAAGCCCATCATTTGCCTTTTATCTTTCTTTCTTTATTTTCTTTCAATATAGCATAAGGAGAGGTTGAAGGTCACTGCCCTGGCGTGGTGATCAGATCATAGCAATGTCACCCACAAACACCTAATGGAAAGAAAAGGTTGGCTCGTCATGAGACCCCCTTTCTCTCAACCATGCAACTGAGAGCCATGACCCTGGTTTGGTGACCAGATGATGGTAATGTCATACCACTAGATATTCATGGACGTGATAGATCAGCTAGTGATGAGACCTCCTATCCTTCAACTAACCTTTTAAGCATTCTTTATTATATTGTGGGTCCCCTTTATTCAAAGATAAGTGTTTCAATGCTTTATTGGGTGATCCTTGGGCGAAGCATCTGAAAGGTTTATACAAGGCTTTTATCTTTTACCCAACATCAACCCCTTTGGGCCTTTAGCCCCTTCTTCCCATAGAATGAGGAACAACCCCGTCTTGGGTCAATACACACTAAAATCCCAAGAGATAAGGAAATGGAGGGGGAAAATGATGGAAAGTGGTAAATATGGTCGGGAACGGTACGATGGCTCATTAAGGGAGTTCCCAGTAGCAAACCCATCCCCAAGGAAAACTACTTACTAGGGCACAATGTCAACCACCAAAGTGAAGAAGGGAAAAAGGCATAATGTCCAAGCATATATCATGAAATCTAGAGCAATCTATGATACAACATAATCAAATGCCTTAAATATTGAAATGATGCTCACCATAATACTAACTTGTACCTCATAGAGCAAGGCCCACTGCCTTCCGAAAGCCAGTTGGTGTGGTGGATGCCATCTGCAAAACTGTGACCATTTGTGGTGGTGAGTGGGTTTTCCATCTATGCAAAAGGGTATTGTTGGTCATGTAGTCTCTCGACACTCCATATCTACAACCTGAGGGCCTCGAGACATGATCTCCTTAGTTATCCACAAAATGGGGATAACAAGATGCACGGTGTGTTGATTACCCTTGGTTGTACCATGATGGACATACACATTGCAGATAGCTTGCTCATGGATTGCTAGACCTTGACTTGATGCGTGTGTGGCATTCTTCCTTGGAGCATTGGAGATTTTTGTGGTTTAGTGACTTTCTTCATGGACTACACACATGGAGATGTTGGTTGTTTTCTTTGGAGAACAACTCACCTTGGAGGAGGAGCATTGGGCATCTTGGAGGAGCATTGAGCATGGGGACACTGGGTTGCTTGCATGGAGGATTTTACTTGACTTGAGGATGCTTGGGTTGAGGAGTGATAATGTAGGTATGGTGGAACCTAGAGGTACATATGGCTTAAAAGGTAGGGTTGGAGCTTTGGAACCTTTGGAGGAGAAGCATTGGACCTTTCTTGAGGAGTGTTCAACATTGAAGCCTTGCTTGTTGGGTGTGCATGCCTTGGAGCTTGACATGTGTCACCTAGAGTTGGAGCATTCCACATGTGGGCCTATCTTGTGTAGAGTTAGGTTGCTTGTAGTGGACTAGGTCTTTTCACCTTTCATATAAATAAACACAGGAGAGAGTCCTTTGACAATTCATCATTATTTCACTCATCTACTCACATGCTTGAGTTAGAGATGTAAGACCTAATGCAAACTAGTCTTTGAGTACTCTTCTTCATTTGTATTTGCTCTCTTTGTCTGGAGAGAAGAAATTCAAGGGAAAAATAGGGTTAGGGTTTTTTCCCTACAGAGACAAGGAATCTAGGGTTTGAGAGAAACTCTAGAGGAGCCAAGGAAGTGCTTGATCTTGTAACTCTTGTGAGAGAAGAAGACCAAGGTTTTGTGGCATTTGGGGACCCTAGGGCTACTTGGAGTGCTTGATGTGGAGAAGATAGAGAGAGACTATTTTGTGCACTTGTGTGATGCAACTGAACGTGCCGAGGACTTGCCGGTGTGTATGCTTTGGTGGAGTGACCAGCTTTTGGTTGGAAGTGATTCCTAGGTAGGAGTTGGTGGATATGGTTTTCCTACCTAGGGTTTAGAGAGCTTGACTTGTACCAGCTTTGTTGTAAGTTGTGGTATATACTTGTACTTCATCTTTTATATATATACGAACTTTGAAGTGTTCCAGGCTTCCAGCTGTCCAAACATCGTGTACTTGTATATTTGAATTTCAGCTTATGTTATCTTCATTATTGAGTTGTTTCTAGTGTTGGTTACGCATGTTGATTTGACATAACATAGAACATAATTTGTAAAGTGATTTAACAAACATCTAGAAGCTAAAGATGCAGATTTACTACTGTAATTATCTGTTATAATAAGTCATTTTCAGATCTGTAATTTGCTTGGGAAGTGTGCCCTAAGGGCTGAAACCAATGTTCCACCAAGTTTCCAAAACATGGGAACGTGGAAGGATGGAAATGTGTATGGGGATGTGTGGAGACACCCCCCAAAATTTCAGGAAGTGTTGCCCCTCATATGGGCAGTCAGTAGCCAAGCTACTTTCCGGGGCGTTGTGTTCTAGTTCTGATGAGTATCCATGCTCATACCTTTCAAAGGCATAGATTCATGCCTTCATCCTTATTCTCCTTTAGCTACATGACGATCTCACCTCACACTGGTATATGCTCAATTGTTCTCAAATGTCTCCTCCATGGTATATCAGCTCCTATCTCTTACACCTCAAATGACACATGCACTTATAGATGGTACACTATGCTTTCACATCACATGGTGCTACGTTCTCTTGTATTAGCTTGTTTACTCCAATTGTTGTACTATGATTTTGTGTATGGGTTTCTTCCTTAGACGCAATGTTAATGTTTCCTATGTGGGTTGTGAATGTGGTTGGCATCTGTGTGATCTAATAATGTATCATAACACTCTAAATTTTTTCCTTTTATGTTAGGGGATACCATGGTCGGTCATAGTTGGCTTCTAGATAAGTGTCGTCACCTCTTGAGTCGGGTTGTACTACTAGAGAACTAGGTAAAATGTAGCATATTCCACATCCTAACCATACTTAACATTTTTCATTTCCCCTTTTCACTTCCATTCCATACATCATACTTCCCCGCTCATGGTTAACTTATCATAAGTCATCCAAGTTCTAAGAAAAACAATGAAGACCCATGTGTAAGAGCCTTCAAAATCAAAAGAGCGAAAGTGCTCGAGGTAGTAGTAGCTATAAAAAAGTTAAGAGCCAAAAAATAATAATGTTGGAGCTATGCCACCTCACTAAAAGGCCCTTACCCCTAAGTCATGTGCCTAATAATGCATATCCAAAGAAAGGACTAAGAAATCAAAGAAAGAAAGAAAGGAAATATAAAGAAAAAAAGAAAAATAAGAAAGGGGTGGTAAAACAAAGTACCAAGGTGGTAACTCTAAGCCTAGCACACCTTCATGAAGGCCATCATGGAAGAAATGAAGACCCATAGCTCTTGAATGCTATCCAAAGAAGACATATACATCATCATGGCTATGAAGGTTAATTCATGACACTTCCCTTTTTCCCTTCTGATAAAATTATTCATCATGTTACCTACTTCTAACTTAGCAATCTACGACATACATTTTGGTCTTAGAAGTGTTACATGTAATAGGGGTTAATGTTGTCCCCACCATGGTTGAACTTAGCCTAAAGTGTAAAAGAAAATGAGTTATTGAGAAGTAAGAAGAAAACACTTATATGTTTTCTACCTAATGACACGTATATCGAGTCATTCACTACTAGAGGTGGGCACCTTGCAGTGGGATCCATGTACATGCATCGAGGGTGGCATCTATGTCTTGGGATTTGTGTACTATGCCTCGAGATTTATGTACTTTCTCTAAGATCTGTGACATTGCCTTGGGATCCATGAGACAACCTTGGGATCCGTGTACTAGCATACAGACATATATATCTACATCGCGATCCATGCCATTCTCTGACACTACATTGGTATCCATGTACTTGCATTGGGATATGTGTCACTGCAATGGGATCCATGACAGCGCAGTGGACAATGTGAGGGACTCCACATAATCATGCATGCCAACTAGATCACCTCTTGAGGACGCACTTATCGTCTTGAGGAATATTCCCACACGTGTGGATTTATTGAGCATTGTTGTACCTTTCTCCCGCACGTGTGAGTTATGGTGGTTTGCACACATTTGAGAGGGCACACTTGTTCATGAGCCTCTTTTGACCACACACGTGACCTTTTCTTGGTGGTCAGAGCATGCTATGGAGGGCACATCTCTTCCTAGACCATATTACTTGCTCATGGTGGTTTTGGACCATGGTTTTGGAAGTAGCCCACATTTTTTTAGTTGTATTGACTAGCCCACATTTTTTATTGTATTTCTCTCTAGTTTGTTGGAGAGTTACTATTTTTGGGCTAGGAGGTTAGAGATCTAATTTTTTTTTATTCATAAGGTTGTTAGGTTCTATTCCTATGTAAAGAGCCCCTCATTAACTTGTAAACTTATTGGAGAATAATAGGAAACTCTCTTGTCTCATACTTTGCTAAAGTTGTGTTCATTTGGAATTGTCTTGAGGATTTTTAATATTTATTGTCTAGGGCAACTAGAAGTGTTTGTGTTGTAACAGGTTTTTTGGATGAAAAAGCTAGCACAAGGCCACAAGAGGAGCATCTTGTTACAACTAGAAGAGCTTACAAGGTAATTATTTATTCATTCCTTGTAGTCTTTAGTTGTCTATTCTTCTAGATCTTTAACATTGAATCTAGCAAATCATTGATTTCTAATTCTTGTTCTAGGATAGAAGTAGAGACTACCTTGTTCCTACTTAGAAGAGGTTCTAATCTAGAACCCTTCTCCCCTATAGAAACTTGAACCATCCAAGTGTTTCCATTTGGGGAATTACAAGGCATACTTCATTGTTGCTTGTAACCCCAAATTTGACACGAGGACAAAGCCTCAAGCAAGGCCAAGTGTGCACGACAACCCAAGTGGAAGTCAGGCACTGGTCTTACCCTTTCTTTCCCCAACCATAAAAACATCTTTCAAAACCAAAATTTTATTTTTTTGTTTAAACAATCTAGGGTTTGACAAGCATTAATTTTTGGATCTAGATCGCATTTCTCAAGTTTATTAGGCTTGTTGCCGCCTTATACACACCTGGGCTAACGTGGAAGAAACCTTCAATCCACTTGGTGTGTCTTTGGGGGCAAGTTTCGAGTCAAGGTGTTGTCACTTGATCCTCAACTCCTCCATCTAGACCAAATCCTAGCGAAGCCAAGGGGGGTAGTCCCTATAAAAATAATCTAAGACTCTTTTAAACTAAGAAAGTAAAAAAACTACTTCTAGGAGTTTATTTGTTAATAAAACAAATGCATTCAATACTTAACATTCATCATCATTTGAGATAATCACATAAAGTGTTTGTCCATAAACATGCATATATCAAGAAGGATACAAGATCTGCAAGATTTAACAAATATTAGTTAGACAATTGCATGAATGTAAAAGATTGCTCACATAAAGATAAACCAATTGTACCAGTCCCTTAAAGCAGTCGTGGGCAATTGTTGATCGCGTGTTTTATTAAGGTAAATTAAAGTTAAGTTAATGAGAGAAGTTTATTTGCATAAAAGTAAATGTTCATCTAAACTAGATTTGGTCCTTAGAAAAAGCCCCTAAAGTGGAGGTTGAGCAATGCCGAAGATACAACAGGGAAACCCTCTAATTTTACACACAAGCTCAAGAAAATGTAGGGGGATCAGACAGGGAGAACCTAGATCTCAAAGTTCCTGCCAAATAATCTTACAAATCCTCTTACGTTTCCACTAAAGCGAAAATTTCTTTTAGGATTTCCCTAATTAAACTACAAAAGGTTTATTGACTTTGCAAGACTTGAAAGAGATAAACTTTGTAACCTGCTTTGTAACTGAAAAGAGAACTTGCAAGATACTTGGAACTTGAAAGAGATTTGCAAGAAAATAAGAAAATTTAGAACTTGCAAAATTTATCGCTGAGTGTGGGAAACAAGTATTAAATTGAACATGCATAAAGATTGAAAGTGAATTTTAAACATGCATACGAAATATGAGTGTTATGTGTGTTAGATTTGTTTAAATTGTATGTGTGTTTGAGATCAAAAGATTAAACATGCACCCGACAGAAAGAAAGCCAAACCACGACACACAAATCCCCCTAATGGAGATGGAGAAACTGGGCACAAAAGGGCCCGCTTTTATTGCACCTATTACAATGAGAACTAAGTTCTCTTTGAGCTTAACTTAGAAACTTGGATTCTTATAAGCTTTGGATCTTGAAAAAACTACAAGAAAATTAAAATAGAAAAATCTTCTTTGATGAAGTAGGAAACCCCCGGATGCTCAGAAAGTCTTGATTTCGCCAAAATTGACAAAATCTCTGCTTGTACCTATTATTGTTGCAAGAAAACAGCAAACAATTAAACCCAAAAGATAGCCAAACACACTTTGGAAGTGTCTTTGGTCAACTCAAAAAATTGCGAAAAATGACTAAGTTAAATTAGGCCAAAGTGAAGGAAAGTAACTAAGGAGTGAGAGTTAGATAGCTAGCCTCCTTAGGATCTTTTAGGCTGATATAAATCAGCAAAGAAAGCAACTTTATATTTGCAAATTTATAACTTTAGAAGCATGTAGAGATTTGCCTATCACTAGCCTCTAAAATACTAGGAAATCAAAGGCTAAATTGAGACAACCTTAAGCTAGATCTAGAAAAGGATGAGACTCTTTAAACAAACTTTAGATCTAACTTTTAAAGATGCATGCAAATAAATTAGAGCAGATTTATCTTTTCTAAGATTAGCTAAGTTCTTGCATGCAACAAAAAACCAAAGAACCAACTTTTTTGTATAGAAATTTGAGTAAGAAGGGGGAAGAGACAACTTGAAGCAAAGAACTTGGGCAATGGAGTCCCTTTGATGTATTGAAGAGGGGAATCCTTCTGATTGGATGGATTTGAAGATGTTGGAAGCTCAAGCTAGAACCTTCCACTCCTCCAAACAAGAGATCCTACAAACTTATGACAAATCTTGCAAAGAAACTGTTAAATACCCTACGCATGAAACCTTGAAAACATGAGATTAAACCGATAATAGCATGAAATCATAGATTGCAATGTGATATAACAAGACTTAGCAAATCATTGCCAACATTGTGCGCTCTCTGTTATAAGAAGCAAATGGAAAGATCGGACGGGTTGTGAAAAACGGCTCTGCAAAAAAACGGCTCTATGGTTTCAACGCTCGCGTGCACACTTTAATGGCACCCTCTAAGGGAGGGGATCCACCCCCGGGATCCTCGTCCCCAGACCTACAGACCTTCCAGGCCCTCATCTCGTCTTATGCGAAAGCTCCCAAGCCCCCAACCTCACGTTTCATAAAAAAGGCAACCGAAATCCCTAAGGTAGCAGTATTCGCTCCTTCAGCGCGACCTTTAGCTCTCAGACTTGCAAACAGAGGCTTAATCAGCCAATTTACAGGGCTATGGCCTTCCCCAAAAGCCATGCACATCTGGTTGGAAGCAAACTGGCGCAAACTGATCAAGGGACAACTGTCGGCAACCTTCTGCGGTAAGGGATTCTTCGCCTTTCTGTTTGAAAAAAAAGAGGATAGAGATCTGATTTTTCGAAGCGGTCCTTACTTCATGGGGGGCAGAGGAATGTACCTAAACAAATGGACTCCTAACTTTAGCCCAGAGAATGATATTCCCTCAGCAGTCCCAGTATGGGTGAGGCTACCCTTCCTACCCCTCCACTGCTGGAATGATGAAACCATTAGAAACATAGGAAACACCCTCGGAAAGTACATTGAGCGTGCTAAACCACGGAAAGGCCTTCAGGCCTGCGCCAGACTTTGTGTAGAAGTAGATTTGCAAAAAGGTCTCCCTGAAGCAATACAACTGAACCTGGACAGCTGGTCTTACATCCAACAAGTAGACTACGAGCAAATTCCCTTCAAATGTAAAACTTGCCATGAATATGGACATTTTGCCAAATCTTGCCCCCAGGCCAAAGACATGCAGGACAAAGATCCCAAACAAGACCACTGGTAGCAGCCAAAGAGGAAAAAAACAAATGCAAAAACCCAATCCATCCCGACTCAAAACCAAAGATAAAAACCTCCAGATCCAAAAGAAACAAGACCGGGTTCCCCTCAAAAAGGAGAATCAAGCCACAATCGATATGCAGAGCTCCACCTTGATGGCAATGTCAAAGAAATCAAGGAATCCCAGAAAGAAAACAACGGAAAGGGACAAGAAGTGGAAGGAGAAGGAAGCGGTAAAGGGTCAGCAAAGGAAAAAGAAGTCTTATATCTAAGTGGTGACTCCTCAAAATCTCTCCCCATCCACGCCATGGAAAACCCAGAAATGACAAAAGAAGAGAAACATGACTCCTCAGAAAGCGACTCCGACTTGGAATTAACTCAACCAATGAACAGCAGGAAGCCTGGAAGAAAATCACACAGAAATAAAAGAGACTCAACAACAGACAAAGAAAAGGAACCGGGCATACAAAAAACAATCGAGGAGACTCTAAAGAAAGATGGAAAACCTGGGAAAAACAAGGCAGCCCAACATAAGGAAGCAGCTTCACAGCCCTCAAGAGGGGGGGCACCAAAACACTGTTAAATGATGAAAATTGTCTCCTGGAATTATAGGGGATTAGGAAGTAAACTCAAGAAAGAAGAAGTCAAAAAATTGATACAAGCAGAAAAACCTTCAATCCTCATGATCCAGGGGACAAAAATGAGGGAGCAGGAAACCCTCAAAGACCTGCAAAAAATATGGAGCAAATGTGATGGGCGTACAGTAAGCTCCAGAGGGGCTTCAGGCGGAATCGGAACTTTTTGGAAGACCAAAGAATTCGACTTAAAAGATCAGGTGCAAACCCAATTCTGGCTTATGGTAAACCTTCTTAATAAAGTCTCAGGTATGCAATACTCCATAATCAATGTTTATATGCCAAACAACTATAATGAAAAAAATGAATGTTGGCAGTCCCTGTTGGACCTCGCTAAGGAAAACGCTCCCCGGAATCTTATTATTGCAGGTGACTTCAATACAACCAGAGCCTGAAAGGAAAAGAGAGGGGGTTCGGTGGTAAGGGATCAATTCCGGGAAAGGTTGGAGGACCTTATCTCGGACCTGGATCTCTTTGATGTTCCCTCGAATAAAGGAATGTACACATGGAACAATAGAAGAGCAGGGCTTGGGCACATAGCCGCAAGATTAGATAGATTTCTGATCAGCAGCTCGCTGCTGTCCCTCCCTGCCAAACCGTGCTCCACAAATCTTCCCTCGGCGGGCTCGGATCATCGTCCCATAAGATTGGCCTTTGAAGCTCAAAAGAACTGGGGCCCAATCCCCTTCAAACTCAACCCCCTTTGGCTGGACTCCCCCGAGCTCATCCAATCCATTTCCCAATTATGGAACCAGTGGATCACAGGCTCACCAAACTACATATGGGAGCAGAAGCTAAAATTAGTAAAGGATCTCTTAAAGAGCTGGGCTAAAAACTCTTCGCAAAGCCAAGCAAAAGACAAAAAGTTTCAGCTGGAATCTCTACAAGAAGAAATGGAAACTATAGTGATTCAGCAAAACCTCCTCATTCAGGAGAAAAAACTCCACAAAGAGTACCTACAAGCTCTAGCTGAAGAGGAAATCGCTTGGCACCTAAAATCCAGGAGTCTCTAGTTGAAAGCAGGAGACCAAAACACGTCTTTCTTCCACAACCAAGCCAAAGTCAGGAACTGGTCAAATCAAATCTCAGAACTCAAAACCCCCGACGGTGAAATCCTAAAGGACTTCACCCAAATCAAGCAGCACGCCTCCTCGCATTTCCAGAATCTGTACACCTCCTCTCACAAGGATGAGGATCAACTAATAGAAGTCTTTCTCCAGCACATTCCCAGAAAGATCACTGAGGATGATAACGTCCACCTCGACAGACCCATTGAAGAAGCAGAAATCCTAAGAGCTATGAATCAATTCCAAGACGACAAAGCTCCAGGTCCAGACGGCTTCACACTATATTTTTATAAAAAATGTTGGCATATCATCAAAAAAGACTTCATAAAAATGGTGCGTTTCGCACACAAGGCTAAAAAGTTGGGAGGAGCAACTAACTCTTCTTTCCTGGCTCTCCTCCCAAAGGATTCGGGAGCCTCCTCTCTAAACCGCTTCAGGCCCATCTCCCCGTGTAATATTTCCTACAAAATCCTCTCCAAAATTATTGCAAACAGACTAAACCCCCTTCTCAGCTCGCTAATCCTGCCGAACCAAGGAGGCTTTGTAGCAGGCCACCAGATTTGGGATAACTTCATCCTGGTCCAAGAGGCAATTCATGCCAGTAGCTCCTGTGGGGACTCAGGCATGGCTATAAAACTGGACATGGCCAATGCCTTTGACAGAGTGGAACATAATTTTATTTTCAAGGTTATGAGAAAATTCGGCTTCAGTCAAAGCTTCATGGACTGGATCCGCTCCCATATCGCCTCCCCTTGGATAGCGCCCCTCCTAAATGGAAGACTGGGTCCTTTCTTCAAGGCGTCTAGGGGTCCAAGGCAAGGTTGCCCCCTTTTCCCCTTGTTATTTGTGATCATGGCAGAATCCCTAAACAAAAATCTTGAATGGGAAAGCACAAATGGAAATATCCCAGGATTAAAAATCGCTCAAGGAGTCAAAAGACTGAACCACTCTCAATTTGCAGGCAACACAATCCTCCTAAGCGGAGCCTCAAAAACTCTGGCCAAAAGAATCCTCCAAGTCTTGGATACCTTCCTTCTAGTTTTGGGAGGACTCCTGAACAAAGAAAAATGCCAAATTTACACCTGGAATGTCTTGACAACCATCAAAGCAGGAATTGCTCAAATCATGGGGTTCACCATTACCCAAGACTGGAAATCCTTCAAATACATGGGCCTCCCCCTCTGCATCAAAGCGCTCCCTGGGGAGTTTTGGCATCATTTCATCCAAAAGGTTAAGGAAAAGATGGAAACATGGGGATCAAGGTGGCTCAATCCAGCAAGAAGGGTAGTCCTGATCAAGTATGTTCTCTCGGCCCTCCCTTTGTATCAATTCTCTACACTCCTAGCCCCAAAGGGGATCTTGAAAGAGATGGCCTAGCTCATTCGTAAATTCCTATGGCAAGGAGGAAAAGCCAACCACAAAAAATTCCACTTGGTCAACTGGGAAACAGTCACCCTGCCCAAAAAAAGCGGCAGCCTTGGAATCAGGGATCCCGAAATCACCAATTCAACAATGGGAGCTAAGCTCCTTTGGAGGTTAGTTACAGGAGATAATGCCTGGTGGAAGTTGGCCCTCATCAAAAAGTACAGACTTGGTAAAAGAAAAAGGTGTATGGACAATCCACAAGCCCCACAAACAGGCTCTCAAATCTGGAAATTAATAAAGGTCACTGGCCCCTTTTTCAAAGAACACCTTTCCTGGATCCCAGGCAATGGGAAAACAATCAGAATTTGGCAGGACCAATTCTTTGGGGTGGATTTCAACCCCAGTGAAGAAGGTTTCACGTAGCTAAAACGATGGATGATAGGCTCAAGCAAGCGCACCCTATATGACATCTCAGTCTGGAACGACAATGGCAGCTGGAGGGACTGGAACCTGGGGTGTGTTCCGTAGCACCTGACAACCCAGGCCCACCGCCTGATCTCTCTTCTGAAAGGGGCAGCCCCCATCCTCAAAACCTCGCTAGACAGCAAGGGTTGGGGGGACAAAGGATACTCAGTTAAAGAAGGTTACAACAAGATCCTCGATTCCACGAGAGAACAACAAAACTCCACAAAATGGAATAATGTCTGGATAAGGACTCCCTCCCCAAAATCAACTTCTTCACTTGGACTCTAGTGCATGAGAAAATCTTAACAGGGGAAATCTCACGAAAAGAGGCTTCCATGGTCCCTTCAACTGTCCTCTTTGCCAAAATAATCAAGAAAACATTTGCCATTTATTATGGAACTGCCCTTTTGCAAAAATGATTTGGAACTCAGCCTTCGGGGAACTTGCTTGAAATATAAGATGGCCCTCTTCTCCCCATCCCAGCCTGGGAAACTGGGACAAGTACTACCGGGGATCCTTCAAGGACAAGCCAGTACTGAAACGGATTTGGAGGGCGATGCCAAAGTATATCTATTGGCAGATTTGGTTAACGAGAAATAAAATAAAAAAATCAAGGGACGGTTTCCCCTCCTCAAATAGTCGTTGCTAAAGCGAAACTGCTGCTCTCAGAATCCATGAATTAAAAATCACTAAAAATAGAGGACCCAACCAAATGGACCGCCCGGGAAAAAGACTGGATGGCAAGCTTCAATCTCAGGGTCTCTAAGCACACCAACACAACATACAGATCAAGCTGGCAGCTTCATAGTATTCTCAACATAGAACCTTGGATCCAAAAGCAAAAAGCCCACACCCTCTGTTTTGATGGAGCTTCAAAGGGAAACCCAGGGGAGGTAGGCGCGGGGGGGGTGCTCTTCGAACCCAGAGGGAAAAAAGCCTTAAGCTACCACTGGAATCTAGGGACAGAAACAAACAACAAAGTCGAGGCCTACGCACTTCTAAAAGGAGTACAACTCTCCTAGTCTAATGAAATTCGAGAGCTTGTAGTCCTAGGGGACTCCAAAACCATAATAAGAATGATGATACAGGGAACAAACCCCAGAGACCCAAGCTTAAAGCAAATCATGGAGTGAATTAGGATGGTCTCCCGAGACATTAAAACCACCTTCTACCACATATTAAGAGAAAATAGCATTGAAGCCGAAAAAATGGCCAATGCAGCAATAGGGGCAAAGCCAGGCGCCTTAAGTATAGACGGGGTCTTAACCCTAGCACCCCTCTACTAATGATCATTTTTTATTGGGAGAAGACCGGCGCAAGAAGGCGCCTCTCCATGGTTCCAAACAAAAATCATGGACACATGTGCAGGAAGGGATTCCGGTCCCCCCAAAGGGACAAGAGGGTTGGGGGCTTATCCGTGATGTCGAGAATGGGCCCATGGGGTGAATGGGCGAGCAACTCCAGCAACACAAGGGGGACGCTAGCCGATGTCCACCTGGAGCAGGGAGTACCTGGGTTAACCAGGTGGCATGCAGCACAAGTGGGTCTCTCTGCCCGAGATAAAACGGTGGCTAACGACCCTAACGCCATCATCACGCAGGGTGGTAAATCTCTAGTTCGCGTGGGAAAACCTGTCATCCAACTTCAAAGGTTTGCAGTAGTGGTATAGGACTCTCAGCTTCCACAGCGCGACAACTCCCTCGACATCAGCCACACCTCCACTCTCGCGTCCATGGCTTCAGATGGAACAATTCAAAAGGAGCCTCCCACGAACTCGTAGGTAAGTACTCTCTATCTTTTATTGGAAACCATGTCGTCGTCCTTACTCAGTTTATGGCTTATGTGGGATTGCCCATCCACTCGCTCGTCCTCCCCGGCCCAGCTGCTTTTTATCCTCACTCTCCCACCACCCTCGCGGTATGTCTGTCGCCTGCTAAGCACGCACTGGAATTCTCAGCCTACTCGCTCTGAGATCTGCCACTCGGCTCACAAGACTTTCTTTCCTTCCCTCCTCAGAGCCCTGTTTCAAGAGCTTCTTCACAGCCCCTTGAAGTCCTCTTTTAGCCAGCCTCAGAACTATTGGACTCCCCTGAATTCTTCGACGACCTCTGACCTCTTAGTTTACCCCCGCATCGACGACCTCCCTCGCCCCGGCAAGTTTTCCTTTCGCCTTCCCCCCTACAAGCTACCACCTCCCTTTCCCGCTCGCGGTCTTCCCCTTGCTCCACGCAGAATCTTCAAGGAATGGTTAAGTCTGGTCAATCCTCAACGAACGACACAATGCAGCAAGAAAACGCAGATCAGGAGGACTCGGGAAGCTGGCCAGAGGACGACTAGGAAGTGGATTGTGGTGGATGCAGCAGTCTCAGAGTTCAAATGGGTGCAATGAGCGCCAATCGGGCCTTCGAGTTGGAAACCTTATCCCAGCACGGATTTCTGATTGGTAAACTCCAGGATGAGAGCGACGCCCAATGCAGTCAGATTGAAGCCAACCGGCTGAAGATCGAGATGTTGCAGCAAAGACTAGACCAGCTCGACGTTTCGCAGGCTCCTCCAAGCAATCTGGGAGACCAACAGGGACATTCAAGGAATGTTCACTCGAATTAGGTCAATCAAGTCCCCGACCTGAACGACCCTCTTCCAGAAATCGGGTCGGGCATGCAGCATGTAAAAGCTGAAAAGGGTAACTAAGACCCAATCCTTGTATGTTTTGTCGAATAATATATATCAGTGGTATCTTTTGCCGGATCTATCCAGGAAACTCAACATACAGAACTTTTGAAAATCAAGGGGGACGCTCTAAACTCTACGTCAATCCCCACTTTTGTAAAAACCTCTCCTTAAGAGGGAAATCTAGACAGTCTCTACAGACCTTTTTTATGTAAAACCAGTGGATTCATCCACACAATTAATACAATTTTGCCAGTTTTTGTTAAAAAAAAAAACAAGACTTCGCAATACAAACAAGTTTACTAATATCTTATTAATGAACAAATAATAATTGCAAGAAATATAAGTTTACCATACTCAACACATCACCAAAGGAGAAGATCCTCAACACATTTGCACAAAACACCGAGTAGAACTCCAAAGTCTTTATTCCTTATTCAAATAGCAAAATGATACAATGTGTATACGTATTCCCACAAATTCCAACTAGCTAAAGGAGAGGGGTATGCTTGCTTAAATAGCAAGAGAGGTGACATTCCCAAGAGAGGTGTGCATGAGCTAAGAAGGAGATGCGGATAGGGTTAGGGGAGTGGTGCACTTAGTAAAGGGGAGTGGCGCATAGGTTAAGTGTTGTGAGTGTGAAGTGGAGAGGAGATGGAGTGTAGTGGACTAGGGTGAAAGGGGAGTGATGGAGGTGGAAGTGGAGTGGTGAGGGAGTGAACTCAAGTGAGTGGGAGTGTGAGGGCGAGTTAGGGACATTGGGATGTGCGCCCTCTCTCCAAATGCGCCACATGTGCTAAGTGGGGTCGAGTCCCTTCATTGGGATCTCCTCCATGCCATGTCACTCTAGTGAAGTCACCTACCTCTCTAGTAAACTCGCCCAAGCTTCCAGTTGACTGGGGACAAAGAAAAAACATGTTTCCAACATGTTCCCCAGTTTTCCTTAAAAATAGGAAATTAATTAAATCACCCATTTTCCGTATTTTTCGAGTAATTTTCATTTTTTAGTGAAAATAATCACTTTTTTGTCTCAAAAGAAGGGAAATAGGGGTTTACATGATACTCTGGATTGGAAAACGACCATAAATATGGCATCTGACAATGTTTGATGCCATATTTTTACAATTTATTGACTTAGAATTAAAAAAAATCATTTTTGCAGGAATTTAATTAATTCACTGAAACACTAAAAAAAACCTACCAAACCTAGCCGCAATTTCCATAAGATTCAATCAAGATGACCTAGTATGAGCTCATATACATTCAGACACTAGGCATTGGTTATACCATGCCAAGGCCTAACCACCAGCACATACTCCAGCTCTGGAATCAGTCTTTTGAGTGAAAAAACTTAGAAATTATTAATCGTCTACAGAGACAGACAAAAAAGAATTAACAAGTGGAAAAAAACACTCTAGAGTACATGCTTGTACCTAGGTATTAGGTGGTCAATAGCCTTTTACAATATCTCATACTCAGGTCATTTACTACAATGGTGGAAATGCGGAAAAAAATAGTCTTTTGAAAGACTGGTTGAACTCTGAACTCTGTCATATGAGCACTGACTACTCAATCTTTGGCGGCTAATCAGGAAATCAAGCTTGTGCAAACTGGTGGATAACATAGGCTCCATATGGGGACGTGTGCTTGATCCTTTTATAAAAAGGGAGAGCATGCGAGAATCCAGAATCCACGACCTACATCACAAATGCCTCACCAAAAACAACATAAGCAACACATATATATATATATATATATGAAAACTACCAATTTTCATATACAAGTTATACTAATAATAGAAGAAAATTAAAAACTTTGTAGAAAATAAAATATAAAGAGGAAAGGTTAGAGAGATATGTTACAAGGGATGCCCTAATGGGCATCAGATGTCATCATTGAGAAGCAAGTTTGAACAATTGTCTGCTCACTGGTAGCTTTAACCTTTCCACTGTCTAACTGGCTGAAGTAGAAAATACATGAACCAGCCATGTCATGGACGAAACAAGACCTTCGATGTCTGAATAATCCCTATCCAGGATGACTTGTTGAAGATCCTTTTCCAAGTTTTGTTAACTTGGCCCTTTTCTTGGGATCAAACCACCCAAGAAACATATGTTTGTTTTTATTCAACCAAACTTTGAAGTTTGGTAAGCCTTGTAATTCTTTAATGAAGCTCTGCATTGGATTGTCATGGTGGAAGGCTAACCATTGCTCATAGTGATCCGGAGTTGACAAATTGAAGCTATCTTCCAATTTCCCATTATCTGTCATTAAGTCATCTATTGGCTGAGATATTGGAATTGGAAATGTCAAGACACCTGCTTCACTGATCATTTCAGGTTCATCATAACTGTCAAAGATCTTCTCTGAGGAGATGGATTCCTCGGGAGGAGGGTGGGGATTTGACTTATCTAGATATTCGATCATTTCAAACTCAAAATCCTTTGTTTCCTCGTGACCAGTTAATGACTCATCTATAGGCTCTTCCAGAATTTCCAGGCGAAATTCCCCTTCTTGTTCACTGTGAAGTTGTAGCTCTATAGGGTTTGAACACTTAATACAAGCTTCTGCCTCTGCAAGGCGAGCTTTCATGGCATTTAATTGTTTTGCATAGATAAATTCTATAGCCTGAATGACTTCTTTAAACTTTTGATTAGAATCTAGTGAAGCATCATGCTTAACATCTGAATTGACCGTGTTTATATTCGGAGAGTCCTTCTCCTTCCATTTTTCCATAAAAGCATCAATCAACTCATTGTAAGTTCTAACCTGTTTATCCTTGAGTTCTATAAACCAATCAAGATCATCATCATCAAAAGAATAAGATAAACAATTTCATTCCCACATCTTCATACAAGGCATTGCAACACCATTTATTGAAGCAATGTGAAACTTTCTTAACATGACATCTAGCATTAACAATATTATTACTTTGAAAACAAGGCAAATTTTGTAAAGCATTTTCTGGAATTATATGTGGATAACCATTTATTGCGGAGAAATCAATAGGTCTATAAAGATCATCCATTTCTAAGCTAGACTTATTAAAAAGAAAAGTCTAATAAAAAATGGACTAGGACCCAAAAACTAAGGATCCTAGGAGAAGAAAGCTTGGCTAACTTCCTCCAAAAACACCTTTGGGTTTAAGGATGAAGCTAAGCAAACCGTGAGTTCCTCCTTGCAGAATACTTTATCAAATTATTTTGAAGTGGAGTCGTCAGATGATCAAGTTTATTCTAAACAAACATGAAGCATCAAACAAAGCAAAAAGGAAAAAGGAAAACAAGTCGTGTTCCAGGAATAGAAAGATTTATCCCCAGCAACGGCGCCAAAAAATGTTGTTGCCTTATACACACCTGGGCTAACGTGGAAGAAACCTTCAATCCACTTGGTGTGTCTTTGGGGGCAAGTTTCGAGTCAAGGTGTTGTCACTTGATCATCAACTCCTCCATCTAGGCCAACTCCTAACGAAGCCAAGGGTGTAGTCCCTATAAAAATAATATAAGGCTCTTTTAAACTAAGAAAGCAAAAGAACTGCTTCTAGGAGTTTATTGCTTAATAAAACAAATGCATTCAATACTTAGCATTCATCATCATTTGAGATAATCACATAAATTACTTGTCCATAAACATGCATATATCAAGATGGATACAAGATCTGCAAGATTTAACAAATATTAGTTAGACAATTGCATGAATGTAAAAGATTGCTCACATAAAGATAAACCAGTTGTACCAGTGCCTTAAAGGAGTTGTGGGCAATTGTTGATCGCGTGTTTTATTAAGGTAAATTAAAGTTAAGTTAATGAGAGAATTTTACTTGCATAAAAGTAAATGTTCGTCTAAACTAGATTTGGTCCTTCGAAAAAGTCCCTAAAGTGGAGGTTGAGCAATGTCGAAGATCCAACAAGGAAACCCTCTGATTTTACACACAAACTCAAGAAAATGTAGGGGGATCAGACAGGGAGAACCTAGATCTCAAAGTTCCCGCCAAATAACCTTACAAATCCTCTTGCGTTTCCACTAAAGCGAATATTTCTTTTAGGATTTCCCTAATTAAACTACAAAAGGTTTATTGGCTTTGCAAGACTTGAAAGAGATAAACTTTGTACCCTGCTTTGTAATTGAAAAGAGAACTTGCAAGATACTTGGAACTTGAAAGAGCTTTGCAAGAAAATAAGAAAATTTAGAATTTGCAAAATTTATTGTTGAGTGTGGGAAACAAGCATTAAACTAAACACGCATAAAGATTGAAAGTGAATTTTAAACATGCATGCGAAATATGAGTGTTATGTGTGTTAGATTTTCTTAACTTGTATGTGTGTTTGAGATCAAAAGATTAAACATGCACCGATAAAAAGAAAGCCAAACCACGACACACAAATCCCCCTAATGGGGATGGAGAAACTGGGCACAAAAGGGCCCGCTTTTATTGCACCTATTACAATGAGAACTAAGTTCTCTTTGAGCTTAACTTAGAAACTTGGATCCTTATAAGCTTTGGATCTTGAAAAAACTACAAGAAAATTAAAATAGAAAAATCTTCTTTGATGAAGTACGAAACCCCCGGATGCTCCGAAAGTCCTGATTTCGCCAAAATCGACAGAATCTCTGCTTGTACCTGTTAATGTTGCAAGAAAACATCAAACAATTAAACCCAAAAGATGGCCAAACACACTTTGGAAGTGTCTTTGGTCAACGCAGAAATTTGTGAAAAATGACGAAGTTAAATTAGGCTAAAGTGAGGGAAAGTAACTGAGTGAGAGCTAGATAGCTAGCCTCCTTACGATCTTTTAGCCTGATATAAATTAGCAAAGAAAGCAACTTTATATTTGCAAATTTATAACTTTAGAAGCATGTAGAGATTTGTCTATCACTAGGCTCTAAAATACTAGGAAATCAAAGGCTAAATTGAGACAAACTTAAACTAGATCTAGAAAAGGATGAGACTCTTTAAACAAACTTTAGATCTAACTTTTAAAGATGCATGCAAATAAATTAGAGCAGATTTATCTTTTCTAAGATTAGCTAAGTTCTTGCATGCAACAGAAAACCAAAGAACCAACTTTTTTGTATAGAAATTTGAGTAAGAAGGGGGAAGAGACAACTTGAAGCAAAGAAATTGGGCAATGGAGTCCCTTTGATGTATTGAAGAGGGGAATCCTTCCAGTTGGATGGATTTGAAGATGTTGGAAGCTTAAGCTAGAACCTTCCACTCCTCCAAACAAGAGATCCTGCAAACTTATGACAAATCTTGCAAAGAAACTGTTAAATACCCTATACATGAAACCTTGAAAACATGAGATTAAACCTATAATAGCATGAAATCATAGATTGCAAAGTGATATAACAAGACTTAGCAATACAATCAAGTTTACTAATCTCTTATTAATGAACAAATAATAATTGCAAGAAAGATAAGTTTACCATACTCAACACATCACCAAAGGAGAAGTTCCTCCTCACATTTGCACAAAACATCGGGTAGAACTCCAAAGTCTTTATTCCTTATTCAAATAGCAAAATGATACAATGTGTATATGTCTTCCCACAAATTCCAACTAACTAAAGGGGAGAGGTATGCTTGCTTAAATAGCAAGAGAGGTGACATTCCCAAGAGAGGTGTGCATGAGCTAAGGAGGAGATGCACATAGGGTTAGGGGAGTGGCGCACTTAGTAAAGGGGAGTGGCGCATAGGTTAAGTGTGGTGAGTGTGAAGTGTAGAGGAGATGGAGTGTAGTGGACTAGGGTGAAAGGGGAGTGATGGAGGTGGAAGTGGAGTGGTGAGGGAGTGAACTCGAGTGAGTGGGAGTGTGAGGGCGAGTTAGGGACATTGGGATGTGCGCCCCCTCTCCAAATGCGCCACATGTGCTAAGTGGGGTCGAGTCCCTTCATTGGGATCTCCTCCATGCCATGTCACTCTAGTGAAGTCGCCTACCTCTCTAGTAAACTCGCCCAAGCTTCCAGTTGACTAGGGACAAAGAAAAAACATGTTTCCAACATGTTCCCCAGTTTTTCCTAAAAATAGGAAATTAATTAAATCACCCATTTTCCGTATTTTTCGAGTAATTTTTATTTTTTAGTGAAAATAATCATTTTTTGTCTCGAAAAAAGAGAAATAGGGGTTTAAATGATACTCTAGATTGGAAAACAACCATATATATGGAATCTGACAATGTTTGATGCCATATTTTTACAATTTATTGACTTAGAATTAAAAAATTCCATTTTTGCGGGAATTTAATTAATTCACTGAAACACTAAAAAAACCTATCAAACCTAACCGCAATTTCCATAAGACTCAATCAAGATGACCTAGTATGAGCTCATATACATTCAGACACTAAGCATTGGTTATACCATGCCAAGGCCTAACCACCAGCACATACTCCAGCACTGGAGTCAGTCTTTTGAATGAAAAAACTTAGAAATTATTAATCACCCACAAAGGCAGGCAAAAAATAATTAACAAGTGAAAAAAAACACTCTAGAGTACATGCTCGTACCTAGGTCTTAGGTGGTCAATAGCCTTTTACAATATCTCATACTCAGGTCATTTATTACAATGGTGGAAATGCGGAAAAAAGTGGTCTTTCGAAAGACCGGTTGAACTCTGAACTCTGTCATATGAGCACTGACTGCTCAATCTTTGGTGGCTCATCAAGAAATCCAGCTTGTGCAAACTAGTGGATAACAAGGCTAGCGATTAAGATCTGGTAGTTGACTTGAGTTTTCTTCCTAAATCGTCTCCTTGCTTGGTTATATCTTAAATCGATTTGCTAAAATTTATCGTGTTTAAAAATAACAACATCATTGAAGAGGAGTTTAACTAGATCTAGTGGTTTAAATTCACAGGGTTTAATAGATCTAGATTTCAGAATTTATAATGGATTAAATCGATGCTAAATCTCACTAAACAATTGAGGATTTAATTCACATTATTTCTCTTGATTTGCTAGAACAACTTCTGCATTAGAAGGTTTTGACTAAAATCTAGCATACTAACTTTAACGCTGAGGTAGATCTTGCATTTTTATATCATAGGTGAGGGGTGACTTAATTAATTAATTATTCAACTTAGGAGGAAAGGCGCCTAGCTTAAGTGATGTCAACGGAGAATTAGATAGGGGGAGGTATAAGAAGAGGAATTCGACCTAATTCCTCATTATGTTATGATTTGATATTGAGAACAGTTTCCAGAGGAGGAAGTCGACCTCTTTGATGTTTTGTGGATTTCTGGTGGAAACCACCACCCAAATCGGTTTCAGTGTTAGAAGACACACCCTAGCCTATCGGAGATACCATCCAGGTATTTCACCGTGCCAGTTCAGGAGTATTCAGATCCATTGTAGAGATTGCGTGGTATAGTCAAGGAGGGCGCAAGGGTTAGAGAGGGTTTTGTGTAGCTGCACGAGACTAGGGCTTATCTCATTGATTTCTCCCGACCCAGTTGAGAGGAGGCCAAGGTGCTTCTTTTGAGCCACCAGTCATTAGATTCTGACGGTGGAATCTGCCAGGGCGCACCAGACAGTCAGGAAGTGCGCAGCGCTTGAGGAAGGACATTTGGGTTTTCAGAGAATTTTTTGGATCAGATCCGGGGAAACCCTTCCAATCTGTTATCCATCAAAGTTGCACTAGGATGGACTTCCAGCGAACCGCCAAAGTTTGAACATTATTGTTCAAAATTCAGAGTTCAGAAGTTCAACCGGTCATAAAGACCACCATTTTTCTCTTTACATTTCCATAAAAAATTGTAATAAGAGATGTTGCATGATGAACTTGTAAAAGGTCTTAGCCACCTTAAGTCCTAAGCGTGAGTTATACTCTGGAGTGTTTTTTCACTTACTAATTATATTTTGCCGTTTTCAGGCAATTTATAATTTATGAGTTTTTTCACTCAATCCCTCCAGAGCTGGAGTATATGCCCATGGTTAGGCTTGAGCATGGATCTAAGCCTAGTGTCTAATATATATTACCATGCTAAACATTCTCCTAGAGTCTTATGGAAATGTACTAAGTCCCCCTTAGGATTTTTTAATTGTTTTAGTTAATTAAAAAATTGTCAGAATTCAGCGATTTTTAATTAAAAAATAAAGATGTATTAAAAAAGTGGTACTAGGGGACTAAATATGCCATGGGGATGCTCATTTTTTGACCCAAAGCACCCATTTACCTAGATACCCACTTTTGTGAGTGAAATTAGTGATTTTAATCACTAAAAAGTAAAATTTCCTCACAAAACCCCAAAAAGTCAAATAAAATAAAATAAAATTAGCAAATGCCCAAATAAAAGAAACATGTGGGGACATGTTGGAGGCAAAATAAAAGCCCAAAAGTCAAGGTGGCGGTCAAAGGGAACAAACTCAATTTGATTGAGGATTGGTTGGTGATGTGTTATCAAGGTATGAGCATGTGCTCAAAAGGAAGTGCGCCCCTCTTGGAGAGGTGGTGCATTCTAGAGAGGGCAGCCTACCTCTTGAGAGGAGGCGCCCCTCTACCTCATATTTGCTCTACAAGTGGCAAGTTATGGAGTGTGGGGAGAGGTGGCAGCCCTTTCCCACACACTTGGCAGCCTTTTACTTACACTTGGTACGCCCTCCCTCTCCACATGGTGCGCCCTCCTTCATTGGAACTCCTCACCATTTGCTATATATTGAAGTGTGCTCCCCCATTGCATTTTAGTTGGAGCTTGGGTTGAGATGTTTGCTATTGTAATCTGTAATATCATTTCTATTTGAATAAAAAGGCTTTGGAGGCTACTCAACGATGTAAAGCTATTGTGTGTGGATCATCTATGTGCATGGTGTATATGAGGTATATGCTTTGTTGATTATTTCTTGTAATTTTTGGTGAATCTTGGCCTTGTAAGGGGAGCTATCTCTCAATAGGATAGAAGTAAAAAGTTTGCTTACTTCTTGTTTCTATTGTCTTATATATGCTAGGTAGTTTGATGTGCATGTTTATTTTGTTTAATTCTCATGCTCTCAAATTTTTCTAAATTATATGACACCAATGCGGTTAACCTCTTTGCAAGAAGTTTGAAGTTGTACATGATATCTCATTTTAAGGAGAGGCTAAGCTAGCTTGCTGCCCCCTCATTCTTCAAAATTGTGGTGAAGTCACTGTTGACCACCTATTTAGCACAGGGGTCAACTCATGTGCCATGAAGTTTATCTATGTTGAAGACAGTTATGGTTCTACTGGGTATCTGATACCCCAGCACTTAATTTTTTGTAAACGGGATTTCCGCACCACTGCGTGGGTTAATAATGTAATAAGTCTGCATGGATCATAGTTAGGTCAGGTACCTTGGGTGATCCATCAGGGGAGTTCCTTTCATCGGGGGTTTTTTATCCTCAGGTTGTCGACCAGATAAGCTCCTGGCCGACTTCCCTTGAGTTTTTCCCTCCATTGACTTCCTCCAAAGTGGTGGAAGGCGCTCTGATGGTCTCATTCATTTGGTAACCTCTTAGGATTATTGTAAATGACCATGCCAGGCAATGTCTGAAGTTTCGCGGAATTCCGTCGAGTCTAGATAGGTTTTTTTTTTTATTAATTAAATTTTAAAAATTTAATTAATTAATTATTTTTTGAGCTAAATGTTGTAAAAACTTCGTCTTTGGGAGAAAGATAGGGGTATTTGTGCTCAA
>ML798510.1:483588-496778 GCA_009831015.1 Picea engelmannii | reverse complement strand
TTCAAGGTCTGACCAGAGGACACTGCCTTGGCGTGGTGACCAGAGCTGACAGTGTTACCCACTGGTATCTTCACAGAAATGATAAGGTTGGCTTGTGATGAGACCCCCTTTCCCTTGGCCATGCAACCAAAGGTCACTGCCCTAACGTGGTGACCAGATAATGGCAATGTCATACTGCTGGATACCTATGAAAATAATGGATCGGCTCGTGATGAGACCCCCCATCCTCTTGGCTAGGTCTTGTTTTATCATTTTTCTTAGGGTCCCTTTAGTTTCTTATCGAGAGGCCTTTTATTGCCTTCTCGGGGATCCCCTGGGCAAAGCATCTCTAGGTTTCATTTCTTACGGCTTTTATCTTTTACCAGCTGCTTTTACCCCCTGGGCCTTTAGCCCCTTCTTCCCACAAGACAAAGTGTAACCCTAAAAAGGTCATCCTAATGGCCGGACTAGGGGAATGGGATAGATGTGCGGGAAATAAGATGTAAAATGATAGATGGTGGGAGCGGACGATGGCTCTGCAAACCCCCCTTGGTGGCTAACCAAAACCCATGAATACAAGCTTGCATAAGTCACCCATCAATCACCCCAACAATGGTCAAGTGGATTAGTGTAAGATCCAAGCAGTTATCAGACATGACAAGAACCTAATGCATATATAAGAAGGTTATAACGATCAAACACGACACATACCATGATACCTTGGACCAATTACCTCATGGAGCAAGAGTCCTCTCCGATGCAAGTCCAAGCCGATGGTGATGGAAGCTGTTGCTGCTGACAGGACAAATCTGGCGGAGAAGAAGAAAGATGGGCCCTCCAGGGCCATGCTCAGGTCAATCCTGCTCTCGGTACTTCATGTATAGGACCTGTGGGCCTCGAGACATGATCTCCTAGTTATCCCTAGATATCGGGGATAACAGCTCCCACATGTCGATGACCACTTTTCCCTTCGGATCGACCTGCTCTAGAAAGGTGCCTTTGGCCTCTCTGGCCGCCTGCTCCACCCTAGTGATCTTTTGGGCGCTTGTTGAAAGTTCCTCCCCCTGGGGGCCCCTCTTACTCTGGGTATTCTTCATTCTTACCATCTTTGTTTGAATGCAGTGACTTTTGTCTTGACTTCGTCCTCCGCTTCTATTCGCCCCTTCCTGGTCTCTGTAATTACTACTCATTGGTCTGTAGCTATCCCTGATGCTTCTTCTTTTAAGGGGTTTCCCCGGATGCGATCTTATCCTGGTAATCATGGGTCTCCCGTACAGGCGTACCTTTTGGTCCTTTTTCATTGTTTCAGAGTGTGTGCGCTTGGGAACCCTGTCGTCGTCCCTGCGCCAATCCTTTGCCTTGCACGTTGTACGCCAATCATTTCCTCCCACTGTATCTGTGCGTGGGTGAGTTGTACCCATTCCTGCCCATGGGCTATCCTTTTGATCTTTGTCCTTTGCCGTATCTGGATTAACCTTTCTGCTCTCCCACAGACAACCCTTGTACTTCATTCTATTGACAGGACCGTGGTGTCGTACCTCCTCTTGTGGTGTGACCGTGATCTGCATTGTAACTCATGTTTAAATGGTGGCCTATCGGATTCTGCCTGGATCCTACTTGCCCTTCAATTAATTCCACGCCTTCAGCCTCGATGTGGTTGTCCGTACTTCGGTTGTCGTCATAGTCCTTTGCCGCTAGTTGGGTACAGTCTGTCCAAAACTGGCCATTCAGGATGTTACTCCATGTGGAATCCAGTTTTGATCCTTCCTTGTCGATCCCTTTGTTAGCGATTCTATCCGCTAGTCCATTTGCTGACCTTCGGACCCAGCGCAACTCCACTGTGATCCCCATCTACAAATGCTCCTGAATTTTTTGTAGGGTGTATGCTAAGCGCCAGTGCCTCTGGATTTTTCCCACTCTGGTGTCGTTTTGGAGTTTCCTTACTGTGTTGATGACCAGCATGGAATCTCCTTCCACTATGACGTTGGTCATCCCTTCCCGGTGTAGTATCTCAAGGCCGGTCTCCAGGGCTCCAAATTCTGCAGCGTTGTTGGTTGAGTTCCCCAGACTCCCAGTGTATAGCTGGATAATTCTTCCTTGATTGTCCCTGATTACTCCCCTCGTACCTGTCCGTCCTAGGTTACCTTTCGACGCCCCGTCGAAATTTAGCTTAAGGGAGCCCTCTAGTGGCAGTTTCCAGTTGCGCTCACCTACTTGTAGTTGCGGCAACCGTCTTATCTTATTGGGGTTGCGTCCTTCTTTCAATTGAAAAGCCTCTAGAATTCTGAGATCCTGGTCTGTGAGTTGCGCTCCTCTTGTTTGGCAGTTGCGACTCTGTACCGTTTCTCGTCATGAATATTATTGTTTCCTTGATCTTTCCTGCCGTCCATCTTTGGTTCCTGAAGATGCGCCGGTTTCGTTCCTTCCATATTGCCCAAATGATCATGTCGGGAATGAGGGTCCAAGTTCCAACAGAGATTCACCTCTTCGTTTTCGTTGTAGTTTTCCTTCCATGTGTTTATAGTTGCGAAAATGTTACCTCTAATCCTATTAGACTGTCGGAAGATGCCTGTCGCCCAGTCCCAGACTTTTGTTGTGTAGGGACATTCATCCAGGAGATGGTTCGTTGTTTCCTCCTTTTCTTCACATAGGTGACATCTTGAAGGGCCTATGAAACCTCTCTTCTTTAGGTTTTCCCAAGTTAAGATTCGGTTGTGTAGTATTAGCCACTGGAAGATTTTTATTTTTGGCCAATGGGGGTTGTTCCAAAGCTTGCCCATTGATGCGTCAAGTCATCTTGGTCCTGGTCCGCTATATAGTGGCGTACTTCTTTAAGATTGAATTCCCCGCCGGCTTTGTGCCCCCATCTCAGCTGGTCATCTCCGTCCGTGACTGCAATTTTTCGTCTCCCCAATTCCTCCTCCACTTCTTTTACTGTTGTTGTGGTCCGGTCTCTAATCTGTGGGGTGAGTGTTCCAAATTCTCCATTTGTTGCGATCTGTTTCTCGTTTCCAGTGATGGTACACTCTGGTTTTTCCTTGCGCCATCGTCTCCTATTGGAGTTCCTCCCGACCCGGTTTTTCCATTCTAGGTTCCTGTTGCCAGGCGTCCTCCCAGAATCAGGCGGTTCTGCCATTCCTTATTTCCCAAAAGTTGTGTGTCTGGATCCAGGTCTTGTTGTGCCAGGCTAGGTTCTAGATGGCGGAACCTTCCCTGGTGCCTCTAAAACGGATTTTTCCTTGGTCGCAAATGTTCGGGGCATACTTTGCCTTCCACAGGTTGACCCATGGCATGGTCGTTTCTTTGACCCAGAGCCACCAGAGTTTCGCCCCATAGGCGTCATTAGTCACTTGCGGGTCGTGTATTCCCAGGCCTCCTTTGCTTTTTGGTTTACAAACCTTCTCCCAAGCCACCAGTGCCCATTTTTTCCTTGTTTCCACTCCTCGCCACAGGAAGTCCCTTTGTATGGTTCTTATTTTTTGTAGGATCCCCTTGGGGGTTGGGAAAATTGACATCATAAAGGTTGGGATAGCTTGCAAAACCAACTTGGTTAGGATAAGTCTTTCGACTAGGTTGAGGGATCTGTATGTCCAATTTTTTACCCAGTCTTGTAGCTTGTTGACTATTCCTTCCCAAGTTGACAGCTTGTAAGCTTTGTCTGTTAGGGGGATGCCCAAGTACTTGGTTGGGAGAGCTTTGCGTTCAAAGCCCAAGATGTTGGCCAGATTCCTTTGGATAGCAGGGTTGGTATTAAAGAAGAAGATCATAGATTTGGATTGGTTTATCTCTGCCCCCGAGGCTTCCCCAAACTCGTCTAAGATTCATTTGTAGGATTTCGCTTCCTTGACCGTGGGCATGCCATGAAGTAAGGTATCATCCACAAACTGTTGGTGTGTAGAAGTCGGGCAATTCTCGTAGGGTTTGATATCTTTTATTTCCCCTGTTGTGGTTGCGCTTTTTATGCTTCGACTGAGACCTTCCATCATTAGGATGAATAGGAAGGGGGGCAGCGGGTCTCCCTGTCTGATGCCTCTTGTGGGCCAGTAAGGTTTGGTCGGGGCTCCATTTACTAGTAGCGAGAAGCTTGTTGTGGATACTAGGTTGACTATCCACCTGATCCAGTGTTGGGTGAAGCCGAAGGCTTCCAGGGTCCTGACCATATAGTGCCAACCGATTTTGTCATAAGCTTTTGCTAGGTCCAATTGTATTATCATTCCTCCTCTTTTCTGAAGCTTCAGGGTGTGGATAAGTTCATGGGCATGGATAATATTGTCCATTATTTGCCTTCCTTCCACGAAACCTGCCTGTTCTTATGAGACCAGTGTGGGTAGGAGTGGTTTCAATCTATTTGCTATAACCTTGGAAATTATCTTATACACCACATTGCACAGCGTTATAGGTCTGTAACGATCGGGGGTTTTGGCTTCATTTTCTTTTGGGATAAGTGTAATCATTGTAGTATTTAGTGCTTTCAAAATGGAGGCTGGCCTTCTAGAGTCTTCCACTACCCTATAAACGTCATGTTTGACGACTTCCCAGTAGGCTTTGAAGAACTCCACTGTGAAACCGTTTGGGCATGGGCTTTTCCGTTGGGCATTTCCTGGAGTGCTTGGTATATTTCCTCCTCCGTAATGGGCTTGTTCAGGTTGTTATTTTGTTCTTCTGTTACCAGGGAAGGGATATGCTGGATTACTTTTCTATGGCCTCCGTTCTATCTTGGTTAGGTTCCTGGGCTATCTCGTGGAAGTGGTTTACCAGAGTTGTTTCAATGTCCTTATGTGATTCTCTTTCTATGCCATCCTAGTCCCTTATCTTCAAGATTTTGTTATGGGCTCTTCTGGCCATGGTTGTTCTATGAAAAAAATCAGTGTTTCATTCTCCTTCCTTTAGCCATTTGATCCAAGACTTTTGTCGCTAGAGAGTTTCTTCTTGCCGACACCGCTCATCCCATTCTTGGGTCATTTGGATCTCCTCCTTTTTCCGCTCCTCATTGTAGTCCTCCGAAATGCAGGTTTCCTGGAGCTTTTTCATTTTTTCTTCAATGTTGTTCTTCTCTTGGTTTATATTCCCAAAAGTGTTCTTGTTCCACTCCTTGAGCCTATATTTGATATGTTTTAGTTTCTTATAGAGTTTGAACATCCTTGTCCCTTGCTCTGGTTGCTCCTCACACCACCACTGTTTGATTCTTTCCTTGAACGTTGGGTGTTCAATCCAGAATTTCTCAAATCTGAAAGGTTTGTTCTTTGGTGTGCTCTGGAAGCCTGCTTCCAGTTGCACTGGCCAATGATCAGATCCCCCCCATGGAAGGATGTTGCAGTCCAAGGTTAGCCCCTGCATAATGATTGACTCTGACACTAGGAATCTGTCGAGTCTTGTTGCTACCTGATGTTGGATTATTTGCTTATTGTTCCAGGTGAACTAGCCATTATTGGTTTTCAGATCTACCATCTCCGCTGTGTCTATGAATTTTGAGAACTCCTCCGCATCTCTATCCAATCTTCTTGTACCTCCTTTTTTCTCCGCAAGTGACGTGATGATGTTGAAATCCTTGGCTAGGATCCAATGGAGGTTGTTGGCTCAGTTTTTAAGATCATCTAGGTCTCTTAGCATTCCTCTCCTATCCTCTGACACCTGGGGTCCATACACATTAGTGCATAAAATCACCTCTGTGTTCCCAATGAGTTGCATGTGAACCGTAAGGGTATGCCTTGTCACTTTGGCTGCTATTAGGCTTGTACTTGTGGGTTCCACAGAGTGAGGATACCTCCTGCCATTTGGTGGCCTCCAATAGCCACCATCTTGTACTTGCACCATTGTTGTTGACTGATTGTTTCCATTCTGTCTATATTACACTTGATCTCTTGAATAAAACAGAGATCCGGTTGTTCCTATTTTAGTCTATTCCTAAGGATTCGTTGCTTTCTTGGGTTGTTTAGGCCTCTTATATTCCAAGTTATAACCTTCATTTAAACATGCGGGGGGGGAGTTGGGGAAGAGTTTTTTTATCTTACCCAAGTTTATCAGTAGCGCTCCAAGCTCCTAAAGGGCTACACTATTTGATTTCTTGCCTTTTTTCCTCCGCGTTTGCTTGGGTGAGAGTTGTGGTTGTCCCTCTTCGGCTTTGACTCCTAGGTGTCTGTAATGTTCCAGACTTGGCTAGTCTAGGAAACGTTGTTGATGTGTGTGTGGGATCAATGGTCTACAACATATAAATGATCATACAAATAATAAACGCAACAAAGGACTGCAAAGTTTGTATTATGATATCTCTGTGGATTACAAAATGGTTGAATGCGGCTGAATAAACTGACAATACTCGACTAGATCAACAGACAAAGGATCTTAGCCGGAATACAAATAAGCAACTAAAAGATAATACCCGGAATATGGGAGCACTGCGGAATCAATGGATGCGTTGGGACTATGGCAGCTCTGATGGTAACTGCTCAAAGTCTGGAAAGTTCGCCCTGGGAGCTGTACTTCTTGGAATGGCCTGGAAATTGTCCCAAATGATGCGCCCTGCTCTAGTCCTCAGTACTGGTATCTGTCGGACCCCTCTGTTGATGAATCTGGACCCTAGATGGATACCCCTGGGGGAATGCACCCATCTTCTTCTAGCAAAATGTGTCCTAGTGATTCCACCTTCGGAATCGGACGAGATATGTCTCAAAACGACCGCCTTGGTCTATTGGGAAATGGGTCGGAAGGGTTTCCCTGAATCTAGTCTGATGCTCGCTATGGAACCCCAAATGTGCCCGCCAAAAGTGTCACACGTCCAAGTCTGGAAAATGCGTCCCAGTTGATTCATTCGTCGGAATCTGATGAGGAACCAAGCAAAAGATGCGCCTTGCCCTCCTCTCAAATGGGTCGGAGGGAAATCTCAGAATTCTCCCTGGATGGGATAAGTCGACTAAAAATCCTCTTAGAAGTTGTGCCCTCACTCTGGATGAATGTGCCCTTGCTATTGAACACTGTGTAACTGCTTCTGAAGAATGATGGAAGACCTTAATGATCTTGCCGGTGACTAGGGTGTGTCTCTCAACACCGAAATCAGCCAATTGGTGTCTTCCTCCTGGAATCCACTGAACTATCTCTCCTGAGATGCGCCTCTTCTCCTCAATGACAAGTCATAATCTGCATAATAATGAATTAGGTCGCTGACCCTTCCTTTATAGCTTTCCAAAACCCTAAATCATGCTGAAACCCTAATTCACTGTTGACTTCTAAAACCCTAAATCACTATTGAAACCCTAATTCACTGTTAACTTCCAAAACCCTAAATCACTGTTGAAACCCTAATTCACTGTTGACTTCTATTTTTAGCTCATTATGACTTAAAAGCGCTTTTAACCCTTTTTAGCTCAATGTCACTTTCTGAATATAACACCTGTGATTGGAGTGACCTCTAGTAACCCTGTTAACCCCTCTTTGGCCCTGGCTATAGTCTAACGGGGCGGTTTAGACCATTAAGCCTCCTCTCTGGAGCTCCTATTTGGAAAGGGACATTACAGTGTCCAATCTCCCCATGTGTACGCTTTAGGCCTCTAGCTTTGGCTTCCTCCCTTAGGAGAAACAAGTACTAGATGCGGTCCAGTTGCTCTGTTGGTATATTGTCTACTCCCTGTCTTTTCCATTGCTCCAATATGTTCGTAGATCTATCCCTTCCTTTTCCACAAGGTCTCTGAGTTCCGGATCTTCTGTGCCTACTTCGCTTGGTGTCATTTCTGCCTCTCCCTCTACTTCTTGCATGGGGGTGTTCTCGTCTCTGATTTCTCCTTCAATCGGAGTTGCGCAGCTTCCCTGTTCCTTCTGGTTATTTGTTCAGTTGGTAGGCTCATTTGGTGTTTGTTCTCTAACTTCCTAAGCTTTTGCCGTATCCTTATTGGCTTCTACCCCTTGATTGGTTTTATCCCATCCTTCCGAGTTATTCCAGACCTCTAGGTTATTTCCTACTTGGGCTTTGCTCTGCTTTTTGTTGGCTCTGCTTCTGGGGTTTGGTTTAACAAAACCATCCTCATCCTACTGTGGTTTGGGGTTTTTCGTTTCCTGTTTTTTATTAAGAGGGCATTCCCTGATCAAGTGACCATGTTCATGGCACCTTCTACATCAAAAGGGGATCTGTTCATAATCGATGTTTTGGATCCATTCCTCATCCCTGAATTCGAGGCTTATGGCTTCTGGGAGTGCTTCTGACACATCCATCTCTATACATATTCTTGCGTAAGATGTGTATCTCTCTTTCAGGGTGGCTTCTGCGGTCTTTATATATTTCCCTAGTTTATTCCCTATTGCTTCAAAAGTAGAGGGTATCCAGTAGTCTAAAGGTAGGGAATAGAGTCTCAGCCAGATCGATACCTTTTTGAAGGTCTCTTTTTCTGGGGAGAAATTCTCCTTCCATGGCTGCATGTACAGTCCTGCTGATGCATGGAAGTATGGCCCTCCTTCAAATACTCTATCTATGTCTTCCAGGTTTATGAAGACTGTTGTGAAGAAACCTTTCGAGCCCAGATGGAGTTCCACTTCCCCATTTGGCTTCCAGTGATATTTGATCCAATTGCGCAACGCTCTTTCGGTGGGCCACAAGCACATAAATTTGCAGATTAGCGCATGCGCCTTCATCTGATCCCTGTAGAGTTGTGTCTGTGGATCCTCCAATATCACCTTGGGTATCAGTGTTGATTTGGGTTTGCACGGGTTGCGCCCTTCTGCCCGGTTGGTCTTCGTTGTGTCTTGCGTCTCGTTCTGGGTTTCTCTGGCTTCCTCTTCCATGCATTCACTTTTGCCCTGGTTCCTTTCCTGACCTTTTCCAGGGTCAGATCCCGAGGTGCCTGTCATTGGTGCCTTGAAAAATACGCCCCTTGGCCCTTTCCCTCTGTCTACCACTACATGTTTGTATGAGGGGGTACCCTTACCCCCCCCTCTGGTGCTCATGCTGCCCTCTGCTAAGGTCACGACTGTCAAAAACCCTAGCTTGCGGTTGCTCCGAAAAATTCGGTGCGATTCCTCCCTCAAGGTATCTTCCAACATTTGACTAATAATTAAGTTATATAAATTATGTATTATAATTATATTATTTATTAAGTTATAAAAGATATGTATTATATATAAGTTATATATTATTAATTATAAGTATTATAAATATTTAATATATTTATAAGTTATACATTTAAAAATTTGTATATTTCTTTTAATGTAAATTTTATTTTTAAAAATTATAAAAATATATTTATATTGTTTGTACTTGACATTTCCCTATTGTATCTGGATCTTGGATTTTCAAGAAACTGGCAGATCCGAATCCGTATCCATATCCTGGTACTTACGCTTAGGGTTTTTTCCCTAAGGACACAAGGAAGCTAGGATTTGATAACCGTATAGGATCGAAGAAAGTGCTTGATCTTGTAGCTCTTGTGAAAAAAGAAGACTAGGGTTTTGGGCATTTGGAAACCCAAGTGCTACTTGGAGTGCTTCATGTGGAGAAGATAGAGGGAGACTATCTTATACACTTGTGTGATGCAAGCGAAGGTGCCAAGGAAAACTTATTGGCGTGTATACTAGCTTGTTGAAGATCTCTAGTGGAGTGACCGACTTTGGTTGGAAGTGATTCCTAGCTAGGAGGAGTTGGTGGCTAGGGTTTTCTTATGGCTTCCCTGGTTAGGGTTTGGAGAGATTGACTTGTACTATATTTATTGTAAGTTGTGGTCTATTTTTTTCCAATTTACAAAGCCCGGGGAAAACCCCTGAGTACTTCCCCTCATTTCAAGAATGGTACCCAGGATAAACCCTAGAATCTACAGGGCACAAGGCCAGTCAACAACAAGGGTCGAAGCCATTATAATAATATACTCATTAAGAGCTCAACATGCCACTTGTAGGATTGATCCTGGGTGGGGAGGATAACAAATTCCTCCCAACCACCCAAGCTAAACCCAATTGACAAGTTGTGGTCGTACTTCATCTTATATATATATATATGGAGTGTTCTAGCTGTCCAAACATTGTGCACCTTCAGATTTGAATTTCAGCTTATGTTATCTTCATTATTGACTTGTTTCTAGTGCTGATTATGCATGTTAATTTGATATAACATAAAGCAAAAAAAATTAAGTGATTTAACAAACATCTAGAAGTTAAAGGGGCAGATTTACTACTATAATTATCCTTTGTAATAAGTCGTTTTCAGATTTGTAATTTTCTTGGGAAGTGTGCCCTAAGGGCTTATACTTTGTGGCATTGAAGTACACTTGATTGGTATTTATTTTCTTGGGCTGCCTTGTGAATTGGGTTTGTTATCACACTAATTGTCGCTTGGGCAAAGCCAATCACAAGCGTCACTAGTGCAACACAACTGGGAGTAAGAACCACTGTCACCTTAGCAATTACTCCCCTCATTTTAGTGATGAATGATTCCACCACAAGGGAGGCTTCCCTGGTGACCTCAAGGGAATGAAGAATGAAAGTCAAGGGGTTTGCAAAGATCCCTGTTTTGGTCACTAGATGAAGATGTCTAGGGCTTGAAGATAAGTGTCTTGGGAGAAGATATGAGCTGAGCTTGAAAAATACCTGCAAAACCAATGTTAGAGCAGCATTCCCAAGATCTAATATCATGTAAAGTAGCCCCTGTAACAGTAGGGGAAACAACAAGAAAGCTTGCTGTCCCAAAATTGTAGTAGACTGTAAATTATATCAGCAAGAAGAGAATAGTAACAACTGCAATAAATTACCGTCAAAATTAACAATAAATGATAGCTAATGAAAGCTTATGACTAGTAGACGATATTCCAATATTTAAACGACAACTTTGACGGTTGAAATGGGCTGTAAGTAAATGTTATCAGCAAAACCGTAATCAGCCGTAGATGGCTGTAGGAAACATTCGCTACAGCAGCAAGAATTTACCACAGAAATCAGAAAATAAGAATGTCAATTTGTAGCATTTGATTAGTAGATCACTTTGCAATATTCAAGCACAAAATTCTGCGGTGAATTAGTTTGTAAACAAGAATAAGAGAGAGGGTTTGTTGCAGCCCTAATGGCTGTAACTTAATAGTTATTACAGCAGTAAGAAAATTTTCAAGAACTCAAGACTTATTAGCATGAAACGATAGCTTAGATTGGAAGCAATTCATCCATAAAGAAAACGACTTCAAGAGAGGAAATATAACGTTTTTAAATGCAACTAGTGCCTTGGCATTTACCACAGAAATCAGAAAATAAGAATGTCAATTTGTAGCCTTTGAATAGTCGATCACTTTGCAATATTAAAGCACAAAATTCTGCGGTGAATTAGTTTGTAAACAAGAATAAGAGAGAGGGTTTGTTGCAGCCTTAATGGCTGTAACTTAATAGTTATTACAACAGTAAGAAAATCTTAAAGAACTCAAGACTTATTAGCATTGAACGATAGCTTAGATTGGAAGCAATTCATCCATAAATGCAACTACTGCCTTGATCCTTGGGTAATGGAGTCACAACATTAACAAGTTAGGATGGCAAAAGAAAAGAAACTTGAACCTTGAGCCCAAACCCTTTTGAGCCCAAGCCATCACCTTTTCCAAGTCACCTAGCTCAACAAATTAATGGGAAACTAGTTTTTAAACCCTAGGGGGATAGACCATCCTAACCCCTAGTTTTAAAACCCTAGCCAAGAATGTTTTCAAGGGGATGGACACTCCTAAGTCCTAACCCTTGAATCCACACTTGAATGACCTCTCTTCACCAAGAAAAATAGCTTGAAGGAGGGGATAGACAATCCTAACCCTCCTAGGGTTCTTCAAGCAAATGGAAGATCAAGATAACCTGCAAATTAACCCTTAAACAAGACAAATCAGCAAGATAATCCACTAAGAAGAAACCTAACTCACAAACCATTCATCAACAAGTGAAGTAATTCCATTCCATCTCCAAGCTAAAGAGCACAAAAATCTTCCCCAAGAAAACAAGTCGCATGGCTGAAATTTGCACAAGAGAAGAAGGCTGAAATTTTCCAAGAGAGAGATAAGTCTCCAATTATGAATTATGAAAATGAACGAAGACTTGCCTCCTAAGTCACAGGATACGTCCAAACCCCCCCTTGTGTTTCGTGTCCACCGAATCTGACACGATTCGACCTGACACATGGCGAACACGATGTTGCAACATCGTGACACGTTGCAACATCGTGTCCGACACCACGAAATTGCGTGTCACGAAAAAGGGACACGTGTCCCACAAAAAAGCGACCCATGGGCCCATAAAACCGATTTTTGACCTCTTTTTTGCCTCATTTTTCCCACAGGTTGCAGTAGCAAGTGACTTAGAGTGCATCAAAGGGCTTTAGTGGAGTGTGAGAAGGGATTCCAAGTGCCAAGCAAGTGGATTTGTCCGCCATTCTTCAAGTTTTTTTCTACAGCAGCAGTCCAAGAACTTTGTTGCAACAGCCATGGCTTAGTCATCAAGGGTAGGTGGAAGAGGGAAAAAGAAATGGAGGGATTTTCCCACTAATGTTGTCCCCCCTCCTTCATTTTCAACAGGGTCAGCTAGTGTTCCATCTGCTGGAAGTGGGGCT
Organism: Picea engelmannii; assembly: GCA_009831015.1. NCBI lineage: Eukaryota > Viridiplantae > Streptophyta > Pinopsida > Pinales > Pinaceae > Picea > Picea engelmannii. Next base: position 484,252 of record ML798510.1, on the reverse strand, counting down.
GCAACAACAATTTCAGAGGCTGAAAAACAAGTTTTAGCAAGGCAGCAAGCTCAAGAATCAAAGTATCCATTGTGGAAGTATGTCACAAGACATCAAGGGCCCGGGCCCAAGTTAAAGTGGAGAGGTAATATTCTTTGGACATGTAGTTTTTGCAAGAATCAATTTACAAGCACCTACTTCCGAGTAAAGGGTCATTTGTTGGGCACACCTTGTGGACTTGGACCGTGTCAAGGAGTGAGTGCATCCAGACAAAGAGAACTGGAAAGAGAGGCCAATGTTGGCGAGGGGATCATGGCAACAACATCGAGGAAAACCAAGAATGAGGATCCTCTTCCATTCTTAAGGAAACCATCTAGCAAACACCCATTTGGGGGTGGGAGTGCAACGACAAGAAAGAGACCCGCGATGGGTCCTGTTGACCGCTCGTTTAGCACGGAGGTCAACTCATATATAATGAAGATTATCTATGTCGAAGACAGCAGGGTTCTACTGGGTGTTTTTAAACACCGGCACTTATTTTTTTGTTTTTGTAAACGGGATCTCCGCACCCCTGCGAGGGTAATAATGTAATAATGTCTGCATGGATCATAGTTAGGTCAGGTACCTTGGATGTTGGCATCAGAGGAGTTCCTTGCATCGAGGTTTTTTAATCTCAGGGGATTAA
>ML798510.1:463871-476992 GCA_009831015.1 Picea engelmannii | reverse complement strand
CCAACCTTAGGCACTAGTCTGTAGTTGACTTAGGGAAAGGGCTGACTTTGCATATAGACATAGACTTAGATTAAACCTGCATTGCTGCTTGTCATATAGGCTAGTTTTCCCCTTAGCCTATAATCAATTAAAACTAACTCCTAGAACACTTGTAATTAAAATCAACTTAGTAACGTAGGGACAACCCCCCTTGGCTTCCCTAGGAGTAAGCCTAGACGGAAGAAGTTCTTGTCAAGGTGACAGTGTGGACAAGAACTTAGACATTGTGTCTCCGAGGGCACACTAAGTGAGCCGGACTTAGCTCACGTTTGCAAGTGTGCATTAGGGCGACAACAGGTCCAATGGACAAGATATTTTAGCAAGAGAGGCGAGATGACTTGGATCTTACCATTTGGTTTTTTTTCTATCTCAACTTCATCTCATTTAATGTTTCATGGTCTCCTTTGTTTATTGAGATGTGTCGAGGTCTAACTCGGGGCTCCAGCAGGGTACATGCCTCCTAGTTCAGAGAGGCTTAGAACCACATTGTCGGTTCAGGCAAAGAGGCAGGTGGATAAAACGCTAGAGCCTATTAAAGCAGCTTGGCCCTCATATGGTGTTAGTATTGTTTCAGATGGATGGACAAATGCAGCACGCCATCCACTCATCAACTTCATGGTATCTTCCTTGAATGGACTAGCTTTCTTGAAAGTGGTGGATGCTTTTGGAAAATACAAGAATGCACAATATGGGTGAGTTGTTCATTAAAGTTATTGAAGATGTAGGTGTTGATTCGTGTGTGCAAAATATTAGAGATAATGCACATGTTTACAAGGCTGCTAGCATGGTTGTGGAAGCTAAATATCCACAAATATTTTGGACACCTTGCATTTTTCATTCCTTGAATTTAGCACTTAAATCCATTGCTTTGGATGTGACATGGATCAAAAGTCTTATTGAGGATGCACGTCATATCCGCAATTTTGTACAAAACCATACCAATGTCATCACAATCTATAAAAAGTACACACAACTATCATTGTTGAAGGTTGCAAATACGTGGTTTGCCTCCTCATTCATCATACTTAAGAGGTTGAGGGAGGTCAAGGCCGCTCTTGGGTCCATGGTTATTTCAGATTTTTGGTCTTTTTGGAGAAAGACGGATCAAGCTTCTTCAAAAAAGGTCAAGGATAAAGTGTTAGATGATGCTTGGTGGGAGAGGGTAGATCTTACCATTAAGATCATGGACCCTATCATCTCTTTGTTACGATTCGTAGAAGCAAACAAGCCCATCCTCGGAGAGGTTTATGAGGTGTGGGATTCCATGATTGAGTCCATGAGGACCATTATTTTACAGAATGAGTTCCCTGAATATGGGACACTAGTAGAGATCTTTTTCACCATCATACAGGATATTTTTATCAGCAAGTGGAATAAGAATTGCACACATTTGCATTGCTTGGCTCACTCATTGAATCCCAAATACTATAGCAGTGAATGGATCAGTGGTGGGACTTCATGCAAATTCCCTCCTCACATGGATCATGAGCTTTCAGAAGGGAGGAAGGAAGCATTTAGACGGCTATATCAGGATAGAGCATCCTTTGATGAGGTGGAGGCTGGCTTTATAGATTTTTCCGCTACGAGCGGAAGATTTTCTAGCTATGATGTGCTCAGAGACAAGGGAGCTAAGAAGCCCCATGCTTGGTGTGAAATTCATGGGGCAACATGCCCTCCTCTACAGGAGTTAGCCATGAGGATCCTCTCTCAAGTTACTTCATCCTCTTGTTGTGAGAGGAATTGGAGCACATATGGGAATTTGTACAGTTTGATGAAGAGCAAGCTTGAGCAGTCCAGGGCAGAGTCAATGGTGTATGTGCACACCAACCTCCGTCTTATTTACAAGCAGAGGGAGGAGTGGGTGAAGGGAAAGACAAAGATGTGGGATGTGTTTCCTGATGATATGGGTTTGGATGACAGTGTTGAGTTGGCATTGGCCAACATGGATCTTAATGACCCAATGCTAGAGTTTGTCACTTTTGAGGATGATATTCCTCTTGAGGGGTCATCCTCCACAGCAGCAGATCCAATTCCACAAATTGGATTGGATGATCATGTAGAGGAGTCGGAGATTGGAGGAGAGAGCAGTGGCGATGACGTTGATTTTGATGATGATGACATGGAGTCGGAGGACTACTGACCGGTGACAGTCTTGTGCCATCTACAGTTCTAGTATCTAGTTCTACCTTATTTTGTATTTTCCACCGGCATTCCCACCTATAGTAGCGTGTAGGTTGTAGGTTGTAGCAGTGACTCAGGAGTCGATGTCTATGTAACACATTTTGATTTTGATGACTTAATGAGAAAACTGCAATTTATGGTTTGAATTTCTTGTGTGTTTCAATGTTTGTCATTATGATTTTAATATTTATCATGATTCATCATTTATGTTAGTAACTAAGTTAGTACTAGTTGTATGATTGAATAATGAATTTGTATCATCATCATCATTCATGTAAATGTTTACAGTTTTATTAATTATTTCATTTTGTATATGTAATTCATAATTTAATATATATATATATAATGTGTCCTCCGTGTCCTATTTTCGGGGGTCGCCATGCCCGTGTCGGATACTCGTATTTCTGTGTCCAACATGTCTCGTGTCCCCATGTCTGGTGACTTAGCTTGCCTCTTATATATAGAGGAAACCCAAGTCTTAGTTTGGTCCAATTTACAACGAAATCCTTAATTTCAAGTCAAACATTATGTTTTTACATAGACTTTAACTAAATTCATTTTATTTTTGTCCACATATGCTAAATAATGACCAAAAATGACAAAAAATGTGAAATAAGCCTCCAATGTCTTCTTCAAGGGTGGTCGTTGGGTGAGATAGCCTCCAAAGGCTAGGACGTCATCTCCCCATGGTGCCACGTCATCCCACTAGTCCACAAAATGTGGGGTAAATATCCCACAACTTCACCAAGTACAAAACCCAAGTCAAATCGAGCTCATTAAGCTTGACGTCATGTTCCAAAAGTGCAACATTCTAGCGTGGGAGGGTGATGTCATGTAAGTTTCATCATCCTAGGCCTCTTTCATGGGCCAATGACATCACCAAGTGTGCAACGTTCATCATCTTTATCCTCCCTTTTGCAGAGATCAACATCCAACCTGTGGGCTTTTTTGCCAATATGAAGGTCCAAGTGACATAGTACCTCCATGAAAGATGTCACCGAGCAAGATCCTGCAAAGACAAACAAGGTACGCCTCCAAGGGTCCACAAGTCATACGAATCGTGCCAAGTAAATCAATCTTAATACAAGAGCCACCCAAACAGGCACATCGGATCCCCCCTTTCAAATTAAACATATGCTCAAAGACTTTATGCAAATTACCAAATTTAGATATGGGAGGGTTATCAAAAGGTCCTATTGCATCAGCCAATTTCCCAAGTAGAGGAGTGTTTCCCGGGTGAACCCTATCCAAGCCATGTAATGAATGTGAGGTGGATGGGGGAGAAACTTCTGGGCATGGGGTCATTAACATGCAAGGGTCTCATATGGTCACATTTCCATGGGCACCTCTGTGGAGGGTGCGTTGCATCCTTGAGTTACCTTTTGTTTGGGGTGCAACCTTTCTCCAAGCCATGTAATTGCTTTTTTATTTATTTTCTTTAGATAATTTGCAAGTCCCCTTTACAAGGTTTCTTGATTTTATGCATTAAATGTGTTTCCTTTCAAGCGGGATATTTATAAGTCCTTTTCAAATAGGTGAGGCGTGCATTCACACTCCGGACTTAGGGCAAGCACCTGGAAAGGTAGAGCTCGAGTTTAGGACTATGGCTTTTGTGTTTTTTTGTATCTCTGCCACTACATTTTGAGTGAGGTTGCTCTTTCCTTTTATTTATTTATTGATGCTAGCTGCAACATCCTCTGGACCTTTAGCCCCTCTTCCCCTAAGAGAATGAGGTACAAGCCCCTTTTTGGGGTACACCGTACATGTAACCTGAAGACCCAAGAGATGAGGATACAGAGGGGAATAAAGATATAAAGTGATAAAAGATGATCGGGAATGACACGATGGCCCATCGAGAAGAAAACCCAGTAGCACCCCTTTCCCCGGGGATGGTGAATTTACTAGAAACCCCAAGATAACCACCAAGGTGAAAAATGGTAAAAAGCATAACTTTAGAGAAAATGTTTCATAAACAGAAAGAACCCTCTGAAACTTATCCAAATGCCCCTAATATTAAAACGATACTCACCATGAGACTTGACTAATTACCTCATGAAGCAAGACCTGTCGCCCTCTGTGGACCAAGCTGATGTGGTGGATGTTGCTATGTTGTTGATGATGATGGTGAAGCATGGTGAAGAAGAGGGGCTCTATGGGCTGTGTTGTCCATCCAGCTCTTGGCACTCCAGGTGTACTACCTGTGGGCCTCGAGACATCATCTCCTTAATTAACCCTAGGCTGGGGGGGTAACAGGGTTGACGGAAGTGAAGTATTTGTTGTTGTAAAGTAATTTCATATTCAGCCCTAAGGATGAAAATTCTTAGGAAACAGATCTAGGAAACCTCAAAGTTGAGGCGAAATTTCTGAATTTGCAATAAAAGTCAGATTCTCAAAATTATGACACTAATGCCTCTTAATATGAGTAATTTAATCATCATAGATATCTTCAGGTATCTAGAAATTAACATTATATGCAACTCATCAATTTTTAGTCATACATTTTCACAGGTATCCTCTTTAAATCTAAAGGTCGGGTCACATTAAATTAATTAAAGGGAGGCTATGCTTCTAAAAGTAAGTAGTTTGTGATTCATATATTGCGTTATCACCCTCATAGGAAGTAAGAGAACCATCTCTTAGAAAATAGAAGCATCATTAGTTGTTGGAGGCTAATTCTAGCAGCAAGTGGAACAAAGGGGCTATGAATAGTCTTTGTTACTTAGGAGTTCAGGTGAGAGAAGTATAAACTTCACTAGCCAAAAGATGAAAATATTCAACTATCAACTTTTAAAAGTTTGCATGGCATTTGTTTTCCTTACAAGCAACTAAACATCTACAGAAATTTCTTAGCAAAAGGGGCTAAGAAATTCAGAAGCCCCCTCCTTTAAGAGGCGTGATGGAGTCTTGGCCTAACCCTCATATTGGGTACTCATAAATTATAGAGTTTGTGTTATCTACAGATTTGGTTCCTGTTAGTATTGTATTTGTTCTTGCAATTAAATGAAGGATGACTGAAGTTATAAGGCCGAGATCAGATGAGTTAGCAGCAGAAAGTCGAGCTTCCAGAACCTCTGCGCAGCCCAGAGTCAAATTTTCCTAAGGCAGAATTAAGAAAAAACAAGAAAATCCATGTATGTCTGCGCATAAGGAAAAAATTAAGCCCTCAGGGCTTGTCACAGTCCAAAAGGGGTTTGTCGCAATTAAAAAGGGGCTTGTCGCGGTCCAAAAGGGACCTATTGCACGCAAAAGGCGACCTAAGTCTATTAGCCTAGGAGTCTATCATAAGACCGCAGCCTAAAGGTGCAGCATTTCAGGAGTTTTCCGGACCCCGAGAGATAGACGGCTCAAATCTCATCACGCACCCACTGTTAGATCAACGGCCGACATACGATTTCGAAGTCTTGTTTGGATCTAGACCTCAAGCACTTCGATAGGGCACCTCCAATGGGCGATCCAAATCTATTCGGGCCTCATTCAAGTAGGATCGATCAACAGTCCAAATCTACTCCCAGGTATTAAAGCCTCCCGTCCAGGGTGACGTTAACGTAACAATGTTCATGCCTTAGCCGATTTCTACGCTCAAGTCCAATGTCGGTGCGTAAATCGAGGCTGTGACGGAATATTCCTCGATACTCTCTTTTCAGAGCGGTAAAACTTCCCCAATCTTTTGAATGCCGAATGATAAACTCCGATGGTATTGAAGAAGGAATATTCTTCGATGCTCTTGCCGAGGTCCTCACCACATCGACATCAGTGTAGGAAAATAAAGGGACCTCCACGCGACCAGGATGGCGTCAACATGACGATTCTTGCCTTAGCCATCTTTTAGATTCGTGGTCGGCGAGATCAACAGCTCTCAGACTATCCCCTGTTCCTCCGATCAACAGCCGAGATGATCTCCTTTTCGGAGTCCCTCTCAAGACCTCGCTCTTAATCACTCCTATAGGGTACCTGCGATCGACGGTGGAGATTACTCACCGAAACCAATCCGACAGTTACTGAGTCGCATGATCTCTACAGTTATAATTTCGAGTTTGCTGCAGTAAGGGAAATGATTACAGGGATTTTTCAGGGACATGGCATGATCAATACCTTGGCCTACGAATTCCTAGTTGTCCCAGGATCTCAGCATAACAGAATTCCTCCATGTGAAAGTAATTATTTTCTATCAAGGGGAAACCACTCAAGAATCAAGAAGCAGTAAGAATATTCAAGAAGCTGGAAGTGGTTTCAAGAAGCAATTTAGGGTATGAGCGAGAGGAATAAAAGAGAACTCAGGCACCCATTGTCAAGGTCGGCACTTTGGGGAGCTAAAGAGTTTCTTGTAACCAGAGTTGTTCGACCACAGAGATACTTTGAGCACAGTCAGTTGATAAATGCAATAGGCAACAGAGATTCATCCCCTGCGTTTAAGTTTCAGTCCGTAATCCTTTTCTTACAGTGTTTGTGTTCTTGTAAAGCATTTCCTCCCATTTTTTTTCTTCCTTGTATCCGATCTGATTTATAAAATCTCAATCAGCAGATTACACCTTGTGTTCAGTGTTATTGCATGATGTTTAATTCTGATATAGAAGTGATTTCCTTTGAATGTATGACCATTTCTTATCAGCTCTTTGTGCATTTGAATGATATATAGAGGGTACCTCTTTGAATTTGAATGTATGAAGATGTCAATTGTTTGAAGCAGGTGTTTATAGATCTATTTACACTTGTTAGGGCTGCTTAATTCTTCATTGCTTAGCACGCTATTCATTTCATATAGGCTACAGGATTCATTCTCAGCAGTGCCATGTATGTTTATCTTGTTTTTTTTCTAATTCATCATGTCATCCTCCTTTCAAGCTTGATTGTCTGAAACACTCGTAGACATATGCCTCTGATAGTTGAGAGCATTTGTCAGCTGAGCTAAGAACTGTTTGAGGTCCTTTAGTTTTAAGAAAAAGAGCAGGAAAGACTTCCCAAAATTGCACAATTATTTTACTGCAAATCTGGCCTTAAGATTCATCTTGAGTCTTGACCCTTGGGGTGCTTTGGCATCATTCCAACAACAGCCTAGAACAGATTAAGGGATAACAGTTCCATCACCTAACTTCTTTAATTTCAAAGTTTGCCTCAAGACTAATCCTCAACCATGCCGCTCGGGTTTGCAAAAAAATCATAGTTGCCATTTCAAGGAAATACTTACAAAAGGTATAAAATATACATGCAAAATATAGATCAAGTGTTGAAATTAAAGAATAGCATCATATCACATACCTATGTACAAACTTACAAATTCAGAAATCAGTCACTAACATGCTGGAGCAAAGGAAGAACAACAGACGACTGAGCTTCTCCCAAAATAGGCATGCTATTACTAAATAGGTTATATATCGTCATTTCACACGCAACTATTATATATATGCGAACCTCGGAGCTATTGCATTCAAAACCTAGTTGGTCTTCCCCACATGAGAATTTGGATATCTGAGGTGTCAAAACACTAACCCAGCTAATCTCCTTGGTGCCAAACTCTCTAACGACCTTGCCACACATCAAACGATGGAAATGCACTGGAAATCATTTGAACCTAGAACCCTGTTTCCTAAGATTTCTTCACTATTTTTGCCTCACAGTGCCTTTGGCATGGGAATTAAACATTTCCAACATATATTTCGATAGTAACTAACACTGATTTAAAATATTTTACCATAGACAAATTCCCAGAAATGCCTACAGAATCTGCTTCCTGACAGAGCGGCCTAAGGTACATCTAGGTCAGCAAGAAAAGAAGTTATAACTGAAACAGAACTGGAACAATAATTTTCCATCAAGTACTCATAACATGCATTGATTTTGTCAACAAATCATAAAGGTTTTCAAACAAACCCGTGGGACAAGGAATCCAGTAATTGGCAATCTTAGAAAATCCTCAATCGATCTCAAGAGCTTCAGGCTATGGATAGACATGTACTCTTCGCAGTTCAACTAATTAGAGAAAGCAGCTTGTTCTAATTAAACTTGGAAACTTGTGGTTCTATCTGGAAAGATTGGAGATGATGTTAGAGGAAGTCATCTATGGATTACAAAACCAAGGAGCCTTGTTCTAAGATTTGTTCACATTACTTTGTTTCTAACTAACTTAATACAAATTTGACCTTCCAAGATCATGGGACAACATGGATTAGATCGTGTCGAGGGATCTAGAATTCCCACTTTTCTCATTAAGTCCTTAGTACTTGGGCCATTGATTCTTCATAACAATCTGGTGATAAAGGATCAACTGCATTGTGTTGGCTTTATGGATAGACATGGTGAGGTTTACCATAAAGTGGAAACAGTTAAGCATGTTAAGTGGAATTGGAAAGTGCAGAGCATTTTGGGCATGGATTACTGTGACTACATTATTCGTTTTGTTGCTTCTCTTCATTAGAAAGAAGTCCTCTTTGAAAATAAATGTATGATGTGACATGGAGGAAGGAGTGTGTAGGATTTGATCAGACTGTTAAGCATTTCCTTTCCTCTGGGAAAACAGGTGTGGAGGGAACTTTTATGAAGTGACTGATCTACTCCACTTGGAAGAGACAGCAGGTTTCAAGTCATGCGGTTCTATGCTAGGATGGATGTTTCTAAGAAAGTTCCTTTGCTTCTTTGGCTTAATGCGACCTTTTATGAGGTGATTGATCTAGTCCACTTGGAAGAGATAACAGCTTTCAGATCATGCAGTTCTCTGCCAGGATGGATATTTCCAGGAAAGTTCCTTTGGTCCTTTGGCTTAATGATCAATCATTCTCGGATATTTAATGTATTCTTAAAAAAACTAGTATATAAATAGTGAAATAAAAACAAAGCTCCCAAAAACAGCTACAAGAAGTGAGCAGGGGGCGGTTAAAGTGGGTTTATTAAAACCTCCACCAAGGTTTGGATCTTCAAAAATTTCAACCTGCATCAAAATAAGAAGGGTGTTGTATTGATTGAGTGGCCATGGCAAGAAGGGCGTTGTATTGATTGAGTGGTGATGACAGTTTACGTGAGATCAGCAGTGTAAGCAAGCATATCTACTTTTTGATAGGTCTTGGTTACTTGTAAATATAGTGTGAGAGAAGGTGTTTGACTTTAATAGTTTGTATTCCTCTCTTAACAAAGAGTTTAACATAGGTCTAACAAACCAAACAAGTCACAAGTCAAATTAATCTAAGTTAATATGATATTTATCCTTTGATAAAGAAACACATCATAAAATAGAAGAAAACTCCAAAAAACATACTGAGATTTATGTTTCGGACTTTGGGAAAATGCATTGAGAAAAGAAACCTTGAGTTGAGCAGAGTACAAGATGAGAATGTGAATAAGCCCGGCTTCTGATTTTCTGAACTTGAAGAAAATGCTTCTGTTGCCACTGGTGAGAACAACGGGAGGATTTCCACACTGTAGATGCAGGTAGTACACTAGCACAAACTTGCAGTCCAGATGATCTACATTGAGAATCGATTGCTGGGCTTGAAAAGCCTACATGGTTAAATCCTATAATCATTCTCAGAGCACTTACACTCTTGTCTGATTTACCTCCACTGACGACCTTGAAGTCCTCCCTGAAACCACATTTTTTAAAAGAACTCGATGTTAACTGACCTCCCAGATGGAGTACATGATCATCCCCAAAATAAAAAGTTCTGTAATAACAGGAAATGGTAATGTGTGGGAAAGAAAAAAGAAGGGAAAGAAAAAAGAAAACCCGGAGACTGAGAGCTCCTGCATAAAATGTGCTTTTCCTTTGATTTGACATTCAAAACGGAGGAGCAACTTAGAAAGATACAAAGTTTTTCATGTGGCCAACTAATGAACTAATAATGAAATGCCATGCAGGCAACTGACGGGCATTAGAGATGTAAAGCAAAGATCTATTATCCACAAACAAATTGAGAGGGATGTTAGAAACTGGGTGTTTCCCACCTACTTACCTGGCTGGAGGAGTTGCACTTCCGCTTGCCAATGCTCCAAATGACCTTGGACACAATGAGTAACAATTCCTATCCTTAAAATCTTAAAAAACAGCTGACATTGTTTTTCAGTCAACATGATAATGTGTTTCTCTAAAAAAAATCCTTTATATCTTAAAAACTGATCCTCCCAGAGGATAAGCGAGTGCGTTGTTGGGAACAGGGACTAGGATAAGGAGGTGGTGTTCCAACAAACCCACACTCAACTTGACCAATCATTTGGGCTTGCATAGTGAAACGGAATGGTTATATGTTAAAAAAATAGGTTTAAAAACATATAATTATAATAATAGGAGAGAAAAAAATTAGTATAAATTTATCTTAATTTTAAATATGTGATATTATTTTTTATTTAATTCAAAAAATATTTTTTTTTAAATATCATTTATATTAAAAATATATAATATAAAAGAATTAGTATAAATTTATCTCTATTTTAAATATTTGTTATTATTGTTTTTTATTTAATAAAAAAAAACATTTTTTTTATTGTTTTTTATTTAATAAAAAAAAACATTTTTTTTAAATATTAATGTTAAAAATATATAATTTAAATATTAGCTATTATTGTTTTTTATTTAATTAAAAAAAAAACATATTTTTTTTAAATATTAATGTTAAAAATATATAATATAATATTTTAAATATTTGTTATTATTGTTTTTTATTTAATAAAAAAAAAACATTTTTTTTAAATATTAATATTAAAAATATATAATTTAAATATTTTTTATTATTATTTTTTATTTAATAAAAAAAACATAGTTTTTTTTAAATATTAATGTTAAAAATATATAATATAAAAGTATATTCAAACATAATAATTATTTAAAAGTCAAAAAAAAAACCTTTAAATCATACAATGTCTTTATATAAAATCCACAAAAATATATTTAAATAGGATTGCAGGTTAGAAATCAAGTGTATGGAAAAAGTAATAAAAGTAGAGTTGGTGGCATTTAGAAACATCCGTATCCTCTTCATTTCAATCATAACCTAAGTTTAACCTAAGTTTTTTTATTAGTTATAACAACTATGTTTTGGTAAGTTTGTCACTCTTTAAATCAACTAAAATGGAGCATAATTATAACTTTCTTTTATAATTAGCCATTGTTAAGGTTCAAAAATAAAATAACATTCTCTTAGGAATTTAAGAAAAAAAACTAAGCAACATACTTATTTTGTGATTTAGGTAGAAAACATAGTAAACAAACAAGAAAATACATTTTTTCTAAGATGAAAAGCATATTTATTTTGTGATTTAAGTAGAAAACATAGTAAATAATCAAGAAAATATCTCTTTTCTAAGTTGAAAAGCATACTTATTTTGTGATTTAGGTAGAAAACATAGTAAACAACCAAGAAAATACCTCTTTTGTAAGTTGAAAAGTTTGCTCACTTGTAATATAGGTCTACCCAATAGGAAAATACCTCTAAATTCCTTCTTGCCACTTACCCAAAGTGGAAATAAGAATGCATCCTACTAACTAAGAGCCTAGTTGTCTTCCCAACTCTAAGAAATCATTTTGATGCTTAGCCCTTATTCCTGGGATATAAGACCAATGTTACATAGTAGGGCTTTCAAATAGAATGACACAAATAATTATTTCTTCTCAAAAATCGATCTAAAAATGAAGAAGACTTGTATTCTTGAAAATATTTGCAAGTTAAAATTTTATGTGTTAAAATGCAAATGGATCAACTTTGCAACACAACTTTAATAGGATTTACTCATTCAAGATGCATATAAACAACAGCAAAATCAGTGAATAGAAAACACAAAACACAGCAAATGATAAAGGAGTTCACCCCTCTCTTGGGCTACATCTCTTGGTCTAGCTTCCAATGGATCATTTGTATTATTTGCTCAAAGTGATCAAAAATGTGCTTTACAATGCTCAAAATGCCAAATAGACTGCTCCAATGGCTTCAGAACGTCCAAAAACCCCTAGCTGGGCTTTTTCGGCACCTCGTTTGGCAAAAAATTGAAGAAGATAGGCTTCCTGGAAGTCCCCCCTTCAAGCTTGTTGTCTCTGCATCTACAAAACGCACCATTGTTGGCTCAACCTAGCCCACACGCATATTTAAGAGTAAAAACTTAGCACTGGGTGCAACTGCGCGAACCATGCAAACTGTAGGACGGTTATGGGCGCACCTAGCCCCTAACTGTCAAGGGCAAGGTCATATGACCCATGTGACCACGCGTTTAAAAGTAAGGGCCATAACCGTTTGAACCGAATTTAAATCCAAACCAAACGCATACCCGCGCAAGCGTCAATGGTCATATGGCAACAAATATGTGACCGCGGGCTATATTAAAAGGCTATGTTAAAACACATACGCGCGCATGTGGTCATATTACAACATATACGACCGGGGTTTAGTTTTGAATGTGCACGCAAAGGTTTTAAACCGTGGCCATATTACAATATAACATAACCACGGGCTGGGGTTAGGCCCCAGCCCGACCCCCCGTCCAAACTTACAACATTTTAATTCAAATAAAATATGCACCATATAGTGTTAAGAAACACTATGGTGGCGCGTTGGGTGGTGGTCTTTGCCAAAGATTTGCACACGGGTGGAGGTCACGGGGTCGAATCCGGTGGACTCCAAATAAATTTTAAACCAATAAATAGGGGACATGTGGTGGCCATTGATTGGGCCACGTGTCGCCATTCCATTCACTGCAAACAAGCCATGCCACCTACCAACTGTGCAAATAGATGTCTGCCATGTGTCGTGCGGCCTACCACGTCAACGTCGTTACAGACTGTACGGACTGTACAGTCAGCACCCCTTTTTTGCTTGTTTGTCATTTTGAACAGAACATGATATCTCTCGCTCTCGACGTCCGTTTGAACCCAAACGAGTTGCATTGGGTTCGTAATGACGAGGTCTACGCTCCCATTCGATTTGAAG
>ML798510.1:407850-459130 GCA_009831015.1 Picea engelmannii | reverse complement strand
GCTTGTTGTCTCTGTATCTACAAAACACACCCTTGTTGGCTCAACCTAGCCCACACGCATATTTAAGCGTAAAAACTTAGCACTGGGTGCAACTGCGCGAACCGTGCAAACTGTAGGACGGTTATGGGCGCACCTAGCCCTAATAGTCAAGGGCAAGGTCATATGACCCATGTGACCACGCGTTTAAAAGTAAGGGCCATAACCATTTGAACCGAATTTAAATCCAAACCAAACGCATACCCGCGCGCACGTCAATGGTCATATGGAAACAAATATGTGACCGCGGGCTATATTAAAAGGCTATGTTAAAACACATACACGCGCCTGTGGTCATATTACAACACATACAACCGTGGTTTAGTTTTGAATGTGCGCGCAAAGGTTTTAAACCGTGGCCATATTACAATATAACATAACCATAGGCTGGGGCTAGGCCCCAGCCCGACCCCCCGCCCAAACTTACAACATTTTAATTCAAATAAAATCTGCACCATATAGTGTTAAGAAACACTATAGTGGCGCGTTGGGTGGTGGTCTTTACCAAAGCTTTGCACACGGGTGGAGGTCACGGGGTCGAATTCGGTGGACTCCAAATAAATTTTAAACCAATAGATAGGGGACACGTGGCGGCCATTGATTGGGCCACGTGTCGCCATTCCATTCGCTGCAAACAAGCCATGTCACCTGCTAACTGTGCAAATAGCTACCTGCCACGTGTCGTACGGCCTGCCACATCAGCGTCCATACAGACTGTACGAACTGTATAGTCAGCACCCCTTTTTTGCATGTTTGTCATTTTGAACAAAACGCGATATCTCTCTCTCCCGACGTCCGTTTCAACCCAAACGAGTTGTGTTGGGTTCGTAACGATGAGGTCTATGCTCCCATTTGATTTGAAGCGATTCCGAGCACTTTGAATTTTTGAGCAAAATTTGATCCCCTGATCAAAAATCCCCAACACCCTATAATTCTCCAATTTATCAAGAAAGAATAAGACTACCAATGTCCCCTCAACACTTATTCATTCCTCATATTTATCATTTCACATACACAAGTCCTTAATCCTCCTCATCTACACTCATTACTAAGCTAAACACCTCACCTTTAATATCTGAGGTAATAAATTGCAAAGGGTAATTTTTTTTATCACATGTTGAATCATTAATATATTTGGCATTTACATCAAGATTAACAACAACCAACCATGTTCATGTATTGGTGGCATACCAACCAACCAACAAAGTTATGCATGTTTATCATGTTTTTAGTTATTTTAATTACATACAATTAACTTCCATCACATCAAGTAAATAATTGATTAATTAATTAATTATTAATCCTATTTAATATTTAATTCATTAACATAAGCATATTAGTGTATATGAGTCATGTATGTTTACATAGCTAGCTTACACATAAGTCATGCATGTATTAATAAAAATGAGCAATCAATGCTTAGAATGCACAATTCATTTGCGTCAATGAAGATAATTAGAGTGTATATACAATCCCTTTTATTAACTATAAATGACCATTTCATTAAATTTGGACTAATTTTAGTCTAAGCCTTTTGGAGATAGATCGAAATTGATATTTCAAAAATGGGAAATTGGGGTTTTCAAATTGCAAAATGTTCATCATATGCAAATCAATACTCTTCAAACTTTCCTCATTTTTTTATTTCATAATTTCTATTAAGCATGTAATGTACCAAACACTTTGCTATTAAAAATATCATTGCTTTTACAAGGTGGTAGGTGCAAGAGGGGCCATCATGAGCCCTAGAGGAACAATTGAAGCATTCTTTGCTTGGGGACTTGGTATAACATCTAACAACCAAGTAGAAGCTTATGTTTTACTACAAGGTTTAAGGATTGCCATAAACTCTTGTATTCAATCATTAATAGTGATGGGAGATTCAAAGGCCATCATAAGTTAAATGGTTTTGAATACAACCCCCGTGGATAATTCATTGTCATCGGTGATAGTTTGAGCATAATAAGAAATCTCCAAATTTACTAGCATCAAATTCTATCGTGTGTTATAGGAGAACAATTCATTAGTAGATGGTTTCACAAATAAAGAAACATCCCTAAAAGAGGAGGTCCTTAATCTCATTGGTAAACTATAGAAACAACTCATTCCATGAATGTTTTGATGGGGATGGAGGCACATAGAAAGCATTTAAGGTTTCACATGGCACATAACCCGGAAGCACAATCATATAGTAGGCTTAGTAATCAGATGAGACCTGAGGCCCCCTTTTGCATGCTCTAGCTCCAGGTTTCACATTAATTTGAATTCTTAAGAGGAGACTCTAGTCCTCAAGGTGGGATTATGGTTAAGTGATCTAGATTGCAATGTTGGAGCACCTAAGCTTCAGGTTTGTGAGGCATTATGGTGAGTTATGTCAGTCTAATTGGGATATTGTGTATGTTTTTCTTCTGGACTCAATCAGTAGGCGAGCCTCCTCCTCTATTATCTTCTAATTCAAAGTCTTAATAAGTTTCGATTGTATTATGTTTCAATTGGTGTTATAACCCTTTTTTCAAGGGGTATCTCGTCCATTTCATTTGATCCTTCCTCAATTATGAAAAACTCTAATCTAGTGCATTTCAATACAATTAGTCTATTTATCGATTTGAGCCAACATAGGGTTTTACTAGGTTGGATGGTAAATCTACCAATTCTCATCGTTTCAAGGAGGCACACAAATCTATGGTATGTATCTAGCTCTAGTTATAAAGCTCTTACAGGTGTATTAGACTTATGCTTTGGTAGAATCTTGTTTTTCTTGTTTAAACCCTCTTTGGCCCTACGTATTTATATTTTGGGGTGTGGTAGCCTTGATGGTTCTATCTCTTGTATGCATTAAAAATGGGACTTTTATGGCCCAAAGGAAAATCAAAGAATCTAGTTAGGGGGAGATACAAAGATCATAAATCTAATTGGGAGTCTAGATTGTAGCATAATTGGGATGGATTATTGGGAATTGCAAGAGATTCGACGAGTTTTAAGAAATCATTAGGAATCTATATAAAGTAATATAACCTCAATATTCACAACAACAATGAAAATTCATGAGAATGAGAACTAGGTGACCACCCAGGTCGAAGAATTATGGGTACTTTGGTACAACATAAGTGTGATATGGTTGTATTAGAGGCTGAGTGCAACATGCTCAGGAGCATTGTCATAAACTTGAGTAAGGGAGATCAATCAGGAGCTTCAAATCAAGTGTAGTTGGTCAATTCCAACGACAAGGGAATGAAGGAAGAAGAAACAATGCATCGACTACGTGAAGACATGGAAATTATCAGGCAAGACTCATACCCAGTGAATGCAACTATGGAAGAAACAACTAGTTGTCATGCTTTATGTTAGGTTATATTTTTTTTTAAGTTACGAGGATCTGAGGTTTATTTTGCATAATCTACACTATAAAGAGATATTGGGAAGTATTGCCTAAAGACCTAGCTAGGATTTCTTATAGGCTGGTAGTCAGTGATGTTTTTTGTTTCTGTTTTAAAAACTCAAAACAAAAACTTTGACATAATTTTGCTATGAACTATGTTGTAGTTTTTTATTAATATAAAATCTCTCAGTTGTGGTTTATGTTTGTGTGTGTGTGTGTGTGCGTGCGCTTTTAATAGTTGTAAAAACTTTCATATGTTGATAATACTAAACTCTTTTAAGAATGGGAAAATTTTCAATCATATTTTGTATATTTCAAAATCTTTTAAAATGGGTTTTGCATCATTTACAAGTACTAGTCATTTATGCCTTCATAATTATAGGTAATTGTAATAATATAGACCTTTTCATCGTAGCATAGATTACTTTCCTTGGAATTTTACACAAGAATTGTGTTTCTACAATCCATACAATTAAATAGAATGTTTCAAAACATTTACTCGAATTATTTAATATCAAAGCATAATTCCATAATTAAATTTGTCATTATTGTGTTTTTTTATAAATCTCATTGTAGTGCTAACACAAAAAAAATTCTACAATAAAAGTTAATGGATTAAAAAACATTCACATATATTGGATTTATTTAATTGGAGTTGCAAAAAAATCATTAATTAGTTTTGTTTCGATGGAAATACTATTAAAAGATTAAAAGTACTAATGAAATTATCAAACACAACTAAATACAAAATTTAAAAAAATCAAAAGATCCTATTAACCATATAAGACATCATTTCATGCAAAAATATTGTAGTAAAAGTACTAATTACTTTATTTAACATAGTTACAGGTCTTTTAGTATAGATCTCACATCACTAACACTATTCAGGTGTAGCAAGCATGGCCATAGTCAATCCAACAACTATGTGTCATTCACATCTCCCTTCACCATTAAAAATATATATTTCTTTCAAATCATGTACAAACATCATATTTTTAGTATCATAAGCACACTTGAAGATATCCAAAACTTTATTTAAAGGTTTGAGATGTAGATGTGGATTCCCAAACCAACATAACTCATTCTAAGTATCGTGTTACAATCATCTTGTGTTTAAATGACTTTAAATTGCTCCATTTTCAATCCTATTCTCTCAAATAAAAAAGTGACAAAAACTCATTCACTTTTTTTTGTTGTGCTAATGTCCATAGACCAATCGCAAAACTACTAAAGCATTGTTCAAAGAGTTTTATAACCCTTGGGCATATAAAATAAATTTATGTACTTGTATGAATGTTTGGATTTCTTGGCAATGACTTGTTTTGTAATGATCTTTATGAATTGCATGTAACAAGACTCTATTCATATCAAATATAATCAATGGTTTATTTAATAAATTTCTTTTATTTACAAGCAAAGAGATGCAACCACTGATTATATTGTTATTTGTACATTGCAAAATTATTAGATAAATTTTAGTACGTATAAGGTATGCATTTTTTCTTAGAAAACAACAACATTTACATATCATTCATAAAAAAATAAATTAATAACCAATTTATAAAACAAATTCAATTATCATTAGAGCATTCTTATATAAAAAATATTGGAATAAAGTTATGTCGATAAAGTAATATTGACATACTAGATATATTATTCAATGACAGCAAAGATTATTAAATTAACAATCAAACTATAATTGTTACTTGTCTTCAAGGATAGTGGTTTTGAATGCTTTTAACCAACATGTCATCTTTGGATGAGGCCCAAAGAACACAAAATTGTTTTTATATTTCTATCTCTTTCATATGAACTATCAAATGTCCAACTTGATTGTAATTCTAAGCATGCGTTGTCACTATTTTCTTCTGAATGGTATTGGCCTTAATCTATAAACAATATGTTTGATTTTTTTATATCTATGTCCATATTGGACAAATACTTCTTCCAGACGTTTCTTTTAAATATGTAGTGCTCCCCCAATATATGCTTACATTGGCGAACAACGCAAAGTATGTATGCATTACTTGTGACCTCAAATAAATATGAATTTTTCATTAGTATCGAATTTGATTATCTATGGGAATAACAATTATATCTCAAAGGAAAGTGACCCCAAGCATACAACTAGTGTGAGTTTGATTGTTTGACTTATTGTATCCTATGAGATTTTGTGCAAGCTATGAAAACACTATTGCTAATTCAATATTAAGGATCCTAACCATTAATGGCTTCAAGTGTGAAGAGGTTGGATCAAGTTCATAAAACAAGCTGGTCACTTCGTGTTAAAATTGTATGATATGGCATCATAGACCCTTTACTACAATTTGTGTTCAAATGGTACTTGTGAGGTCGTCCATAGGATCCGATACCCAAGCCAATAATCAACTAATTATGACCATTTTAGCGATGATTCATTTATTTCCATTCATAATCCCTAGAAATGTATAGGAATGTAATTGAATCCCTAAACATCTTTCAAGCCTTCAAGATCCAACATAAAGCATGCCAATATAATGTACCAATGGAAAATTATTCTCCTGGTCTTTGATCAATTAGAAAAAAACAAGTTTGATTTGGGCCAACCAAGAAAATATGTTAGATTCCTAGGTATTCCTTTTTCTTCTCAAAATTCACCTAAAAAAACATTGGTAAGCAGTAGTGCAAAAGATTGAGTAGAAAGTAACAAAATGGATTATTGAGATATTATATTTCGAAATGTGCTACCATGTTTTCATAAAGGTGCTTATAACCACCCATGTTACTATGTCTTGGGTTTGGCTCCTTCATTTGCTAGCTATGGTATGGTAGATAAATATTTTCACCCATTCCTTTAGACCAACGTAAAAGGGGAAACACGTGACTTGCGTAAACTAGATTCTTTATCACACTCCAAAGATTAAGGGTACTTGGGAGTAAGCAATGTTCATTTGCAAGGTATCCCTTTATAGAAAATTGATTATATGATCTCAACAAATAAATGAAACCAAAAGGTTCTTCTGCAAAATTGCATATGTTCAAGATTGTCATATAACAAATGAGGTTCGTAGGAAAATTCTAGATCCTTGTCACTATCCCAACCTTGGTTAAATTCAAAGAGCTCATTTCCTTGTCAATACCCGAACCTTGGTTAAATTCAAAGAGCTCAATGTTAGACTATATAGAATGTAGAACCCGTGGGAAGTACTAAAACCATTCCTTCAATGGAAGGGAGAGTAATTCATACTTTATTTTAGTGAAAGAACATGTTATGGTTGCCAGTCATCACTAGTGACATATAACCACTAGCTTAGAAGCAATGTTTCTCTAACTTTTGATTATATAGAAAAGGAACTAGGAATCTAAAGTACATTTTTTCATTTGCGGGAAAAGCAAGGTGAGAGGACCAAATAAATTCAAATTTGAAGGGTATGGTGTAGGGTTTTACATCCAAAGATATAATCGGAGAGAGCGATCAATGAGTTGAGAGGGATCACTAGTGAAAGTGACTCATATTTCTTCTATAATTTTGGTACTAATCTAAAAGCTAAAATAGGTACCATAAATTATATGAAATCTTATGCCAAGAACTGTAGGGTTCATCCATTTTATATCTGAAAAGTGAATGGAATTTCTTTTATAGTCTTTGCTAGACATGGCTCACATGGACCCCAACTAGTGACCAATGAAAGGGGCCAACATTGATTTTTTTGCAAACTATGTTTGCATCTCATGAAATCAGACTTGATCAATCTAGACATATAATTTCTAATATGGGAGGGTTTCATAACTCAAAAATGAACAATGTATTGCCTCTCTAAAGATCAAAATATTGGATGTCTGAAACAAGCCAAATAAGGCCAAATCAAATCCAATTGTGTGGCGACAAGATCTTGTTGGGAACTATGGATTTAATGGTTGCCATGAATGATATGAAATATTATAATATCAATATATATTTCATCCATTGGATTTTATGGAAAATTGATGAAATTTATTTTGTAATATATGTAAGATACGACTCACATGGACCCCAACTAGTGACCAGTGAAAGGGGCCAACGTTGAATTTTTTGCAAATTGTGCTTGCATCTCATGAAATATAGCCTAGTGAGTCTAGAAATATACTTTGAAAATATGGAACGGTTTCAAAACTCAAAAATAATCCAAGGATGGCCTCACGAAAGGCCAAAAAATATTGGTTGTCTGAAACAAGTCAAGCAACATTGGATTGAATCTAATTGTGTGTTGACAAAATCCTATTGGAAAATATGGCCTTAATGGCTACCATGAATGATATGAAATATTTTATATATCACTATAAGGTTCATCCATTATGGTTTCTAAAAATTAAAAAAAAAAAATCTTTTATAATCTATGCAAGACACATCTCACATGAACCCCAACTAGTAACTAGTGAAAGGGGGCAATGTAGAAATTTTAAAAATTGTGCTTCCATCTAACTACAAAACCCAACCTATTGGCCTAGAAATATAAATTTTTGATATGGTAGGGTTTCAAAACTCAAAAATAATATGGGGATGGCCTCCCCAAAGGCCAAAATATTTGGTGCTCAAAACAAGCCAAACAAGGCCAATTAGATCCAAGTCCGTGTTGTCAAGATATTGATGGGTATTATGGCCTTAATGGATGTCACGAGTGATATGAAATATTATGCCAATCATTATAGGTTTTTTTTTTTTTATTATTATTATTAAATCGAACAACATTCATTTATGATATGTGCAAGACATGGCTCACATGGACCCCGATTAGTGACCAATGAAAGGGGCCAATGTCGAATGTTTTGCAAACTATGCTTTCATCTCACAAAATCTAACCTGATCATAATGGACATATACTTTTTTGATATGGGAGGGTTTCATAACTCAAGAATAAGTCAAGGATTTCCTCCCAAAAGATCAAAATATTGGGTGCCTGAAACAAGCCAAACAAGGCTAGATGCAATGTAATTTCATATGACAAGATCTTGTTGGGAACTATAGCCTTAATGGATTTCATTAACATGTATTGAGGGTTTTAAGAAGCTATCTAAAACTATTTTCTCCTAATGTCTACAATGAATTAATTTTCAAACTCTAGAGGAGCTTCTCTTGGTTTCAAGAATAATTTATTCTATACTAAACAAGGCCAACCATGTGGAGGTGGAAGCTCATATGGACCCCTCCCCCCCGCATCATTCTCAAATCCCCATACCCAATAATTTAGTGGAAAAGAAATGAAACTAAAATAATATCTTACAACATAGAAAATTCCATAAAATGTAGCAAAACATAAATCATAACAAAAAATAATAGAGAAAACATAGTAAAAAACATAATCACCTCATACATTTTAACAATTAAATATATTCATTATACTTATTATTATTCATCCAAATCAATATATGAATCATCAAGATATGAATTGTTAAAAGTATTAGCCGTAACAATAACATCATAAACTTATTCATTTGACAAATCTACCTGCTCCTGATCTGCATCATCTTCAACTTCTTCGACTTCTTCAACTTTTTTACTTGACACATCTACCTACTCCTTTACATCATCTTGTTGTTGTTCTTCAATAACATCTTCTTCCAATACAACATGCTTTACATGCCTTCCTCTTGACTCATAACTAACAACATATGACCAACCTGCTTTATTTGGCACCTATGAATAGAAGACCTACTCACACTTACTTGGAAGGACATAAGGCTTTGTACCCGACACAAATAACTATGTATCAATCATGGTAAATCCATTAGCATGCTCAATAATAGTTCTATTGGGATCACATTCACTCATCTATAAAATGTACCAACAAACCTTGAAGAGAAACACTTTGCAAGGTTTCAAGTCTAACCTAAGTATATCTTCCAGATAGCCATAGTATTTATTTTCAAATACTTCCAAACACCTGTCACTACTAGAGGAAACATTAGTAACCTGGAAAACTGCAATTATCCCATAATCAAAGGTTTTCTTCTTATCATCCAATTGTTTAACATGACATTTTTTTGTCATTGTACCACATAGACTTATAGTATTTCACCTATGCCAATATGCTTGATATGTTAAAAATGCATTGTCAATTGATAAACATGTTTACACCTACTTAATATTTTGAGGACAAAAGAACAACACATACCATATTGGAA
Organism: Picea engelmannii; assembly: GCA_009831015.1. Taxonomy (NCBI): domain Eukaryota; kingdom Viridiplantae; phylum Streptophyta; class Pinopsida; order Pinales; family Pinaceae; genus Picea; species Picea engelmannii. Next base: position 449,574 of record ML798510.1, on the reverse strand, counting down.
GAAAACTAAAAAACCATGGGTAATCCTTGCTTGTCTATCTTTTGCACCATATACAAAATCAATCTTCCTTTATGTATGTTTGGTATCTTGAGAATAATGAGTTCTTCTAATCAACTCTACCACCCCATCCCATGATAACTTACCATAAATGTATGTGCATTTCTCTATCCATACCTTCATCAAGTTGAGATTATTCGCAATGTAAAAATGTAGTGCATCCCACGCTTGATCACCTATATGAAGAAATAATGCTTGAATAACTAAGTACCGATAAAGCTTAAGAAATGTTGGATGAATGAAAAGTAAATAAGTACAATATTGATAATATATATATATATATATATATATATATATATATATATATATATATATATATATATATATATATATATAAACTATTATATCTCTCTACCATCTAATCACCTTTCACTTTCCTCATTTTACCTCTCCCCATTAAAACCTCCCCTTCATATTTGTTGATGGAATCAACATCCCAAATGTGAGGCACATTGATATCTACTACTAATTTAGGAAGACACTCGCCAATACACACCAAGAATTGATATACCACGGAGCCCTCAACCATAGATCCCTAAGGACATAATCTTTGTCTAACAAAATATTTTAATGTCTTCAAGTGCCTCTCCACCACTCACAATGACCTTGCATGTACATGTCCACATATTTCAATCTCCTCAACTTGGTGTATGTGGTAGCATTCTCATGCATTGAAAAATATTTGAGGAAGATGCTATTGCAATTCATAGTTTAGTCGAGAAATTTCTCTTTTCCAATACATGATGTCTTATTTATGGGTTTCTTTAGATGACAACCAACTACACATGATGCAAGGAATCACATGATTCAAAACAATGATAATTATATGCATAATGCAAGTAAATCACATGTATGCAAATTATGTAGCTAACCTTTCAATTATAAATTGTGACTTACCTCATGTGCTTGCCAATATCATATACAATCTATGTTATGTTGTCGTCAAAGTTATCTAGGAGAGATAGAGGTAGAAACATAAAAGGAATCATTATTAATTTCTAAAATTCAAAACAATACCCATTTGTTTTTCTTTAAGGAATACAAATACAAGAATTTACCAAAATAACTCAATAAAGGTATGTCAATCTTGAGTTTTTACCCCAACAAATTCACCTTTATTTATTAAAATATTATTTTCTTTTGAAGAAAATTCAATGGGAAATTTATTTTTCTAAATGATGTATTTTACAACATTGATTTCTTTCTCTGTAAATAACCATGGAATATTGTTCGATTTACATCAATAAAATAATGAATCAAATTTTGCACTACATGATTGGCTTCTTGAATGTCACTACAAACTTTGTTGATTTTATATTGGTTACTCCTTCCATCTAAGATTCTCCATTGTGTTTAATGTTCTTCTCCTTATGTATGGTATCAAACAAATGAGCCACTTGCAAGTTCTCATAGTAGGGCAACCTACTAAATTGCATGGAATATCTTTTCATTCCTCATGGAAGCTCATTAATGTGCCAACAAGATTTATGAAACATAAAGGGAAAAAATCAAATATTAGATATGGTAAAAAGAAATGAATATAAATACAAGCGGTATAACGTTACATATGATATGGAAACCAAATGCTTACCTTGACAATTCTTATTATATTCCAATTTCCATAGGCGAGGTGTCATTCTTCAAGGTTTTTTTCTAGTCTCTACCTTGCCATTAAAAATATATTTCTTGATTATTTGATATTGATGTTTCTTAGGAAGTAAGTGCATGAACTCATTAGACACCTCCTTTCCTAAACTTTTTGAACATCAAGTGGGACCACATACTAGACATGCAAATTTACACTTTGTTTGAAGACCTACAAGATATGGAGTTATGCTAATACTAGTATATGAAGTAATTATTCAAAAAATGCATAAATACATGATAAAACCATACAATGTTAGAGTGTTATACTTTACTTACCACAAAAATGTGTTCTCCCTAGGGCATCATGAATTGTCCATGTTAATTTTCCATGGATTTGAAATTGTTTTTCCCTTATTGGTTTGAAGATGTCATGCATAGTGATGCCATCCCATAACTTTAGAAGTTCATCAATAAAGACTCAATAAACATTGTTATCACACAATCTGTACTTTCCCAAAGACTAAAGGCAAGCAGGTCGAGATTGGTGTATCACGAGGGAAATCATGTCACTATTACCCCAACAAGATACCCTTTTCTATTTAGGAGGAAGATGACTCTACTCCAAGGGAGACGTCCCTAGAACTAGTGAGTTGATGAAGAGAAAGAAATGAGAAGTAAACCACCCCTCTCTCTAGGTCACTCAAGTCAAGTTCAAGTCTTGAAGGATGAAGCAAAAAGATAAAGTGTACCTGCTCTTTACCAACACAACAACAAACATTAGGGAAACAACAAATGATAATGAATGCTTCAACAAGACTTTGGGTTTATAAAAAGACTACTCCAAATCAATGTATGAAGTAAATGACAAATAAGTGGCAATAATAATTAATGATGACAACTATTATAACTTCTAGAAAATGCACTTTAGTAGACAATATAGCAAGGTATTTTCGGCCTCAAAATGATAACACTTTGTCTCATGCCAGATCTAGGTATACATCAATCAGTAGAGGGATGTTTCAACCAAATGAACAACAATGAATTAATAATAGTACCAGTAGCAACAAAACCTTCAAAAAAAGTACTTTAAAAGGCACTTTAATGCACACTAAATTCAAATTTGATTCTAGTTTTCATTGTACAATTTTCTGGGTTAGTTTTAGATATTTAATAGGTTGATATAAGCTGCAAATGATAGTTGTAGCAGTGATTATGGCAGAAATAGTGTGGTTGTTAGTGTTTCTAAACTAGAATAGTGTTAGTGTTAGTTAGTAAGAGCTTCAAGGAAGAGAGTTTGAAAGTTTGTTTTGATCTCATTCATCCACAAGAGCATAGAAATCAGTGCCTTTAGGAGCTTATGGAGTCAATAACAACAACAATATCACTTGGGAAATAAAGCAATGATAATACTTGTCTAAGGAAAGAGGTAGATGCAAGAGGCGTTGGCACTTCAAGGCCTCAAGTATCTAAGTCTTTAAGAGAGGTTTTATTAGAGAATAGGCACTTCTAGGCCCTAGCGTACCTTCCTTCCTTAGGATTTTGAAAAATAATTGGTAATTAGAGTGAAGTTACTAGAGAGATAACACTTTAGGGCTCTAGTAATCACTTCTAAAACAATGTATAATTGGCAAATTCAAGCTAGCAAAAAAGTTATAGGGAAAAATAAGCACTTATGTTTCTCCTCAAGGGTTTAAACAAGCAATTTCATAATCTTTGACATGAAACAAGCAAATTTTACCACAAACATTTATTACATGAATAAAATCCATATTTTCTACTTACTTCACAAAGAATAATCAAGTCAAACCCTAGTTGAAGACCATTCCACCATAAAAAAAAATGCCAAGATAGACTACCATAATGCTTCCTCAAGAGATGCACACTAGTTATTTCATCCAATAACCCTTAAAGAGGGAGAAAATTTCAGTCCACCACTTGTGTGTGATGAGTTCTATGAAAAATGAATGTCACTTTTGTTTGTTTATACCAAAATTGTGACCTTGATTAGTTTTTAGGTCAAAACAAGGCCGACCTAACCAATTTACTACAAGAATTACATTTTTACCAAAATAGATTCAATTTGCATCTAAATAGGCCTCCAAAGGTGATGTCATGCCCCTATAGGGTGACGTTGGGCCTCAAGTGTGGGATGTTGGGAAAAGGAGATGAAACATTGGGCCTTCAAAGGCCTAAAATTTTCCCACATGTGCCAATAGCCCCATGAATTCCTCCAAGGTGACAACCCCAACTGACATGTGACATCTAAGGTTGCAGAGGTGACGTCCAAGGCCTCCCAATTCCAAAGTTTAGGTGGGAGGAGCATGAAACCCTAGGTATGGATCTTCCACAGTGCCTCCAAAGGCAACGTCCTTTCTTCTTCTGGTGCAAGCCTTCAGTCTCTTCTTACCTCTTGGCCGGGGTTTCATCGTCCATCTATGGGATTTGAGCCCCAGTGAAGGTACGAGCTAATCATTCCCTCGTGTGTACATGTCCACCAGACAAGGTACTACAGAGACAATAAGTACGCAAGTCAAAAGGATCATAACATGTAAATCACATCCAATAATTAAATTACCCAAACACGTGCATCAAACCCCCCTTAACCCCAAACAGATGCTCAAGGACGTTATGCAATTTGACAAGTTAGGTTTGGAGAGGGTCTTATGGTGTCCTATTGGGATAATCCCTCTTAATTTTGGGGTGTTTCCCAGGTGGGGTCTAGTCCAAGTCATGCAAGTGTATGAGGTGGCATGGGGTGCATGTGATAATAGGGAAATGTAGAGTCTTACCTATGGATGCCTTTGTGGAGGGCGAGCTACACCTTGTCATGGATGCAATTGATTCCTAGCCCATTCATTTCCATTTATTCTTAGCTTTATTTCTTTTGATCTTTTTCTCTTGTGATACAATGGAATAGTTGAGGGCCACTGTCCTGGCTTGATGACCAGAGGTGACGGTGTTATCCACAAACAATTCACGGAAATGAGAAGGTTGGCTCGTAATGAGACCCCCTTTCTCTTGACTATGCCACCAAGGGCCACTACCCTAGTTTGGTGACCAGATAGGTGGTACTGTCATACTGCTACATGTCCATTGTCATAATAAGTCGACTCATGATGAGATCTCCTATCCATTAACTACTACCTTGAGTGTTATATTATCTTGTGGGTCCCCTTTTCTTACTGAGAATCTTTTCGTTGCTTTCTCAGGGATCCCTAGGAGAAACAACTTGAAGTGTTCAAAATTGGATTTTAACTCTTTCCAGCTAATTTTACCCTATAGGCCTTTAGCCCCTTCTTCCCACGAGGTAAGGTATAACCCTTCCTGGTGTAGCCAATCCCAATGCCCAAAAATAAAGGGGAGATGGAAGGAATAAAGATGGAAAGTGGTAAGTATGGAGGGAACAAATGATGACTCTTCAAATATCCACCCAGTAGCAACCCATCCTAAAATGAAATCAACTTACTAGGGCACTGTGTCACCCTCCCAGGTTTGAACAAGGCAAAGAGCATAGTTTCCAAGCAAACACCATGAAATGAAGAAGGATTCAAATACAACATGTTCAAGTGATTCAAAAATAAAAGTGATACATACCATGATACCTAGACTCATTACCTCATGGAGCAATACCCACTACTACTTTAGGACCAGGCTGGTGTGATGGGTGTTGTTGTTGGTGATATGTAGACTCCTCTTGAAGAAAAGAGGGGCACTCTGAGGCTATGTTTAGGTCGTCTGACTCTTGACACTCCATGTTTGGAACTTGCGGGCCTCGAGACACGATATCCTTAGTTATCCCTAGGCTAGGGGATAACATCCGACTCCAACTCAGGGACATGTGCTCACTGTAGAGCGCTTGAGAACCTCAACACATCTGGTATGACATGTGCCTGCTAAGTCTCAACAAAACATATTAGTAACATCTAGGGTGGTGATATCACCCCTCGACCATATATGATATAAACATTGAATTAAAATGAATTTTAATCATGAGCATACATATATACATAATGAAACAAGACAATATGAAAAAATCAACTACAACTATGCTAACATGATATGCAATGGTATGTACAATGGATGAAAATACCTACCTACTTCTACTTACCTGCTGGTTGAATGCTAGGTGTAGTCATATAACCAGTGAAACCATCCTAGCAATGCCTCAAAACAAATGCCTCTGTGCTTCATCAAAAACCAAAAAAATGACAAGTTAAGCACAAAAATAACATGAGTTAGAGCATGCATTGTATCATAGGAAATCATAAGGTCTAGCTCATGGAGGCAGAAGGGAGGGACAAAATTATGCAAAGTCACACTTCTAGAAAGGTGCTCAATCCATCTCATAAAATGATTGTGAAAGGTTGAAGACTCAAGAGGTTGGCTCAAAGAGTATAAAGGTTGACTACCTTGGACATCATCAATCCCTGAAGTCTGAGAAGGGACTAACAATAATCTAGAGGACGATTGACAATTTCTCAAGGGAAAGTTGAAAGATCAAGATAATAAACTTCTTCTTAAGGTATTCAACCTACCCTTGAATTCTAAAAGAAGGCTCTACCCTAGAGAAAACTTGGGACAAGGGACATGTTTCCAAACTGCATCCTTAATGACATAATGAGGCAAGGTAATCGAAGGGAATTGGAAAACCTTGTCCCAAGTATATCACTTTAGGCAGGCGACATCCTCGCCCCTATCAATATCTGAGCACAATGATGGTTGATAATAGTCTTCATAGAATAAATGAAAGTTCTCAAAGGAATGTTCATCAAAATCCTCAAGGTATGACCAGAAATCATCATGAGGACATAGCACTAGGTCATCCTTGGGTGCTTGGAAAATATCTGTAACTATATCATCATCTTGTTTCCAAATGTCATAATTATTAGTAACCTCAGATGATTGTTGTAAAGGAAATATTCTAAGATGTCCTTCCATATCATAAATGGGATCCTCATTAGAACCAATCACATCCCATTTACGTCTTCCAAAATGTATGAACTCGTCAATATTATCAATTACGTCATTTCTTTGATCATAACATGAAGGATTTAATACATCCAAGGGATCCTCTAACACATCTTCACCTTCTAAATCATAAAATAAAGCACCATCAAAATCTTGGAAAGGGAAATAACTTACCGTATTCACTTCTTCTTATGCAAGAGTGTCAAAGGCTTGGATGACTTCATCAAAGGGAGGAGTACACATTAACACTTCATCATCATGTTTGATATCTTCATGCTCTCACTCTTCAACTAGGTTCTCATTATCTTTGGTAGAATCATGAGTAAATTATTGCTCTTCCTCATGGGATTGGTAACCTCCTTCATAAATCTCCTCTTCTGTATCAGAGGGTTCTTGGCATTGAGCATGGTCTGCACCCCTAAGATCTTCTACAATTTCAGTGGTGAATCCTTCATCCTTTAGGGCTATTTTGAGATTTTGAAGGGCATCCTCATAAATCTGGAAATGTGGTTTTGTGAACTCAAGATAACTACTGACGAGATCTATGAAAGAGGATATACCCTTTTCTTCACAACAACCCTTGATCCATTCTTGTACAAATGATGGCAAGGAAATTCTGAACAATTTTATCAGGACATCCTCCCCTTCAAATTCTATTTCACTTATATACTTCAAGAATTCTACAATGTGAGTAATTGGGAGGCCTTTAAATCTTGGACAATTTTTCAACCATTTTATATCAAAATAATGTGGGTATCCTTGAAAACTTTCAAAATCAATAGATAGATACACTTTCTCCCAGGGCGCCATGATCCCATATCTTGGAAATATCACAATGTTGAGAGTAAGGTGGAACCTTGGAAAAGGTCAGTGGAATCGCCAAATAACCTCTTAAGGATTACCAAAGGGAGTGAGGGAATCGCCCTCAGTGGAGTCGCCAGGTAAGCTTTATAAGATGAAGGATTTGAGGGAAAGGCTTACTGAAAAAGTGTCGTTGAGGAATATTGACTCAGTGTTAACCGGAAATGGCACCAAAAATATTATCGCACAATCTGAACTTGCCCAAAACCTAAAGGCAAGTAGGCCTATATTGGTGTAACATGGAGATGGCCCTGTTAATTTCACTCCAACATGGTACCTCTTTCTCTTTAGGAGGAGGAGAAAACCTCACTCCAAGGGAGACATCCCAAGACCTAGTTGGTTGATAAAGGGTAAAAAGACCAGGTAAAACCCACCCTTCTCTCCAGGTCACTCAAGGAAATAAGTCACTTGGTAAAGTTCAAAGGGGTAAAGGGAATTAGAAATGAATGGTACATGCCCTTTACCAATGAAACATCAAACGTTAGAAATAAAAATGATTTCAATTATGATCAATGACTTCTTAGATGAATTATGTGCTACTAAAACAAGTTATATAAATAAAAGATAAAATTATAGTAGCAACAATGTATCCGAAAATTGCAAGTTATTATGATAAAAATGATGTAAAGACTTTGCAATTTGATAGTACATTGTCACTTACAATTTCAAGATCAAAACAAGTCAATAAATGACTTCAATGGGTTGTCAAAACACTTGTAACAATAGTAAAATAAATAATGATGGCAACATCAAAACCACTTCATAAAAGTAGTTAAGTTAGGCAATTAAACACTATTTCAACACTTATCGATTATAGCTTGCCTGGTACAAGTGTTGGGTGGTATTATGGAAAATTCAAGGGCTATTAGGGGTTGAAATGATGGTTGTAACAATAGTTATAGCAGCAACAACAACCTTCAACAACTTCAGAATTTGCACTTAGAATAATAGCAAAGGGAACACTAGAGCCTTGGGTGATAACGCCTAGTCAAGTGAAACTTTTTGGGTAAGTTTTTTAGGTTATTATACTTGTTTGGGCTGCAAAACAAGGGGTGTAGCATCAACAAACTTTAAGTAATGACAATTGTAATAAGATATAAGATGCACATGATAGTCGTAATAGTGATTGTGGAAGCAACAATGTGGTTGTTAGTGTTTCTAAGCTAGATTAGTGTTAGTGTTAGTAAGATCTCCAGGAAAGAGAGTTTGAAAGTTTGTTTCGATCTCATTCATCCACAAGAGCATTGGTAATCAGTGCCTTGAGGGGGATTATGGAGTCAATAACAACAACAATATCACTTGGGAAATAAAGCAATGATAACACTTGTCTAAGGAAAAAGGTGGATGCAATAGGTGTTGGAACTTCAAGGCCTCAAGCATTTAAGTCTTTAAGAGAGGTTTTGCTAGAGAATAGGCACTTCTAGGCCCCAACGTACCTTCCTTCCTTAGGCTTTTGAAAAAATATTTGGTAATTAGAGTGAAGTTACTAGAGATCTAGCACTTTAGGGCTCTAGTAATCACTTCCAAAACAATGTATAATTGGCAAATTCAAGCTAGTAGAAAATTATAGGGAAAAATAAGCACTTATGTTTCTCCCCTAGGGTTTAAACAAGCAATTTCATAATATCTGACATGAAACAAGCAAATTTTACCACAAACATTCATTAGATGAATAAAATGCAAATTTTGTACTTACTTCACCAAGAATAATCAAGTCAAACCCTGGTTGAAGACCATTCCACCATGAAAAATGCCAAGATACACCACCATAAAGCTTCCCCAAGAGATGCACACTAGTTATTTCAGCCAATAACCCTTAAAGAGGGAGAAAATTTCAGTCCATCACTTGTGTGTGATGAGTTATGATGAAAATGAATGTCACTTTCTGTTTATTTATACAAAATTTACCCTAAAATTAATTTTAGTTCAAAATTACTAGGTCGACCTAATCAATTTGCCTTAATTTACAAAATTAAACAAAATTACATGAATAAAACCTAGTAGGGTGAAGTCATACCTTTTCTATGGTGACATTGAGCTCCAATGGGGGACATCTAGCCTTGAAAAAGTGGAACGTTGGCCCCTCGAAGGCCTAATCACACCATCAACTTCCAAACGTTGTGCCAAGCACCCTTCTTTAACTAGAGCATCACCTCCATGAAACCATAGCCCCCAAATGATGATGTCATGGACTAGGTGGGTGGTCTCTAGGCCTTCCAAGGCCATCGTCCAAGTGAAGAGAGGTGGAACGTGTCCATCTAGGCCCTCTARAGTGTCTCCAAGGGCAACAACTTCCTTCTTCAATGTGCAAATTGGTCATATTTGTCTTTCCCCAAGCATGGGGTCTCTGCATCCATCCATGGGCTTTAGGCCCTCATGAAGGTCTGAACTGATCATCTCCTTATGAATACCTGTCGATTGGGAAAAGTCATGCAAAGACAACAAGTACCCCTTCCAGGTGTCAATGAGTCACAAGTATCGTAGCAAGTAAATCACATCTAATAATTAAAGCACCCAAACATGTGCATCAAACCCCCCTAACCCCAAACAAATTCTCAAAGACGTTATGCAATTTGACAAGTTTAGGTTTGGAGAGGGTCTCAGGGTGTCCTATTGGGATAATCCCCCTCAAGTCTAGGGAATTTACTGGGTGGATTCTAATCCAAGCCATGCAAGTGTGTGAGGTGGCATGGGGTAAGCCTTTAGGCATGGGGTGCATGTGATAATAGGGAAATGCAAAGTCTTACATGTGGGCGTCTTTGTGGAGGGTGAGTTGCACCTTGTCATGAATGCAATTGTTTCCTAGCCCATTCATTTCCATTATTCTTAGCTTTCTTTCTTTTGATCTTTGCTTTTGTGCTACAAGGGAATAGTTTAGGGCCATTGTCCTGGCTTGGTGACCAAAGGTGATAGTGTCATCGACAAAACATTTCACGGAAATGCGAAGGATGGCTCATGATGAGACACCCTTTCTCTTAGATATGAAACCAAGAGCCACTACCCTAGCTTGGTGACCAGATAGGTGGTAATCTCATACCATTACATGTTCATGGTTATAATAGGCTGACTTGTGATGATACCTCCTATCCATCGACTAATAACTTGAGTGCTCATGTTATCTTGTGGGTCCCCTTTTCTTACCGAGAATATTTTCACTACTTTCTCAGGGATCCCTAGGCAAAGCATATCTAAGGTTTCAAAATTGGCTTTTAACTCTTGCTAGCTACTTTTACCCTCTGGGCCTTTAGCCCCTTCTTCCCACGAGGTAAGGCACAACCCTTCCTAGTGTAGCCAATCCCAATGCCCAAAATATGGAGAGATGGAAGGAATAAATATGGAAAGTGGTAAGTATGGAGGGAACAAACGATGACTCTTCAAAGATCCACCTAGTAGCGACCCATCCTAAAGGGAAATCAACTTACCAATGCACCATGTCACCCTCCTAGGTCTAAAAAAGGAAAAGAGCATAATTTCCAAGAAAATGTCATGAAATCAAGAAAGACTTAATGCAACATGTTCAAGTGGTTTAAAAATTGGAGTGATACAAACCATGATACTTGTACTCATTAACTCATGGAGCAAGACCCACTACCACTTCAGGACCAAGCCGATGTGATGAATACTATTGCTGGTGATATGTGGACTACGCTGAAGAAAAGAGGGGCCGTCCGAAGCCATGCTTAAGTCGTTTGGCTCTTGACACTCCATGTCTAGGACCAGTGGGCTTGAGACATGATTTCCTTAGTTATCCCTAGGCTAGGGGATAACATCTCCTAAAGGCAAGTAGGCCTAGATTGGCATAACACGGAGGTGGCCCTGCTACTGTCACCCCAACAGGGTACCTCTTTCTCTTTAGGAGGAGGAGAAAATATCACTCCAAGGGAGATGTCCAAGGATCTAGTTGGTTGATGAAGGATAAAAATACCAGGTAAAACCCACCCTTCTCTCCAGGTCACTCAAGGAAAGAAGTCACTTGGTAAAGTTCAAAGGGGTAAAAGGAAATGGAAATGAATGGTACCTACCCTTTACCAATGAAACATCAATCGTTAGCAATAACAATTATTTCTATAATTATGAACAATGACTTCTTAGATGAATTATGTGCTACTAAAACAAGTTATATAAAACAAAGATAAAATTATAGTAGCAACAATGTATCCGGAAATTGCAAGTTATGATGACAAAAATGATGTAAAGACTTTGCAATTTGATAGTACTTTGTCACTTAAAATTTCAAGATCAAAATGAGTAAATAAGTGACTTCAATGGGTTGTCAAAACACTTGTAATAGTAGTAAAATAAATAATGATGACAATAGAAAAACCACTTCAGAAAAGTACTTAAGTTAGGCAATTAAACAACTATTTCAACACTTATTGATTATAGCTTGCCTAGTACAATTGTTGGGTGGTCTTATGGAAAATTCAAGGGTTGTTAGGGGTTGTAATGATTGTTGTAACATTAGTTATAGGAACAACAACAACCTTCAACAACTTCATAATTTGCACTTAGAATAATAGCACAGGGAAGACTAGAGCCTTCGGGTGATAGTGCCCAGGCTAGTGCAAATTTTTGGGTAAGTTTTTTTGGTTAGTATACTTGTTTGGGCTGCAAAACAAGGAATTTAGCATATACAAACTTTAAGTAATGACAATTGTAATAAGATATATGTTGTAAATGATATTTGTAGCATTGATTATGGCAACAACAATGTGGTTGTTAGTGTTTCTAAGCTAGATTAGTGTTAGTGTTAGTAAGAGCTTCAAGGCAGAGAGTTTGAAAGTTTGTTTTGATCTCATTCATCCATAAGAGCATTTTAAATCAATGGCTTTAGGGGGCTTATGGAGTCAATAACAACAACAATATCACTTGGGAAATAAAGCAATGATAATACTTGGCTAAGGAAAGAGGTAGATGCAAGAGGTGTTGTCACTTCAAGGCCTCAAGCATCTAAGTCTTTAAGAGAGGTTTTGCTAGATAATAGGCACTTCTAGGCCCTAGCACACCTTCCTTCCTTAGGATTTTGAAAAAATATTTGGTAATTAGAGTGAAGTTACTAGAGAGCTAGCACTTTAGGGCTCTAGTAATCACTTCCAAAACAATGTATAATTGGCAAATTCAAGCTAGTAGAAAAGTTATGTGGAAAAAAAACACTTATGATTTTCCCCTAGGGTTTAAACAAGCAATTTCATAATCTTTGACATGATACAAGTAAATTTTACCACAAACATTCATTACATGAATAAAATGCAAATTTTCTACTTACTTCACTAAGAATAATCAAGACGAACCCTAGTTGAAGACCATTCCACCATGAAAAATGCCAAGATACACCACCATAAAGCTTCCTCATGAGATGCACACTAGTTATTTCAGCCAATAACCCTTAAAAAGTGTGAAAAATTTAGTCCGCCACTTGTGTGTGATGAGTTATGATGGAAATGAATGCCACTTTCTGTTTATTTATACAAAATTTACACCAAAACTAATTTTAGTTCAAAATTACAGGGCCGACCTGATCAATTTGTCTTAATTTACAAAATTAAACAAAATTACATGAATAAACCCAAGTAGGTTGATTTCATGCCCTTTCTAGGGTGATGTTGAGCTCCAATGGGGGACGTCCAACCTTGAAAAGTGGAACACTAGCCCCTCCAAGGCCTAATCACACCATCAACTGCCAAACGTTGTGCCAAGCACCCTTCTTTCACCAGAACATCACCTCCACGAAACCCTAGCCCCCAAATGATGACATCATGGACTAGGTGGGTGGTCTCTAGGCCTTCCAAGGCCATCTACCAAGTGAAGAGAGGGGAAACTCGTCCATATAGGCCTGCTAGAGTGCCTCCAATGGAAACAACTTCCTTCTTCAATCTGCAAGTTGGTCATCACTGTCTTACGCCAAGCATGGGGTCTCTTCATCCATCCATGGGCTTTAGGCCCTCATGAAGGTCTGAACTGATCATCTCCTCATGAATACCTATCCACCGAGAAAATTCCTGCAAAGACAAAAAATACTCCCTCTAGAGGTCCATGAGTCATAAGTATCATAGCAAGTAAATCACATCTAATAATTAAAGCACCCGAACATGTGCATCAAACCCCCCTAACCCCAAACAAATGCTCAAAGATGTTATGCAATTTGACAAGTTTAGGTTTAGAGAGGGTCTCAGGGTGTCCTATTGGGCTAATCCCCCTCAAGTCTAGGGTGTTTCCCAGGTGGAGTCTAATCTAAGTCATGCAAGTGTGTGAGGTGGCATGGGGTGCATGTGATAATAGGGAAATGTAGAGTCTTACCTGTGGGCTCCTTTGTGGAGGGTGAGTTGCACCTTGTAATGAATGCAATTATTTCATATCCCATTCATTGTCGTTATTCTTAGCTTTATTTCTTTTGATCTTTGCTTTTGTTCTATAAGGGAATAGTTGAGGGTCATTGTCCTGGCTTGGTGACTAGAGGTGACAATGTCATCCACAAAACATTTCATGAAAATGTGAAGCATGTCTCATGATGAGACCCCCTTTCTCTTGGATATGCAACCAAGAGCCACTACCGTTGCTTGGTGACTAGATAGGTGGTAATGTCATACCGTTACATGTTCATGATTATAATAGGTTGGCTTGTGATGAGACCTCCTATCCATCAACTAATAACTTGAGTGCGCATGTTATCTTATGGGTCCCCTTTTATTACCCAGAATCTTTTCACTTCTTTCTCGGGGATCCCTAGGCAAACCATCTTAAAGGTTTCAAAATTAGCTTTTAACTCTTTCGAGCTACTTTTACCCTATGGGCCTTTAGCCCCTTCTTCCCACAAGGTAAGGTACAACCCTTCCTAGTGTAGCCAACCCCAATGCCCAAAATATAGGGATATGGAAGGAATAAAGATGAAAATTTGAAAGTATGGAGGGAATGGGCGATGACTCTTAAAAGATCCACCTAGTAGCAACCCATCCTAAAGGGAAATCAACTTACTAGGGCACTGTGTCACCCTCCCAGGTCTAAACAAGGAAAAGAGTATAATTTCCAAGAAAACTTCATGAAATCAAGAAAGACTTAATGCAACATGTTTAAGTGGTTTAAATATCGGAGTGATAGATACCATGATACCCGGACTCATGACCTCATGGAGCAAGACCCACTGCCACTTCAAGACCAAGACGGTGCGATGAATACTGTTGGTGGTGATATTTGGACTGCATTGAAGAAAAGAGGGGCCCTTCAGGGCCATTTTTAAGTCGGCTGGCTCTCAACACTCCATGCCTAGGACCTGTGGGCCTTGAGATGTGATCTCCTTAGTTATCCCTAGGCTAGGGGATATCATATCCTAAAGGCAAGTAGGCCTAGATTGGTGTAACACAAAGGTGGCCCTGTTACTGTCACCCCAACATGGTACCTCTTTCCCTTTAGGAGGAGGTGAAAACCTCACTCCAAGGGAAATGTCCTAGGACCTATTTGGTTGATGAAGGGTAAAAAGACCACGTAAAACCCACCCTTCTTTCCAGGTCACTCAAGGAAATAAGTCACTTGGTAAAGTTCAAAGGGGTAAAAGGAAATGGAAATGAATGGTACCTACCCTTTACCAATGAAATATCAAACGTTATAAATAACAATTATTTCAATAAGTATGATTAGTGACTTCTTAGATGAATTATGTGCTACTAAAAAAAGTTGTATAAAGCAAAGATAAAATTATAGTGGCAACAATGTATCCCGAAATTGCAAGTTATGATGACAAAAATGATGTAAAGACTTTGCAATTTGATAGTACTTTGTCACTTACAATTTCAAGATCAAAACAAGTCCATAAGTGACTTCAATGGGTTTTCAAAACACTTGTAACGGTAGTAAAATAAATAATGATGATAGAAGCAAAACCACTTCAGAAAAGTACTTAAGTTAGGAAATTAAACAACTATTTCAACACTCATTGATTATAGCTTGCCTAATACAAGTGTTGGGTGGTCTTATAGACGATTCAAGGGATGTTAGGGGTTGTAATGACGGTTGTAAAAGTTGTTACAACATAAAAAACAAGCTTCAAAAACTTCAGAATTTGCACTTAGAATAATAACAAAGGGAAGACTAGAGCCTTGGGGTGATAGCACCTAGGCTAGTGCAAATTTCTTGGTAAGTTTTTTAGGTTAACATACTTGTTTGGGCTATAAAAAAATGGTTGTAGTAGCAACAAATTTTAAGTAATGACATTTGTAATAAGATATAAGCTACAACTGATAGTTGTAGTAGTGATTATGGCAACAACAATGTGGTTGTTAGTGTTTCTAAAATAGATTAGTGTTAGTGTTAGTAAGAGCTTCAAGGAATCAAGTTTGAAAGTTTGTTTTGATCTCATTCATCCATAAGAGCATTTGAAATCAATGCCTTTAGGGGGATTATGGAGTCAATAATAGAAACAATATCACTTGGGAAATAGAGCAATGATAACACTTGTCTAATGAAAGAGGTGTATGCAAGAGGAGTTGGCACTTCAAGGCCTCAAGCATCTAAGTCTTTAAGAGAGGTTTTGCTAGAGAATAGACACTTCTAGGCCCTAGTGTACCTTCCTTCCTTAGGATTTTGAAAAAATATTTGGTAATTAGAGTGAAATTACTAGAGAGATAGCACTTTAGAGCTCTAGTAATCACTTCCAAAACGATGTATAATTGGCAAATTCATGCTAGTAGAAAAGTTATAGGGAAAAATAAGCACTTATGTTTCTCCCCTTGGGTTTAAACAAACAATTTCATAATCTTTGACATGAAACAAACAAATTTTACCACAAACATTCATTAGATGAATAAAATTCAAATTTTCTACTTACTTCACCAAGGGTTATCAAGTCAAACCCTAGTTGAAGACCATTCCACCATGAAAAATGCCAAGATACACCACCATAAAGCTTCCCCAAGAGATGCACACTAGTTATTTCAGCCAATAAACCTTAAAGAGGGAGAAAATTTCAGTCCACCACTTGTGTGTGATGCGTTATGATGAAAATGAATGTCACCTTCTGTTTATTTATACAAAATTTACCCTAAAATTAATTTTAGTTCAAAATCACAGGGCCGACCTGATCAATTTTCCTTAATTTACAAAATTAAACAAAATTGCATGAATAAACGTTAATAGGGTGACGTCATGCCCTTTCTAGGGTGACGTTGAGCTCCAATGGGGGACGTCCAGCCCTGAAAAGTGGAACGTTGGCCCCTCCAAGGCCTAATCACACCATCAACTGCCAAACATTGAGCCAAGCACCCTTATTTCACCAGAACACCACCTCCATGAAACCCTAGCCCCCAAATGATGACGTCATTTACTAGGAGGGTCTCCTTTAGGCCTTCCAAGGCCATTGTCCAAGTGAAGAGAGGCAGAAATCATCCATCTAGGCCTGCTAGAGTGCCTTCAAGGGCAAAAAATTCCTTCTTTAATGTGTAAGCTCGTCATCACTGTCTTTCCCCAAGCATGGGGTCTTTGCATCTATCCATGGGATTTGGTCCCTCGTGAAGGTATGAACTGATCATCTCCTCATGAATACCTATCTAATGGGAAAAGTCCTGCAAAGACAACAAGTATGCCCTCTAGGGTCCATGAGTCACAAGTATCATGGCAAGTAAATCACATCTAATAATTAAAGTACCCGTACATGTGCATCAAACCCCCCTAACCCCAAGCAAATGCTCAAAGACATTATGCAATTTGACAAGTTTAGGATGTAAGAGGGTCTCATGGTGTCTTATTGGGCTAATCCCCCTCAAGTCTAGGGCATTTCTCAGGTAGAGTCTAATCCAAGTCATGCAAGTGTGTGAGGTGGCATGGGGTAAACCTTTGGGCATGGGGTGCATGTGATAACATGGAAATGTAGAGTCATACCCGTGGGTGCCTTTGTGGAGGGTGAGCTACACCTTTTCATGAATGAAATTGTTTCCTAACCCATTCATTGCCATTATTATTAGCTTTCTTTCTTTTGATCTTTGCTTTTGTGCTACAAGGGAATAGTTGAAGTCCTGGCTCGTGATGAGACCCCCTTTCTCTTGGATATGCAACCAAGAGCCACTACCCTGGCTTGGTGACCAGATAGGTGGTAATGTCATACCACTACATGTTCATGGTCATAATAGGTCGGCTCATGATGAGACCTCCTATCCATCAACTAATAGCTTGAGTGCTCATGTTATCTTGTGGATACCCTTTTCTTACCGAGAATATTTTCACTGCTTTCTCGGGGATCCCTGGGCGAAGAATCTCAAAGGTTTCAAAATTGGCTTTTAACTCTTGCCAACTACTTTTACCCTCTGGTCCTTTAGCCCCTTCTTCCCACGAGGTAAGGTACAACCCTTCCTAGTGTATCCAATCCCAATGCCCAAAAGATGGGGAGATGGAAGGAATAAATATGGAAAGTGGTAAGTATGGAGGAAATGAATGATGACTCTTCAAATATCCACCCAATAGAAACCAATCCTAAATGGAAGTCAACTTACTAGGGCACCGTGTCACCCTCCTGGGTCTAAACAAGTCAAAAGAGCATAATTTCCAAGAAAATGTCATGAAATAAAGAAAGACTTAATGCAACATGTTCAAGTGGTTTACATATCGGAGTGATACATACCATGATACTCGAATTCATTACCTCATGGAGAAATCACTGCCACTTCAGGAACAAGCTGGTGTGATGAATATTGTTGTTGATGATATGTGGATTGCAGTGAAGAAAAGAGGAGCCCTTCGAGGCCATGCTTAAGTCGTCTGGCTTTCGACACTACATGTCTAGGACCTGTGGGCCTTGAGACATGATCTCCTTATTTATCCCTAGGCTAGGGGATAACATCTGGCTACAACTCAGGGACATGTGTTCACCGTAGAGTGCATGTGAAGCTCAACATCTCTGGTCTAACATATTATTATAAGAATACATATATACAAGTGAGACAAAATAATATGCAAATGCAAATACAACTATACTAATATGAAATGCAATGGTATGTACAATGGATGCAAATGCCTACCTACCTATACTTACATGTTGGTTGAATGTTAGGTGTAGTCAAATAACCAGTTAAACCATCCTAGCAATAACTCATAATACCCCCCTCTATGCTTCATCGTAAACCAAAACAATGACAATTCAAGCACAAAAATAACATGAGTTAGAGCATGCATCATATAATAAGAAATCGTAAAGTCTATCTCATGGAGGTGAGAGGGAGGGACAAAATTATGCCAAGTCACACTTCTAGAAAGGTGCTCAATCCATCTCTTAAAAGGATCATGAAAGGCCGAAGACTTAAGAGGTTGGCTCAAAGATTCTGAAGGTTGACTACCTTGGGCATCATCAATCCCAAAAATCTAAGAAGGGACTAACAAGAATCTAGAGAACGATTGAGAATTTCTAAAGGGAAAGCTAAAATACCAAGATAATAAACTTCTTCTTAATGTATTCAACCTACCCTTGAATTCTAAAAGAAGGCTCTATCCTAGAGAAAACTTGGGACAAGGGAAATGTTTCCCAACTACATCCTTAGTGACATAACGAGGCAAGGTAATCAAAGGGTGCTGAAAAACCTTGTCACTAGTATCCTGCTTCAGGCAAGCGATGTACTCACCCCTATCAAGATCTGAGCACAATGACGGTTGATAATATTCTTCATAGAATAAATCCAAGTTCTCAAAGGAATGTTCATCAAAATCCTCAAGGTATGACCGAAAATCATCATGAGGACATGGCACTAGGTCATCCTTGGGTGCTTGGAAAATATCTGTAACTATATAATCATCTTGTTGCCAAATGTTAGAATTATTAGTAACCTAAGATGATTGTAAAGGAAATATTAGAAGATGTCCTTCCATATCATAAATGGGATCCTCATTAGAACAAATCACATCCCATTTACGTCTTCCAACATGTATGAACTCATCAATATTATCAATTACGTCATTAATTTTATCATAACATGAAGGATTTAATACATCTAAGGGATCCTCTAACACTTCTTCACCTTCCAAATCATAAAATAAAGCACCATCAAAATCTTGGAAAGGGAAATAACCTATCGTATTCACTTCTTCTTGTGCAGGAGCGTCAAAGGTTTGGATGAATTCATCAAAGGGAGGAGTGCACATTAACACTTCATCATCATTTTTGATATCTTCAGGCTCTTGCTCTTCAACCAAGTCCTCATTATCTTTGGTAGAATCATGAGTAAATTCTTGCTCTTCCTCATGGGATTGGTAACCTCCTTCATGAATCTCTTCTTCTATATAAGAGGGTTCTTGGCATTGAGCATGGTATGCACCCCTAAGATATTCTATAGTTTCAGTGGTGAATCCTTCGTCCTCTAGGGATATTTCGATATTTTGGAGGGCATCCTCATAAGTCTGGCACTATGGTTTTGCGAACTCAAGAAACCTATTGACGAGATCTATGAAAGAGTATATACCCTTTTCTTTGCAACAACCCTTGATCCATTCTTGTACAAATGATGACAAGGAAATTATGAACAATTTTATTAGGACTTCTTTCCCTCCAAATTCTATTTCACTTATATACTTCAAGAATTATACAATGTGAGTAATTGGGAGGCCTTTAAATCTTGGACATTTTTTTAACCATTTTATATCAAAATAATGTGGGTATCCTTGAAAACTTTAAAAATCAATAGACGGATAAACTTGCTCTCAGGGCGCCATGATCCCACATCTTCGAAATATCACAAAGTTGAGAGTAAGGTGGCACCTTGGAAAAAGTAAGTGGAGTCGCCAGATAACCTCTTAAGGATTATCAAAGGGAGTGATGGAATCACCCTCGGTGGAGTCGCCAGGTAAGCTTTGTAAGATGAAGGCTTTGAGGAAAAGGCTTATCGAAAAAGTGTTGTTGAGGAATATTGACTTAGTGTTCCCCGACAACGGTGCCAAAAATGGTATCGCACAATCTATACTTGCCCTAAGCCTAAAGGCAAGTAGGCCAAGATTGGCGTTGTTAGCACTCAAAATGTATTGGTAAAATTTTTAGCGTCTTCATCTAATTGTGCTAAAATTGTCAAATCCCTTTGCTCATTTTTCTATGTCATGACCTCCAAATTTCCATCTAGTCTCAATAAGCTCTTATTATTAGCTTTTTGCCAGGAACCCCGTGGTTTTTGTCCTCTTAATCTGCAAAATAAAATGTTAGGAATCCCTATTGAAGTAAACAAGAAGTGGTATGTGCACTTACCAAGTCTAAATCCAACACGTCTAAATCCAACACATCACAAGATAAGCTACGCACATCACAATGCCCAATGCCAAGCGATATATATATATATATATATATATATATATATATATAAGTTTTTCTAAACTATCTTTGTAGTTTTAAATTTTGTTTATATATATAGTTCTAGTTATTAAAAAAAATAAGAAGTGGTATGTGCACTTACCAAGTCCAAGGTCACGAGGGATAGCTCGAACGACAAAGGGGGAGAGGTCACGAGTTCTAGCTTGGCTTGGGGAGAGGTCACGAGTTCTAGCCTGGCTACGAAACCTGGGAGAGGTCACGAGTTCTAGCCCTAGCCTGACAAGCTACGCACATCACAATGCCCAACACCAAGCGATATATATATATATATATATATATATTTCTAAACTATCTTTGTAGTTTAAATTTTGTTTATTTATATATATATATATATATAGTTATTAAAAGAAACAAAAAGTGGTATGTGCACTTACCAAGTCTAAATCCAACACATCACAAGACAAGCTACGCACATCACAATGCCCAACCCCAAGCGCCTAGCCCGATTCATTCCTACTTGTCTCATCGAACAAGTCGTAGGAGCATCGACACATATAAAGGTTACAAGCTTAAACTTCTCGATGCACGTGGGATCTTGTTCAAGAGGTAAAATATAAAAAACAAAACGCAGACAAGTGCTTTTGGCCGAAATTTACAGGTGCCAGCTCTGCAGAGATGGAGGGTTGTGTCACATCAATATGTCGAGAAGACAGATGTCGATTTGGGTATCAAAAAGTTTGCAGAGTTTGAGGTGTCGAGGTTTTATTGAGAATTCGCATGCAGATGAGAATCATAGTGCCAAACAAGCAGATGTTGAATCCCAATAATCCTTGCGTTCGATTAAGATCTAATCTTTTAGCTGCTGAATGCATTTGTACAGGTGCTATTTTGCAGATCTTCATTTTATATACTCAACGCAATGAGTTAAGGGCCAGATTCAGCCAGAACAACATGTGTGCGATCTTATTCTTCATGGCATGACTTCTCCAGAGGCGATCCATGTGTAAAAGTATCAGCGCAGGAGTTGGGTTGCATGAGAATGTTTGCCTTCTATGGCTCTCCGATAGTATAGAGTGATTGCAAAACAAGCAAAATGGCATCTGGAGTAAACACAGAAGATTTGTATCAACACTTGTGTAGTAGATATAAGGATGAGGAATTTGTCATTTTGTTGCAAAAGACATTTGTTGCAGTTATTGAAGGAATACTCGAGAGACAGAGTATGAATATTTCCCAGGTGGTTGTTGTCTGTGATGTGCATTGCGTCGACCAACATAATTGAATGCTTTTGATAAATGCTTGGTTGATCTGAAGGACGATTAGTTAGAGTTCCTGGAGGAGAGGCGCTTGAAGGATTTGGTAAAAAAAGCACTTGGAGTTTATCAGTTATATTATATCTCTCTGGACTGAGAGGATCACAAAGAAGGAAATTTCAGATGATGCTAGCAGATTATCAATTGGTACTTTTGGTAACAGTTATTATTGTGATTCACCAGCTATGCTAAGAAATGAAGAATCGAGTGAACTAGGTGATGTAAGCCTCTCCTGGTCATGTGATATAGTTGAATCTCAAAATGTGGATGAAGACCCTTGTAAAAATATGAAAGATTGCTCACAAGCCTTAGTGAACCACCAGTAGAACTGAAATGTAGAGTGGCAGAAGAAATCATATTTCTTTCAAAGGATGATGATGAAGCTCGTTCTTATATGGGTGCAAATGGTTTCATTCAAGTGCATGTGAATTTCCTACGTTTTGCTATGGATGCATGTAATACCCAAGCACAGGAGACTGGAGCTTTGGCTCTTTTCGATATTGCAGTGAATAATAACAGGAACAGAGCAACAATCCTAGCTGCAAGTGCAGTGTCACTTTTGTTGGATCTTCTTGATTCAGAAACATTTGAAGCAACTATGGATGTCTTGCTTATGTTATCTAGTTTGGAAGATAATAAAGCGAGCATTGGAGCTTCTGAAGCAATGCATTCTCTTATTAAACTCCTAGATTCATAATCTAACCAATGTAGACAAGATGCTATAAATGCCTTGTACAATTTATCAACATTCTAGAGAAATAGGTCCTATATGGTATCTGTAGGAGTTGTTTCCAGGCTTGCTTGTCTTCTTGTTGGTGCAGAGGGTGACTGTACAGAAAAATGCCTTACAATTTTGTATAACCTTTCTTCTATTGAAGAGGGCAGAGCAATAATTGCTGATACTAAAGGTTGCATTGGAGCCATTGCAGATCTTCTTGATACAAGCATATCAAAGTTTGTGCAGAAGATATGATTTCAGTTCACATACGGAGAAGTATACAACAATTGTCAACGCAAGCCCTCTTTTTGCAGTATAATGTGCTGCAAATTCCTGTAGGTGGCAGATTTAGTCAACTTTGACTTTCTCTTCAACATTTTCAGTGATGATTCACAGCCCACGTGGTGAATATAGTTCGAGAAGACTCTTCCTAGCTCAAGGAAACCTCAGTGGCAGTTACGATTCAAAATTTGATAAGGATTTTATCCCTTGAATTTAGGATCTAGTTCCTAGTTTCTAGTAAATAGTTTTGATTTATTTTGACATGTAGCTTTGAGATCCTATTTTGGAGATCTTGAAATGGATATGTAATGTTATTTAAAGCTTTTGAAAACACAAGAGAGGAGATGGAGCAGTCTTCATGATTGTGGTTCGACTTTGTGAATTGTAAGCAAGCTGTAGACTAAGAGTTTTGCTGAGTATATATCTGAACTCAGAATTTCCTCTCTGAATTTTTGATCAGACTTCCATTTCTTTCCATTCCTTTCTGTATATGTGGATGGATTGTAAAGTTCATAGTGTCTATAATTCATTTGATGACTGAGAGATGCCATTCTTTGACTGAGAGATGCCATTCTTTCGTTGCATTAGTGGATTTAGATCCCACATATAGTTTACTGCTGTAATTGACCATTTGTATATGCTTTTAGTGTATTGAGTCTGTTGATACAATAGCTTTCTCTATTCCATATTTGTTTTAATTCATCTGATATGTTTAGAGAGGACTTTGCTTGTTGGAATGTGTTCATCATAGTCTTGGCTGAGTGAGGCTTAATGGTTCGATCCACCCTACAAATTCTTTCATCCAACCAAATAGTTTATGTTACCAAGCTTATTTCCTTTACAATCAGGGAAAGACTCTTGGAGTGGGAAAGACTCTTGGAGTGATAACGGGCATAACACGAGGGTAATCCTCTCACCGTCACCCCAACATGATACCCTTTTGTATTTAGGAGGAAGTTGACTCTACTCCAAGGGAGACGTCCCTAGACCTAGTGGGTTGATGAAGGGAAATAAATGAAGACGTCCCTAGACCTAGTGGGTTGATGAAGGGAAATAAATGAGAAGTAAACTACCCCTCTCTCTAGGTCACTCAATTCAAGTTTAAGTCTTGAAAGATGAAACAAAAGGATAAAGTGTACCTGCCCCTTACCAATACAACAACAAACATTAGAGACACATTAGAGACATTAGGATAATGAATGCTTCAAAAAGACTTGCCCCTTACCAATACAACAACAAACATTAGAGACATTAGGGTAATGAATGCTTCAAAAAGACTTTGAGTTTATAAAAAAGACTGTTGCAAATCAATCTATGAAGTAAGTGACAAATAAGTGGAAAAATGACAAATAAGTGGAAATAATAATTAATGATGACAATTGTTATAACTTCCAGAAAATGCACTTAAGTAGACAATATAACAAGGTATTTCAGGGCTCAAAATGATAAAACTTTGTCTCATGCCAGATCTAGGTATATGTTAATTAGTAGAGGGTTGTTTCAGCTAAATGAACAACAATAAATTAACAGTAGCAACAATAGCAACAAAACCTTCAGAAAAAGTACTTTAAAAGGCACTTTAATGCACACTAAATTCCAATTTGATTGTATTTTTCCTTGTATAATTTTCTGGGTTAGTTTTAGATATTTGATAGGCTGATATAAGCTGCATATGATAGTTGTAGAAGTGATTATGGAAGCAACAGTGTGGTTGTTAGTGTTTTTAAGCTAGATTAGTGTTAGTGTTAGTTAGTAAGAGCTTCAAGGAAGATAGTTTGAAAGTTTTTTTTGATCTCATTCATCCACAAGAGCATATAAATCAGTTCCTTTAGGGGCTTATGGAGTCAATAACAACAACAATATCACTTGGGAAATAAAACAATGATAATACTTGTTTAAGGAAATAGGCAGATGCAAGAGGTGTTGGAACTTCAAGGCCTCAAGCATCTAAGTATTTAAGAGAGGTTTTGCTAGAGAATAGGCACTTCTAGGCCCTAGCGTACCTTCCTTCCTTAGGATTTTGAAAAATAATTGGTAATTAGAGTGAATTTACTAGAGAGCTAGTACTTTAGGGCTCTAGTAATCACTTCTAAAACAATGTATAATTGACAAATTCAAGCTACTAGAAAAGTTATAGGGAAAAAAAAACACTTATGTTTCTCCCCTAGGGTTTAAACAAGCAATTTCATAATCTTTGACATGAAACAAACAAATTTTACCACACACATTCATTGCATGAATAAAATGCAGATTTTCTACTTACTTCACCAAGAATAATCAAGTCAAAGCCTAGTTGAAGACCATTCCACCATGAAAAAATGCCAAGATACACCACCATAAAGCTTCCCCAAGAGATGCACACTAGTTATTCCAGCCAATAACCCTTAAATATGGCGAAAATTTCAGTCCACCACTTGTGTTTGATGAGTTCTATGAAAAATGAATGTCACTTTTGTTTATTTATACCAAAGTTGTGACCTTAGTTAGTTTTGAGGTCAAAAACAAGGCTGACGTGGCCAGTTTACTAAAAAATTTACATTTTTACCAAAATAAATTCAATTTGCATCTAAATAGGCCTCCAAAGGTGACGCCATGCCACTTTAGGGTGATGTTGGGCCTCAAGTGTGGGATGCTAGGCAAAGGAGATGTAACACTAGGCATCCAAAGACCTAAAATTTTCCCACACGTGCCAACAACCTTAGGAATTCCTCCAAG
Source organism: Picea engelmannii (assembly GCA_009831015.1). Lineage (NCBI taxonomy): Eukaryota > Viridiplantae > Streptophyta > Pinopsida > Pinales > Pinaceae > Picea > Picea engelmannii. The sequence goes on along the minus strand of ML798510.1, from coordinate 423,806 downwards.
GTGACAACCCCAATTGACTGGTGACATCTAGGGCTGCAGAGGTGACGTCCAAGGCCTACCAAGGTGAACGTTTAGGTGGGAGGAGCATGAAACCCTAGGTATGGGTCTTCCACAGTGCCTCTAAAGTCCACTTCCTTCCTTCTTCTGGTGCAAGCCTTTAGTCTCTTCTTACCCCTGGCCGGGGTTTAAACGCCCATCTGAGGGATTTGAGCCCCCATGAAGGTCTGAGCTAATCATTCCCTCATGTGTACCTCTCCACCGGGTAAGGTGTTGCAAAGACAACAAGTACACCCTCTAGGGGTTCATAAGTCACAAGGATCATAGCATGTAAATCACATCCAATAATTAAATTACCCAAACACATGCATCAAACCCCCCTTAACCCCCCAAAAATGCTCAAGGACGTTATGCAATTTGACAAGTTAGGTTTAGAGAGGCTCTCAGGGTGTCTTATTGGGCTAATCCTTGTTATGTTTGGGGTGTTTCCGAGGTGGAGTCTAGTCCAAGTCATGCAAGTGTATGAGGTGGCATGGGGTAAGCATTTGGGCATGGGGTGCATGTGATAATAGGGAAATGTAGAGTCTTACCTGGGGGTGCCTTTGTGGAGGGTGAGTTGCACCTTGTCATGGATGCAATTGTTTCCTATCCCATTCATTTCCATTTATTCTTAACTTTATTTATTTTGATATTTTTCTCTTGTGCTACAATGGAATAGTTGAGGGCCATTGTCCTGGCTTGATGACCAAAGGTGATAGTGCTATCCACAAACATTTCAAGGAAATGAGAAGGCTAGCTCGTAATGAGACCCCCTTTCTCTTGGCTATGCCACAAATATCCACTACCTTGGTTTGGTGACCAGATAGGTGGTAATGTCATACCGCTACATGTCCATGGTCATAATAGGCCAGCTCGTGATGAGACCTCTTATCCATCAACTAGTATCTTGATTGTTTATATTATCTTGTGAGTCCCCTTTTCTTACCGAGAATCTTTTCACTGCTTTCTCAGGGATCCTTGGGTGAAACATCTCGAAGGTTTCAAAATTGGATTTTAACTCTTGCCAGGTACTTTGACCCTCTGGGCCTTTAGCCCCTTCTTCCCACGAGGTAAGGCACAACCCTTCCTAGTGTATCCAATCCCAATGCCCAACAAGAAAGTGGATATGAAAGGACTAAATATGAAAAGTGGTAAGTATGGAGGGAACAAACAATGACTCTTCAAATATACACCCAGTAGCAACCCATCTTAAAGGGAAATCAACTTACTAGAGCACTGTGTCACCCACCAAGGTTTGAACAAGGAAAAGAGAATAATTTACAAGAAAACATCATGAAATGAAGAAGGATTCAAATACAACATGTTCAAGTGCTTCAAAAATCAAAGTGATACATACCATGATACCTGGACTCATTACCTCATGGAGCAAGACTCATTGCTACTTCAGGACAAGGCTGGTGTGATGGGCGCTACTGCTGACGATATGTAGACTTCTCTTGAATAAAAGAGGGGCCTTCTGGGGCTATGCTTAGGTCGTCCAGCTCTCGGCACACCATGTATGGAACCTATGGGCCTCGAGACACGATCTCCTTAGTTATCCCCATACTATGGGATAACAAATACATCCTTATATTTAACTTTGTACCTACCTAATTATTTTAAAATACACATTTTTATTACATTGAAAATATAATAAATTAATATGTTTCAAACAACTAAATATGTGAAATGGTGTGTACTTGAAAACATTATTATGAACAAATACCTAGAACAATCATTACCAACATTGTGTGCTCCTTCTTTGTTGACATTCAAGGAGGAAGGTTATTGCTTATAACAAAAATAGGCCACACTAAGTAAATGAACCTAATCTCTCCAAATGGATTGACACCATTGGCTACCAATGAAAGCCTAACATTACAAGGTTCTTCTTTAACAAATGACCATCTTTTCCACATGTCCCTAAATGTTGTACCATATGTAGGCATTCAAATAGCAACATATTCACTTCTCTTCCATGCACAATAATCCATGAATAGTGGTATGTCTTTTTCTCCTGAACAATCCTTGGAAACATGGAATTATGGAAATATGACAATGAACCTTTTAGAGCACCTTATTTGTTACTTGATCAGTTCAATATCCACTAATTCCACATTGAGGGCATTCGAACGTTATTGCATGTTGTCCATAATATATAATATGATCATAATATATAATGGAAATTTATTTTGAAATGTAGAAACCTTGGCGAATCTTACTAGTCCTTTGTATGTCAACTATAAATGTTTGGCGATATTTTTGTTAAAATATTCAAATTTCTAAGGATTTTATATAGTTTTTATAATTTTTTTGCGATTTTTAAAGTAAAATAATTTTGTCCTAACATTATTGCATGTTGTCCATAATATATAATATGATCATTAGGCCATGCATGAGGGATAATTTTAAGGATGGAAATTTATTTTGAAATGTAGAAACCTTGGCGAATCTTACTGGTCCTTTGTATGTCAACTATAAATGTTTGGCGATATTTTTGTTAAAATATTCAAATTTCTAAGGATTTTATATAGTTTTTATAATTGTTTTGCGATTTTTAAAGTAAAATAATTTTTTCCTATAGAATTTGGGCGAATAATTTTTAGAATGGCGAATCGTTTTTTGGGAAAATGCATGGAAAATTACCCCATGGGCGAAATTTAGCTCCTAAAATTTTCCTTGCCATGCATCAATGGATTGATACTCCATTCCTATATCTTTCATAATGAGAGACTATTATTAGTATGTGAAAGATAATGTATTTGATGGTGGTAGGAGACAATCACCTAACAATATATAACATTCAAAAAAATATATTGTATTGAATATTCATCAATATTGCATCCTTTATAGAATTAACACTAAAAACATAAAGAAAAAAATGGTATTCATGTATGAAGAATTGTAATGCATACCTTAGGATCAGTGTGAGATAGGTGTTTGAAAAATTATTCAATACTTTCAAGTTCACTAACAACAAAATAAAATAGAGAAGAGTTTTCCTTAAGCCTTCATATAAGGTTTTTGTGCCTAATCAATCAAAGGTACATCATGAACACCATCAAACTTATAATCCATCAGAGAAAATGTGTCATGGATCATTTTATTTATCTCTACATTCTCAATTATATCGGTATCATCATTTTCCTCTATATAGTTAACTTCATGATCTCCATCAACTTGTTCACCAATGTTTCTACTACAATTTGGCACATCCTCAGGCTGCAGTTCAAGCCTAGGTTGCTTTGTCTTGTAATTACAAACAATCAAATATATTTATTACATATATCGAATATTAAAAAGATAAAAATCTTTATGATGATAACAAAAATTAAACATGTAACGAATAACTTACCAACAAACAAAATACACACCCCCTTCAAAGTCTCCATAATCCCTACAATCTTTTTTAGCTAAAGACTTTAAAGTTTTTCCCCTTTGTAATCCCATGCACTTTTTTCAAGGGAAATAACATTCATCATCACCATATTGTTCCTTTACCTAGCAATAGTCCTCAAGTTTTCCTCTTTTAATATTGACATAGTTAACTATATTTACAACAACATCCAATGAAACAATAGTAGTACAATATACACATATATTCAAATAATTCTATAAATATAGAATTCAAATTTTATTTTCAAATTGTTTACCTTAATAGAATTTCTAATATCTAGAGAAAGCAAACTTTTCTAGGGAAAAAATATATATGTTGAAAGTAGATAGAAAAATGTCGTTACAGTTGTTGAAAGTATGAAAAAAATCTATTATAGACATCAAAAGCATCACATAATTGTCTCCTTATATCTTTGGGTTTAAATGGATTTTTCCAATGATAGTTTAACATAGTCACCTTTAAAAGATTCAATTTTGTTGACTATGTCAATAGACTAACAAGGTTCAAATGGACCCAAGGACAAAAACATCAGAATTCTAACATGATAATGTGGCAATTCCAATGATAAGAACATATAATCTCTTAGGATATTTATACACTTAAGACTTAGTTAAGATCAACTTGGTCTAATGTGTCTTTAGGTAAAGTGTGTTTCCTTAGTATGCATGAGTATGTTTTTGTAGTTATGTAATCTGACGGTCACAACATGTTCTAGACATAAAGTGATTCAATGGTTCATATTCTCCTTAATACTAACTACTATATTGATGTGTAGATTAACACCTCATTTGTCTATAATATTTATTTAAAGATCATGGAGGGTCATTTGTTGATAATTGATCGTGAGAAACTGAGATATATATTTTTTTCTTTTGTATTAATGTATTACCTCAAGTTGTCGCATTGGCTGGGGTTGTGGATTGTTTTCCTCTTTGAGGGTTTTAACTAAGTAATACATTGGTGTACTAATGCTTGATCTATCTATGTGAGTAGTTGCATAAGGTGCTTAGCCTATGTGGAACTACCCTATTTATTGAATATGGTATCAGAGCCCATATGAAGACCCACTCCAATTGTTGATTAAAATTGTGAACCTTTGTTGTTGCATGCATCAAAGGATTCATGTGCATTTATGGGATGAATGAGTTGTTTCATTGCACCCAAAATTCTACTTTCACTTGGAAACACTTTTAGTTTCACTCGAAAAGGTTTTCATTTACCTAAGATATGACCATTTTTGTCAGATCCGAAGGTATAAAGTTTCATCATGGTTTTTAATTTTTTTTAATATACTATGTTAATATTTCAATTTTTTTCTATATTCCCTTTTTCCTATCCTTTCATGTCTATGTATTCTCTTTGTCATGCACCTTGCGTGATCTCAACAAACTAGAAATAGAGTAGAAAGTGTTTTATTTTTTGCATATGCTCTCTGCTCCGCACTTTATGCGATCTCAACAAATTAAAACCAATGAAAAAACTTGCATTTTTCGAGTAGGCTAACCAAGATCTAACCCTGATCTTGTTAAGTTTTAGATTTGTTTTTTTCCAAAATTTTATTTGTTTTGTGTGTGTGGTTGTGTTTAAGTTTTTTATAGAAAAAAAAACGTTTTGGGGGTAAGCACGTAGTTTGAGGGAAAAAGCTAAAAAATATCCCCCTCTCCTCCTTCATAACATTTCTTATATATTTTGCATAAGCTCACTTGGTTGAAATTTTATTAAATATGAATTCTTGAGTTCAAATTCTTTTTTCAAATAAATTATTTTCAGAAAAAATTCATGCATCTTTAAGTTATTACATAACTTTATTATAAAGTGCATTTCACTTAAATTATATAGATCAACCACTATAAAGTAATTTCACTGTAAAAATGATTCTTGCTTATTTTATAAATGTGGGTTACTTAATGTAAAAGTAACTTATTTGTAAAATTGAGCTTATAAGGAAAGTCAGAGAAGGAAAGGAAACTTTTTTTACTCAACAACCTCATTGTGCATCCATCGCCACATAGGCCAACCTCTACCTACCACATGACACTTTGGTTACCTTTTATATCTTTCTTAAAAATGACATAACTTTGACATCCAAAGTCCATTTTCAGTGCCCTTTTTTGTGAAACTACTTATTTTTTCGAGAGATTTCCATCCAGATAGCTAGTTTTTACTCTTGAATCCATCTTACATCTATGGTACTATATCTAGTCCAAGTGATATTTTGCTTACCAATTCCAATGATTTCTCATGGAAATCATGTATGGAGAATGTACTACGAAGGAAAGGAATTTTCCGGATTACCTTGGTAAAATAAATTGCCCCCAACGATGCCTCATAGAAAGAAAATGTGATAATAAAAATATTGAAGTGCATGGATTAATCGAAATGTCCATCTTTAGTGATTTTTAGTTTCAACTTCAAGGAGTTGAAAAACCATATGACACTTGGAAAAATATGGAAACCATATTTGGTAAACACAGTAAGATTTACGCCCACTAGCTTGAAAACCAATTGATTTCTTTAAATCCCAATGATTTCTCTTGCATTGAAGATTATCTAAGTTCAAAACACTCATACTTTTACTTGAAGACTGTAACATAGAAAAGAAATATGACCAATTGATATATGATATTCTTTCAAAGCTTGGTAGTGCATATTTTGTTTTTGTGTCTACTGTTCACTCCACCAAAGAAGCTTCAAGGGATACTTACGGACCACCCTCCATTGAATGTTTTTGTTGTTCTTTGATTAGAGAGCAATATAAGCTATTGCATCTTGGATTGACCAACATTCCATGTACATATAACAAACCTTAGTGGCCTAATAGAAGGATAAATCCAAGCATCCGAAGAAGCAACATCCTCGCAACAACAATTAAAACAAGGGTCCAAAATCCTCTCATCTAGTTCCTCATCCCAATAATGACAAAGAAACAACATAAAAAAGTAAAAATACTAAGAGATGTTGCAATTTTTATGGGTGAGATGGTCATCTAGAGTCTAATTTTTTAAAAGAAAATAGAGGCCTTAGAAGTAGCAATGAAGAAGCACAACATCAATCATGATTCTTCTTATTCTAACTCTTCTTCTCATGGACATGCACTTTTTGCTTCTTATTTTTACTTTAATGTAACATCTACTTCTTCTTCTAATGAGTGGATTTTTCATTCTAGAGAATCTTATAATATAGCTAAAGATAAAGCTACTTTTCTGCTCTTAATGAATGTAACACCAAACAAAGATTTGTTGGTGATGATAGATCTCATAGTGTTATAGAGTATGGAGTAATTTAGGTAGATGATGTTAATTTTAATGATACATTATGTGGTCCAAGTCTCTCCTGCAATATTCTATCAATATATCAAATCACTCACTTCAGTAAAAGTACAACAATAGATATTTAACCTCACCAAGTTGTAATTAGGGATTTATCAGATCTTAAGCACGTTCTAGCAATTGGAATTGTTGATGATATTACCAGGTTGTACAAATTTGACAATTTTGGGTCATCATCTTTTCCATTAGTTTTTATTGCTCATAGTAATGACTTGAGTGAAATTTGGCATGAGCGATTTGGTCACCTAAACCATCACTCATTGCAACAACTATACATTCAAAATATAGTGATTGGTCTTCCTCTCATTTCTTTTAGAGATGGTCTTTTTTTCTGGTTGTGTTCTCAACAAACATCATCAAGATAGTTTTGACAAATGTTCCTCTTGATATGCCTTAACCCCCTTGCAACCTATTCATAGTGATTTGTGTGGTATACTTCCTTATATATCTTTATTTGGGTTGAAGTACTTCTTAAATTTCATTGATGAATTCTCCAAATGCACTTGGGTTTATTTATTAAAACTTAAGAGTGAAGTTTTTGACATGTTTTTGTCCTATAAGGCCCTTCTAGAAAAACAATCTAGACATCCATTTTAAAAGTTAAGAATAGATAATGGAGGAAAATATGTTAACTATAAATTTACAACTTAATGCATTGACCAAGGCATTCGTATGCAACATACTATTCCATATACACCACAACAAAATGGTGTTGCTAAGAGAAAGAATCACACATTAAAGGAAATGCCAAATTGTATGATCCAATCGAAGGGATTGGTCCTCATTTTTGGGTGGAAGCCATTTATTGTGCCAATTACATAGTCAAACATAAGTCCCCCGCAAAGGATTTAAAAAATATAACACCAAAAGAAGCATGGTGCAAAATTAAACCAACTATATGCCACTTCCATGTGTTTGGTAGTGAAGCATGGGCTCACATTTTTTATGAGAAAAGGAAAGCATTACAACCTAAAATTGAGAAGTGCATTTTTGTTCCATAGTATGAATATGTAAAAGGTTATATACTAATTTAAAAACTTAATTCCAATGAAATTGTTATTCAGAGATATGTTAAGCTTGATGAAGGTCTCTTGGCCTATGAGCCATCTTTGGTGTCCACATTGTCTTCTATTCCTAAGTTTTCAATTAATGATCTTACTCTTGTTTCTTCTTCAAATGATGACAATGAGCATGAAAATCCACCTTCACTTGCTCACCTTCCTCCAGTTGGGTCCATTAAACACAAACTGTCACTAGCACCACTACTTCCCAAAAGGGACCATACAACAAGAGAAGCAACTAATGATCTTGCCGACGATCCTACAAATCAATGTTGTAAACGTTCATAGTTATAGTGAGCCTCCTCTCTTTTGGATCAAGTTTCAAAGATTCATAATCCAATATTTTTTTGCAGAAGCTTTTAGCCATCCATATTGGGACACAATAATGAATGAACAATATTGTTCCTTAATGAGAAACAATACTTGGGATCTTATAGCTCTTCCAAAAGGAAGAAAATTTTTCAGATGTAAACAAGTGCATAGAATTAAGTATGCATCAACTGGAAGTGTTGAAAAACATAAGGCCAAGTTAGTTGCCAAAGGATTTTATCAAGTTAAAGGGGTTGACTACTATGAAACCTTTGCCTCTGTAGCCAAAATGAATTCCATCCACCTTGTTCTAGCCCTTGCTGACTCACATAAGTGGGAGGTCCATCAAATGGATGTTAAATCCACCTTCTTGCATGGGGATTTCCAAGAATATATTTACATGGAAAAAACTCTTGGCTATGTTCAAAATGACTCCATCCTTGTTTGTTGCCTTAGGAAATCTATATATTGTCTTAACCAAGCTCATCGGGCTTGGTATGCTAAAATGGATAACTTTCTTCTTAACATTGAATTTTTAGATGTCATTCTGATCCCAATGTCTATACCAAAAAAGTGGGTATCCATCTCATAATACTTGTTCTTTATGTTGATGACCTTATTCTCACTACTAGTGACCCCAAATTTTTAAACCATGTGAAATCTAGCCTTAATAATTTTGAAATGATAAAATTAAGGTTATTTAAAATTTTCAAACCAAAGAGGAATTTCTATTTCCTAGTCTAAGGATGCATGTGACCTTCTTCATCACTTTCACATGGAATATTGTAAACCAACCCCTCTCCCCTTCTAATCTGGAGTCAAACTTACTGCCACTTGTATTACACTTGAAGTAGATACCACTTTGTACCACCAATTAGTTGGTGGCATTTTATATTTGATTCATACCCATCCTAATATTTCCTTTGTTTTTGGTCTTGTTGCATGGTATATGCAAACACCCCATGAGATCCATTGGAAAACAACAAAAATGATACTTCAATATATCTAGGGTACAATTCAATTTGGGATACATTACATTTTAGAGGGGACTCCTTTGTTGGTTGGTTTCACAATTCCAACTGGACTAGTGACCCTGATGATCAAAATCCTACTATAGGTTATGTTTTTAGTCTTGGTATTGGACCTATCACTTGGGCTTGTAAAAAGCAACAAGATCTTGCTCTTTCTTCAACAAAAGAACAACATTGTGAAGAAATTAATGCAAAGAGTTTGAATTCCAGCAACAACATCCAACCACACTCTAGTGTGGTAGTTAGAGTTCCATCAATCTCACCGAAGATATAGTTCAAAATCAACACAACAAACACATTGAAATACATGGGAACTTCATCATAAATCTTATTCAAGATCACATTTTTGAAGTGCTTTTTTTCCTACAGATGATCAAGTGACTAACATTTTCACAAAGTCTCTTACTAAAGCAAATTTTTCCAAACTTCGGTCTATGTTAAGAGTTCAAAAGGTTGTCATTAAAGGGGATAGGCTCTAATTCATCCTTCCTTCTCCTATTGTGTCACCTTTTTAAATCCTTCAATCCTATCCCAAGTTGGTCTTAAGGGGGGAAGTTAGGATATTTATAAATTAGGATTTAATTAAGATCAACTTGGTCTAATTTGTATTTAGGTAATGTGTGTTTCCTTAGTATGCATTAGTGTGCATTTGTAGTTATGTAATCTGATGCTCACAATATGTCCTAGACATAAAATAATATGATAGTTCATATTCTCCTCAATACTAACGACTATATTGATCCATGGCTTAACACCCGATTGGTCCATGATATTTATTTAAAGAGAATGGAGGGTCATCTGTTGATGATCGATTGTAAGAAACTAATATTTACACTTTTCCCTTTTGCATTAACATATTGCCTCAAGTCGTCGTGTTGGCTATGATTGTATAGTGTTTCCCTCTTTGAGGGTTTTAACCATGTAATACATCAGAGTACTAATCTCTGATTTGCTCGTGTGAGCAATTATTTAAGGTGTCTTACATATGTGGAAATACCCTATTGATTGAATATCATCTAAATTTCAATGAACAATGAAGGAAAACAGTAAAAAAATATTGTTTTTTTTAATAATTTAAAAAAAAAATCCAACACAAACCATTTTTGTCATCATTGTTGGAAAACAACATCGGATTTTTCACCCTAAAGTAGTGGTGTGTGCAAAAGGGAAGGGAGGCCAAAGATAATCACAGTGTAGCTTCCATTTAYGGTGTTCAATGGATAGATCTATCAAAGAGCATCCACAACCTTGGTAATGATTTGATACTTTTGGTGGAGGGAAAAATCCCAATAGTGGCATAAAGATAGTTTTAACAAGTGGCAATGTCAACCAATACTAACTAAGACCATATMATATTAACATGAGAAMAAAAATAGAATGTATTGATAAAATACATAGAAAATTTGAATGAATAACCCATGCTTGGTATTCTCTTCCATTCCTTTATTTATAGATAAGTAAAAAGGTGTGATTCAAGTGATAAAAGTCGACCTCGTATCATAACTAACATAACCATTCTTTAATAAACTAGTCAAGTATAGAATCAATCATGATGTTAGATTCTTGAAACAATGTACTTGATGCAACATATTAATATACTAATAGAGAGGTTAGCATGATCAATTCCTCTGGAGGGAAGTTGAAATTATCCTTACTTTCTCCAGCAAATGAGAGAATTTTGTGACTAGGCCCTCTTCTAACAATGACCCGACTTGAATGGGAAAACATCCTCGGTAGCCTACTAGGTAGATAGTAATAGTTCCCACATGAGTGGAGTGAGTGCATTGTCCAACAAGGTATCTACATCTAATGGAGGTTGTAAATCAAGTATGTTGAACTATGGATAACTTATTGGGATGTCCTATTAGAGGTGTGTAGGCTCATACAACTTGATATTGTTGACATTGATGATGTTTTGCTTCCCCAATTGTGATCACAAGTCCAATTTAAAAGCATTATCACCAATCTACTACAAGATAATATATGGCCCATAGAATATTGGTTTCAAATTGTTGTGGTTTTTTCCTTTGATAAATTCATCCAGCTACTTACATATTGTGGGCCAATAAAAATATCTCTAGAGGTGCTATAGATTTTTGGATATGCCAAAATGCTTGCCACATATAGAAGTGTGTGCATCTCTTATTAGGGATAAGAAATATGGGATAACATGAATATATAATTGATTCAGTTTATACAACCATCCCTCTTGGATTGAATAATCTAAACAATGGGGTTTGATTTACCTCAGTGGGACGTTGTAATTCATGAATGCCAATATCTATAAAATAAAGGTATTTCAAGCTCTTATATGAGGCTAGTTGGACTTTTAAAATATTTAAAACACTAGTAGGAAGGTGACTAAGTAAATCAACGACCCTACTAGAGTTTCCTTTATGATAGTGGAAAACCAAATGAAAATTTCTAGATTTAGGATGCCCATTTGAGGTGGCGTTGATCTTGTATCTTTGGCTACAGATTGATGACGACTAAAGGGTGGTGATTGGTGTTCATAATGATTTCCTTTCCCATAATATAGTGGCACCATCGTTTCAATGCTTAGGAAAGAGCATAAAATCTTTGTTATATGTACTATATTTCAACTTGGTAGTGGACTAAGTTTCTAAATAACATGCCACAAGATAGCCCCCTTCTTTAAGAATTAATCCAATAGCATATTGAGTTGTATCATATTCAATTTGAAATGGTTTGTGGAGATGTTGTAAGCACAAGACCAATTCAAGGAAAAAATCATCCTTTAGATGCTAAAAATTATGTGTAAGACACCCACGATGGGGCAAAAATAAAAAACAAATTTGTCCTCCTTACAAGAACAAATCCTTTCCCTCTACGATTACTAATTTGGGAAGTCTGGGACTCAGCCCATCTCTTCAATCAAGGTTCTCCGATTCTCTAAATCAAACAAGGCTTTGAGACCTGAAAGTATCACCTCCTAATCAAACATAGGCCCTTCCGGCTTCTGGTACAGGTCTTACGATACCTGTGACCTTCCCCTTCGCGCTTTAGCAAAGGCTCGAAGTTGGCATTAGCCCCTTTTTATTGACCCCTCCTTGGATGTGACCCTGGGCGATGACCTCGCGCAAACACACAATTGTGGGCGCGAAAAAAGTTGGTTTGAAACCAAATTAATTTTTGGCCCGCAATCCTCTTCGAGCCTCAACGTGTCCTTTCTCCAAAATCGGGTTTTGGATTGCGTCCTGCACTCACATTTTTAAAGTTAGTGCACCTCCGATCCCCGCAATGCTACGGGACCGTCGATCTCTCGATCTTGATGGTACTGTCAAAACTGACGGTTCAGATCTACCCTTTTCAAATCCACGGACCAGATCTGCCCCTCCTAAATCAACAGATGTGATCTCCTTCGTGATTCTAGACTTCAGGATTTTCAATTCTCAAACCTTGCTTTCCTCTGTACATCAATTTTCTAGAGTTGGCGATCTATGGACACCCATCCTCCTAAATCAACGACCCTGCTTCTACTTCGGGTGTTTGACCTTTCAACTAGATCAACGATCCAGTGGCCCTCTTCTCGATCAACGTTCGAGATATCCTTCGGGTCTTCGGTCTTCTGAGATCTCAAATCTCAAAATTCACCCTTTTTCTCAACGAATTTTATTCGATGTTTATGATCCACCGATGCATGTCCACTGGATTTGACAATTAAGGATTACTTCGAGTCTTTACCCGGAGTCCATAGACTCATGCCACATGTTCTCTTGACCTGACAGTTCAGATCTACTTCAGATGATCCGACGATCGACGTTTAGTTCGGGTGTTTGCCTAGAATCCACATATTCATGCCACCTGTCCTTTGGATATGAAGGTCCAGATTTATTTTGGGTTTTCGATGCTTCAACTCTTTGACATTTCGGACTTTGGGAATTTCAACTCTCAATCTGAAACTCTCGAGGTGATTTCTACGAAGTCTACGATCTGTCGCCACATGTCCCTCTGGACCTAATGACTATGAATTACTTTAGGACTTTACCCGGAGCTCACAGATCTATGCCACGTCTTTACTGAACTTCGACGACCCATATACACTTCGGGTGATCCGACGCCTGAGATTTACTTCGAGCGACCTGATGATTCAGATTCACTACGACTGATTGGACGAGTGAGATTTACTTCAGACTTCCGACTCTCCGAGTTTCAGAAATCTCAAGTCTCAAACTTGCCTGCTCTCAAACAGATTCCTCCGGAGTCCATGATCTGTTTCCACATGTCCTTATGGATTGGGTGGTCCAGATTTACTTCGGGTCTTCGAGGTTTGAGAATTTCAACTTTAAACCGAAAACCCTCGAATAAATTTCTCCAGAGTCCATGATCCATCACCACATGTCCCTCTTGATGATGGATGGTCCCAAACTACTTTGGGACTTTAGAACTTTGGTAAGTCCTCTTCTCCTGCGTGTGCAAGGTACTAAGGTTCATGCACCTTGTTTAGATCAGACGGTTGTCGAGCCTCTGCGATGTGATCCAATGAACACTATCACTCCTCCTCCTAGGCTTCTGACATACTCTGACTTAGAAGGTTTTCTAAGTGCTCAAAGGATTCGACCTTTGCTCCTCCTACTGGTCTGTCTCCTGGATTTCGTTTGTAAGCACTATCTCTTCTGAGCTTGATCTCTTTGAAGGTTTTCTCCATCCCATGCACTCCTTGTGTTTCAGGGATCACTTCAAACTCAGATCGAAGGTCAACGATGATCGAAGGTTCACAAGATTTGCGGGGTTCCAACATGCGAGTTCTTTACCAGGGAGTTCGACCTCCGCAATCTGGAAAGTTCTCACTCAATTCTAGTCTAACCAGGATTGTTGATCCTACATCCCATCGAGATCAATGACAAGGGTGAATTGCGAGCCGCAAACTAGCGCATCTGCTATTTTCACCTTCGCGCTCTGCAGTGATTCCCCACCCTCGATCTCTGTTCATAGATTGACAAATCATATCAATTCCAGGGTTTAACTTGACCTTCGTACAACTTGACATCTCATAGCCTCGAGCTCCAAAGTTCCTAGACATAGGTCACGTGGATCTTCATAAAACTTTGGGGCTATGATCCTCGCTCTTAGTTGGGTTTTTGGTTAAGGAAATAAGCGCAAGTTCAGAGTTTCCTAGACTACTGGTCTGAAGGGAACACCTTCCTGAATCATAGAGATTTAAGCTCTGAATCAAGACAAGGTAACTTGGGAGGTTACCAAATCAATAGATATGCCCATAGGCTTGCACCGACTCTGGAATGACGAAGTAAATTCCCGAGGAAAGCGCCTTCAAGTGATTAAACTGGGGTGTATGGAAATTCAAGAAGAATTATAGGTTCTCAAGGAAACAAACGCATACTCATAACTTAAACATTTAATATAGAGAAATAAACCTTTATAGACATGTAAATACTCACATGCATCCATTATTTACAATTCAAAACATAGGGCAAGAAAACACTTATCAGAACCATATAGTGTGATGCGACTACCGAAAGGGGTGCTCGTTTCCACCCAACCATAGGCTCAATCACTCCCAATGGATTTATCACTGGCCACCCCTGAGCTTAAGCCACAATGCTTTGAGATTCAATCTCTTACTTCCAGCTCAACGAAAGTTAGGGACGAAGGTTACTCTCCTTCTCCCAATACAGAAAATAGATAAGGACGAAGGTTACTCTCCTTCTCCCAATACAGAAAATAGATAAGGACGAAGGTTACTCTCCTTCTCCTGGTTCAATCTATATTTTTTGTGATTAGAACTCACTGTTCCTCTTTCATCCCTTCCTCGGACCTGAGAGTTTCCTCTCTCATATCTGCATTTTTCTTCACATCTCTCCCCCTGCCCACCACACTCCCTTTCTTGCCTTTTTCCGTAATATTGTGTGTGGCTCGAATTTCGAGTCTGTGGTCAGGTCTAGAAGCCTTACGGATGGGCAGTCTGCCCCATCCCCTCATTAACTCTTTAGGAGGCCTTCCCACCTACCAGCCCGATTGTAATTCATTCCTGGGTTAGGGGGTTGTTCTGATTTGAGCAAATTAATTCCAGCATGGTACTAGTTCGGTGGAGGTTAACACAACCATTCCTAGTCCCCTCCACCACCTTTCACAACATTTCGTGGTCTATCTTAGCACATCCCCTCTTTCAACAATCATGCAACACCTAACCATTTTCTATTAAAATAACATAATTTACATTCATTGACCTTCTACATAAGGTACATCAAATCAAATATTCACACTTTTAAGTTTGCCATTGTTCCTTGGCCCATATAGTTATATTTACAAATTGGGGGAAACAGGGTGTTACATTATGTGTAGTTGTCGATGTCCAACAAAACTATGGTTGATTTACCACTTAATGAAGAGGGTAGGTGAGATAAAAATCCTCTAATGATATTGCCATAAAAATTAAGACCACCAAAAAGTCCTTCAAATTGTTTAATAACACAGGTATTCCAACAGAGGACGAACACCTTGAGTAACCGCTCACACAACTAGATCAAAGATCAACACACCGATGTTTTGATGTGGTAAAACCCCCACAGGGAAACATCCATGACCCCAACCAACGTGACCACTTGGAGCAGTTTATTAATGCAAAAGAAAAATATTACAGAGAGATTTTACAAGAGAGTTTCTCACAATCGATCATCAACAAATGACCCTCCATGCTCTTTAAATAGAGATCAAGGACCAATTGGGTGTTAAGCCACAGATCAATGGCTATTAAGATCGAGGAGAATATGAACCATCAGATCATTCTATGTTGAGAACATATCGCGACTGT
>ML798510.1:353154-363550 GCA_009831015.1 Picea engelmannii | reverse complement strand
CTTAAAGCCGACATAATTAAAATAACATTAATAATCTAAATTACAACTAATGGCCTAAAGCCGACATAAATAAAATAGCATTACTAATCTAATATGCCCCAATTAAGGGGTAATGAGCCAATATTAGGGCTTAACAGAAATTCAGATTGGTCCTAAATCCTTTAAATAACCCCTTCCAAAAATTGAAAGTGAACTTGGGACCTTTGTCCAACACTATTGCCTTAGGCACACCATGTAGCCTAACAATTTCTCTCATATAAATTTCTGCAATATTGGTTTCCTTATGAGTTACTTTAACAAGAATGAGATGTGTAGCCTTCGTAATTTTTCCACCACTACCATGATGGACTCATGTTACCTTGTTGTCCTAGGAAATTTGGTAATGAAATTGATAGTAAAAACTTCTCATTTCCATTCAGGAATGGAAAATGGCTGCAACAATCCTGTTGGATATCTTCTAACATTCCATGCATCTAGCCAAATAATCAATGACATCTTTCTTCATACTAGGCCAAAAATATTGGCCTCTTACAGTTGTAATAGTTTTTGATATCTTGGATGTCTAGCATATGGAACATTATGCATCTCTTTTAGAACATAATTTCTCAATTCCCAAGAATTGGGAACATAAACTCTGTTCCGAAATAAGAGGATTCCATCATGTTCCATCTTGTAATCCTTATATTTCTGTTGTATATCATTTTGTTGTAAGATTTCTTTAACTTACACATAATGTTGATATGTTATTACAACCTCTAGAATTCTGTCTTTTAAATTTGTCATGTACATACTTATGGTTGTAGCATGCATTTTATACACCCTTCTGCTGAGTGCATCAACCACCTTGTTCTCTTTTCCCTTTATATGCTTGATATCAAAGTTATATTCTCTAAGAAATTCCATCCATCTAGTTTGTCTAGCATTTAGTGTTGGTTGTTCAAACAAATATTTTAGACCACTATGGTATGCTCTTAATTCAATTTTTTTTCCCATAAGGTAATGCCTCCATGTCATTAAGACATGTACTATGGCTTCCAACTCTAAGTCATGTCTAACATAATTTATTTCATCCTCCAATTTTTTGGATTCATAACAAATTACATGCCCATTTTGTATAAGGACTTCATCGATCCCTTTCTTGCATGCATATGTGCACACAAGATAATCCTCATTTGGATCTGCAAATTTTAAAATAGGTGCACTCGTTAGCAAATCCTTTAAGCACTGGAAATTCTCTTCACACTTAACACTACATTCAAACTTTACTCCTTCATTTTGCAAAGATGTTATTGGGTGTGCAATTTTGGAGAATCCCGCAATGAATCTCCCATGGTAACCAAATATACCCATAAATGATCTAACCTATGAAATGCTTGTTGTCATTGGCCAACACTTGATTGCTTCAATATTTTCTGGATCCACTGTTATGCCCTCTTCTGAAACAATGTGACCCAAATGATGGATCAACTTTTGATAGAAAGTGCATTTACATCATTTGGCATACAATTGGCGCTCTCTCAACACTTATAGCACCATCCTCAAATGTTTCTCATGCTCCTATGTCTTGGAATAGATGAGAATATCATCCAAGAATATGATGAGAAACTTGTCTAGGAAATCTCTAAACACCCTATTCATCAGACACATAAATGCAACTGATGTATCTGTCAACCAAAAGGCACCACCACAAATTCATAGTGTCCATACCTTGTCCTAAATGTTGTTTTGCTTGTTTCCTCTTCTTTGATTCTCACTTGTTGATAGCCTGACCTCAAGTCAATCTCAGAGAATATATTTTCTCCTTTCAGTTGATCAAAGAGATCATCAATCCTTGGCAAAGTATATTTGTTCTTGACTATAACCTTGTTCAATTTTCTGAAATCAATGCATAACCTCAACATTCCATCTTTCTTCTTGACAAAAATAACTAGAGCACCCCAAGAAGAAATAATTGGACATATGTGCCTTTTATTTAACAACTCTTATAGCTACATTTTCAACTATTTTATCTCTAGTGTGCTCATTCTATAGGGAAAATTGGATACTAGGGAAGCTCCAGGCATTAAGTCAATAGAGAAATCTATATCCCTCTTTGGTGGCAATCCTGACAACTTCTCAAACATGTCTTCAAACTATTTCAAGAATAGATAATCTTCAAGGCTTGGTTCCTTATCCTTCCTTGGTTATTCCATATGGGATGCATATATCTAGAACTATTTTCTAAAAATTCTTTTTAGCTGAAAAGATGAAATCTCTCGGATAGTTATAGACCTTGGAATACCTTGCATTGTCCTTGAATTCCCTTCCTCACCAATACATGTGAAAACCTTGTTATAACAATCTAAAACAACACTATTCATTTCTTGCACTTTCATGATCCTCTCATTATCAGCTCTATATCTCTGCACTTATTTTTGTAGGCTTCTCATAGTTACAAGTTCCTGCCAATCTCTTCTTCCATTAGACTAGGTCTCAACATTACCCATGCTGACATGTAGACCTATAATTTCTTCTTCATGGTTGTAAGACCCTTGAGCATCCTCCATATCTCTAGTTCTCATGTAGGAACTAAAATATGTTTTTTTGTATCTCTAATTATGTAAGAATGTGCATGCAATAATTGCTATTAGAATTAAGCATATTGCAAAATATTTATTAATTAAATTATGGGTTATTCTTCACATAAATTTATGAAGAATACTATTCACCAAATCAAAATCTAATTCCCTAAATATATTATCCTCTGAAAAAACTCTCCAATGGGTGTACCCGTGCTTCATTCTGATTTTTGAGCGAAACGTTAGAACATTTACAAGTTGCAATTTCCACTCTTTTACTGCGTCAGAAATATATTTTATTTATTTCTAAGAAATTTCAGTGCCCAATTCAAAATTATGGGTGGATAGATTTTTTCTCCTCCTCAATACCTTTCCAATGCCTATTAGTTTTCTCAAATCTGAGCTCCGAGCTGAAATTTATGGTTATGCCCTTTGGTAGTAAACTGGTCTTGGAATTTTACCTCAACTGTTTTAGCTCTAAATTTCTCATACAAGCTCTATTTTGCACCAGGAATAGCTCTTTTCGAGTTCTTTTATTTAATTTGCAGAGGCAAACATTACCTTGGTACACTCTATTCTTGCAGGTTTTTATTGGATAAAAACATTGTTTAGGGCCTAAAAAACGCCCAACAAGTTCATGACCTTCAAAAACCCAAAAAATTATTTAAAATTTGTTTATTTTACTGTTATAACTGCCCTTTAATCTACACCATTGATCTCAAAATTGGGATAAATATAGACCATTGAGCTGCCCTCCATCAACGATTGACGATTCCTTTTTTCAAACCGAACTTGCCCATCGATCTTCCCGATGCCCGATCATTGACCATCGACCATTCCTCTTCACAAACAAATGTTTCCCACAAATCTCATCGATCCCTGACCATCAATGAATTCCTTTGACAACCAACTTAGTTACAATTTCATCGAACCCCGACCATCGACCATTGTCCAACTCTTGTTTGATGTGGCATGACACATCATCCCGAGGTATCAAATTGACTAACGTGGCATGACATGTGGATGATGGCATGGCATGACACGTGGATGATGACATCATCATCCTCTTTTCCTTCATTAACAATCGACCACTTCTCTTGGAATACTTTAAAGCACTCTGCTAAATCTGTCGATTCCTGATCATCGACCATCGACGATTGAATATTTCTATCGATCAAATTAAAATTCTCACCCAATTCTACTGATTCCCGATCATCGACCATCGACGATTGACGTTCCCCTTTGGACGCATGAAACCTTCACCAATTTCCACCGATACCCGACCGTCGGTCATCGATGGATTTTGTTGGAGAAATTCGACACTTTGAATTTTTTGACCAAATTCTTGATGAATTCGGACCGTCGATATACCTATTCAAAATGATATTGGTTTTCGATCTATCAATATTCTCCCAAATCTGTCGATGCCTGGTCATTAGCCATTGGCCGTCGAAGATTTCCAAAATCTGTTGTTCCCCGACCATTGACCATTAACGATCGAAGACTTCTTTCAGCCTAATCCATCTCTTCATTGAACTTGTAGGAACAATGAGAGGGGGTAGTTGAATCAATATGATCACTTTATACCACTTTTAACCACAATATACATTCTTTCACTTTATCAACAATGTTCAATAATTTATCATTAGTGTATCATCTTTGATCGCATTCAATATATATATCATAATCATGTAATCATGGCGCTGACACCCACCCTTACTTGGGGTCCACTAACCTCCTGGTCTAAGGATCTTCGAATTACCAGAGCTGGATCAACTCACAATATTTTTCTGGACCTTTTAGTTTTGTGTTCCATAGGTCCTTTTTGTAATTTTGAGCTAAAAACCCTTTTTAGTAGCCTCCCACTAATCAAGCACTACTTTCTCGTGACCACAAGATCAAAACCAGGGGCTTATATACTGTTCTCCACCCAATTTGGGACTTCCGGGCCTTCGCACTTCGAGCGTCTCCAATAGACACACCCTAAAATCCTCTCGAACCAAATCTTCATGGAGTATCAAAATCCCATTGGGATCAACGGTTGGAATCATGATAGCTGGATTGCCCAAATCCCTTCAAGATTTTGGGGCTTCAGGGAATCTCCCATTGTCAATTATTACATACCTCCATGTGCCGATATAGTGGAGTGGATCTCATCCCTCCACGTGTCTCCTCTGGATCGACGACTGATGATTCTTTGGCTTTCGGGCTTCCGAGCGTCTTGGCACTCTCTGCCCCTTGAAACCTTCAAACCCTCAATCCTTCGGAGTCTCTAATATGCTAAAAACTATCCTTTGGACCAACGGTCCTGATGGACTCTGGGACTCCAGTCTCTGGGAGTCCTTCCTCCGCTCCTCCCAACAATTGTTCCTCCAACCAATGAAGTAGTGAAGGGATAGATCTGTTATCGCGTGTCACCCAATCCGACAGTGATGATGGGTTTTGGGCCTTCGGGGCTTGGATTCACCTCCCCACTTAAACCTTGCATGATGTATCCATATCTAACGGTTGTTGGATCTCTAGTAACCTCTCGAACGGATCTCGTCCATTGACTTGAGAAACTCAAGAGAGCTCCCATCTTTTGAGTATTTCTACCACTATCTCTCCTAAGATTTGTCTGCTTGGGTTGATTCCTAATCTAGGCACTCTCGAACCTCTAGACTTAGAGACTTGACTAAGTCTCTACCGCTGCACTTTGATATATGCTATCCCTCCCGAGCTTGAAATTTTTTAAAAGGTATTCGACCCTTTATGTCCACTTGGTGTTGCTTTGACACTTGGATCTTTGAAAGATTCCCGTTTATCCTAAAGGGATTCGACCACTCTGTAGAATGTCGACCCTTCTGCACTCCTTACAAGGGACTTTAGATAGAGAACGATGTACTCTAAGGAGTATATGCGTAGTCTCCGCAACATGTCTCTATACCTCGTGAGCTTGAAAATCTCTTATCCTAACTCCTGGTCTACGCATTCCTTGCGTGGGTAGTGTGTGCTCCTAGAGCAAGTGTTCCAAAAGAGAAACAATTAAAAATTATACTAAGCTGATAAGTTCATTCAAAAACTTATCTGCTTTTCCTTTCTATGTCTTAGCAACAATAACTCAACAACCCCAAATAAAAACAAGAAAGCAAATTATATGCATGAATGGGGTTCTCGAGCCTTCCCTCCTTCCTACCTACTACTCTCCTGTCATAATAAATGAACATTTACAAAGCATATATGAGATAAGATCTAAATCTATACAATCTATCCATACATTAAAGAGATTTCGATCTACTAAGATCCTTGGGGATGGCATCTGCCTTCAGACATTCATTACTCCCTCTTTCTAATTTTCAAAATTCAAAAAGGCGCTTCCCTCCATTGGAAATCCGAATCAACTTCTTAGTGTGCTAGATGATCTATTGTTCTCCAGCCTTTCTTCTTTTTAATGCTGAAGGTGATGCTCCTGCATCATACTCCTCAATTCAAAAATTCATGGACTCATGTCCATGAGCTCTTGTACTATCTTGCCATGCTTCTGGATGTCTGCTTCACTTAGCTAGCTGGAATACTCCTCTGGATGGTCTTTCCACTTAACCAGATATTCCAAATATGCTTTCCTTCTCGTCTTATTACCAACTCTCTGATCCATGATCTTCTCCATCTGTGGATTTTCCGCTACAGGAATCTGCTGTCTCCATTGAACCTCTTCCTGGTCCTTTGTCTGCACTTTGTCTTCCATCCTGTAAGGATACAAGTATGCTACGTTAAATATTGGTGATATTCCAATGTCTTCTGGTAACTCAATTTCATAAGCATTTGCAACAAACTTCCTTAGGATTTTACAAGGTCCTATGTTCTTCATCTCCAACTTGTTGTATTTCCCCTGTGGGAATATCTCCTTCCTCAAGTGTGCTAGAACTTGATCTCCAACTTCAAATTTTACCTCCCTTCTTTTCTTATCTGCTTTGCTATTATACTTTTGATTGCTCTGTTTTAGCTGCTCTTTAATTTTCTCATGCAATTCTTGGATTTCAACAGCAAAATCTTCTGCTCCTGCACTTCGAAAGTCACCCTGTCCCAAGTCTCTTAATTATGAAATTCCCCTTGGGTGCATTCCATACACAATTTGGAATGGAGTTCTTCCCGTTCTTCTGTTGGGTGAATCATTGTATGCAAACTTTTCCTAGGAAAGGATTTGATCCCACTGACACTGATGTGTAGTGACTAATCTTCTCAATAAATTCCCTAAACTTATGTTCACCACTTCAATTTTCCCATATTTCTGAGGATGGTATGTTGAACTGAAGGAAAAAATTGTCCCCAGCTTCTTCCACAATGTTCTCTAGAAATTCCCTACAAATTTCCTGTCTCTGTCTGAGACAATGCTCTTGGGAAAGCCATGTAACCTCACAATCTCCTTAAAAAACAAGTTTTCTATATGCGTAGTATCCCTGGTTTTTTTGCATGGTATGAAATGTGCCATCTTTGAGAATATGTCAATTACCACAAATATGGAATCACTCCCCCCCTAGGTTCTTGGTAATCCCAACACAAAATCCATGGTGATAGCATCCCAAGGCCCGTCTGAAATAGGAAATGGTTGATAAAGACCAATGTTATGTTTTCTTCCTTTTGCATACTAACAAATTCTGCATTTGTTTAAAATCTCTTCACTTCAGATCTCATACCTGGCCATTAGTATGAGGAGCTCAACTGTGCATATGTTTTTTCATGGCCAAAGTGTCCTGCTAGGCCTCCACTATGCTTCTCTTTCAACAAATTGTCTCTCATTGAGCATCTCGAAATGCACAAATGGATTCCCTTAAATAACAGTCTGTCCCGAATCAAATACTCCATCCATGGGCTTCTGTCCCTTAGAAAAGGATTTGCACATGCTTCATATGCCTCTTTGAAATCTACATCCCCACTATACATTCCCTTAAGGTGTTCAAACCCAAAGGTTTCCACTTGAAATTATTGCATAATAAGACATTTTCTACTCAAAGGATCTGCAACCTTATTTGCACTCCCACTAATATGCTTGATAACAAAGGTAAAATTTTGCATAAACTCTACCCACTTTGCATGCCTCTGATTCAACTTCTCTTGTTTGATTATGAACTGTAGAGCTTGATTATCACTGTATAACACAAATTATTTGGGAATAAGATAATGCCTCCACTTCTTTAAGGCTTGAACAATATCATAAAACTCTTTATCATATGTGGAATAATTCTTTTTGACAAGATTCAACTTCTCACTGAAATAAGCAACAAGTTTGTTGTCCTAACTCTACACTTCTCCAATTGCTAATCCACTAGCATCACACTTTACTTGTAAAGTCTTCATAAAATCTGGTAGGACTAGAATTGGTTGTTCTATTATCTTAGCCTTCAATGCTATGAATACCTTCTCAGTTTCTTCTGTCGAATTGAAAGATTTATGTTCTTTCTTTATGGTGTCCAACATAGGTGCACATATGCTACTAAATTTTTTGATAAACTTCTTGTAAAAACTTGCTAATCCATGGAAGCTTCTTACCTTGAATATGCTTCTTGGAGATGGCCAATCTATGATTTCCCTCACCTTCTATGGATCCATCTTCAATTTGTTTGAAGAGATCACAAAACCCAAATATGTGAGTTATGTCTTCATAAAAGAACACTTCTTCATATTTATTAACAACTTCTCTTCCTTCAACCTCCTCATTACTAATTTCAAGTGTCTTAAATGTTCTTCTTTAGTTTTACTGAAGACTAGTATTTCATCCAAATATACAATAACAAATTTTCCTATGAAGTATTTTAGTACATCATTCATCAGTATCATGAATGTGCTTGAGGCATTTGTTAAGCCAAATGGCATAACAAGCCACTAATACAATCCTTCATTTGTCTTGAATGCTATTTTCCATTCGTCTCCCACTCATCCTTATCTGGTGGTAGCCACTTTTCAGATCTATCTTAGAGAAATAACTTGCTCCACTGAAGCAATCCATCAAGTCATCCATCTCGGGTAAAGGGAATTTGTACCTAATAGTTATCTTGTTGATGGCTCTAGAATATGTACACATTATCCAACCTCCATCCTTCTTAGGACTCAATACAGTTGGTACTGCACATGGGCTTAAGATCTCCCTGACAAAACCCTTTTCCAACAGATATTGGACTTGATTCTTGACCTCTTCATTCTCTTGAAGTGTCAACCTGCATGCTGCTTTGTATGGCATATTTTCTCGTGGAATAATATAAATGTGATGAATGATGCTCCTAATGGGTGGAAATGAGAAAGGTAACTCATCCACCACTATGTCAGCAAAATTGCTCAACAATTCCTAATTTTCTTCAGGTAGATCACCCAACGTAGTTCTTGTAAGGATGACTCTAGGGTTCCTCACCACAACAAACTACATCTCTTTATCTTTCTTGACTTCATTCAAGAGTTTCTTCCCACTCATGATAAGTATGCTTGGGTTGGCTTCCTCCTTCACTTTCTTATCCTCTATTGGCAACAACATGTGTGTTCGACCATTCTTCTCAAGCGTGTAAGTATTTTTACTCCCATCATGTATGCCATTTCTGTCAAACTGCCATGGTCTTCCCAACAAAACATGACATACATCCATGGGTATTACATCACATAAAATTTCATCATTATATCCTCCTATCTTAATTTCAACCTTATACTGTTTACTTACCATAACCTGGTGTCCTTTCTGCAGCCATGATACCTTGTATGGGTTTGGATGTGTAGTTGTTTTTGGCTCTAGCTTCTCCACCATCTCTATGGACACTAGATTGTCATTGCTCCCACTGTCTATAATCACCTTGCAAACTCTATCCTTGATCTTGCAAGTAGTCTTGAACAAAATGTTTCTTTCAATTGTTTCTTTTTCCACCTCTTTCTCTAGTTTTAAGAGAACCTTCCTCATCATGAGAGATTTTCCATATTTAGTTGCTTTTGACTCAACATTCCTCTTCTGTGCTTCTGAGATGTGATCTTATCCTCCTCCTTCTTTCTTCCTTTAGAGACATTCCCAAGACATATTCCTTGTCTTTCCACATGCATAACATCTTACCTCTCCTCCTCTACCTCTTCCTCTTCCTCGAGGAAAACAATTTATGCCACTATATTTCCTCCCTCTGGAGCTTCCTCCTCTTTCTATAAGACTGTGGGACTTTTCAATCTCATTTCTGGGTTTTTGGGACTTGTCATGGATAATCCCCTTACCTCTATGTGGGATTTTCCCTCTATTGCATTGGCTTTGATTCTCGGCCAATTTCTCCTCTACTTTCAGTGCAACCTGATAAGCATCCTTTACTATATTCATGGTTGTCATGTTGATTTCATCCTGAATTTCATATCTGAGGCCATTTATATACTTGGAAACCTTTTCTTCATCTCTTTCACAATGACCAACTGTAATGTTCAACCTATACAATTCTTTTGTGTATTCTTTCACCATCAATCCCTTCTATATCAGGTTCTGTAATTTCCTAAACAAGTTTATCTAATAATCTTTATGTATGAATTTAACCTTTAGCTTGGCTACCATTTTGTCCCAGCTCTTAATTCTCTATTTTCCTTTGCTTCTTCTATCAGCTTGCAGTTCATCCCACCATAGTGTCGCATGTCCTTTTAACCTTGTGAAATCATGATTTAACTTCTTCTCATCATCGACCTCCTTATAGTCGAAGTATTTTTCCATTTCTCTTATCCAATTGAGTAGCTCTTCCACATCCAATTTGCCTTCATACATTGGGATTTCCATTTTTTCTCTAGCTCCCATTTTTACAACAACTCTTAGTAAGCGTTCTTCTGCAATGTCTTCCCTTGCAACTCCTTAAGCCTCC
>ML798510.1:306589-349717 GCA_009831015.1 Picea engelmannii | reverse complement strand
GGAACACATGTTTAAAACTAGTTTCAGGACTAGTCAAAAGCCCTATCTTCCACAGAGTGTATATCCAAAAGTGAAATGACCCAAAAGCTGAAATTTCTACCACAAGTACCTTGATATGTCTTATCAACAACCTATGATTTTAGATATCTGAATCATTCTAGATAAAAAATTTATAGCAAAAATGGTAATATGACATGTAAATAACATACCTTAGAACACATCATCAAAAGACTTCATCCTCCCTTGGATTTTTGGCCTTCTTTACTTCACTTTCCCTCTGAAATTTTCCTCAGATCTATTTGGTTATCTCAATCACTTATAGATATTCATTATACTCAATAGGTGCTAATTGGAGTTTCTTGATCTCTTATTTATACTTCCCAAATGTCTTCCTTTAGGGGTTATCTTGTAACTGTTTTACCCATCTTCCTTGTTTTAGGGATAACCCACATTCTTGTTGCAACTACTTTACCCATAATTAGTCAACTCATAATTTCTTGTTGCAACTAATTTATTTTTAATTACTTTCTTTTTGTCTTCCTTTAGGGGATAACTTTTAATAGTTTTACCCATCTTCCTTGTTTTAAGGATAACCCACATTCTTGTTACAACTACTTTACCCATAATTAGTCAACTCATAATTTCTTGTTGCAACTAATTTATTTTTAATTACTTTCTTGTTGCAAGAAATTTACCCTTAGTAAACTTCTTTTTGTAACCACTTTGACTAGCAACTTCTTATTGACCTTCTAGGGGATTCTAGAATAATTGACTTCTTGTTGACCTTCTAGGGGTTTCTAGACTATTCTTGAGGGTCCTCCAATATTCACAAAGCCATATCTCCTTAATTGTGAGGAACCACGTGGTGTAACACATATCACCAGAAATGGCATGACACATACTATCCATCTATGATAGTCTTACCTATATTTACACTGTCCTTCATGTCCATATTCCTCAATAAAATTTGAGTCCCATAACCACACCTTCGGGGCTTCACGTAGACTTCATCGAATGTACCCAACTAACTCAAGCATAAATATCGATACAAATGACAATCAACTATCCAAAAATCTCATCCATATCTCTAGACCTCTCCAAGGATTGACATCAATTTCCAAGGGTTGACATCAATCTGTAATGGTTGACATCAATGACAACCAACTGTCCAACAATCTCCCCCTTTGGCATTGATGCAAACACTCATACTCCAATTCTCATGCTCCTTCTGTGATCATCGCTCCTCATCAATGTTTCTCACTCTCCCCCTTTGACATCAATGGCAAAGGGAATCTCTCCTTGGGGCTGCTCCCCCTATCATAATGCATATGTTCCTTCTCTTCATTACCATGCCTTTGTTATTTCTTTCCTTCTTTGAAAAATGATACTTCCCGTTGTTGATATGTCTCCCCCTGTCTGCATGCTACTGATCTTCTTGTCTGGATCTCTTTCTCTGATGATTTTTCTTCCCTTGACTTTTCTGTAAGATGTAGATCAATGTAGGGATTCCTGTATATGTTTCCTTTCCTCTCTTACAATGTTGTTTATTTTCCATTGGTGTTTCCTCTTGAATTTCACTTACATATATAAAAAACATTCAAAATTGATTTCTTCATTTAATTGTCATGTTTACTTGACCATATTGTTAAACAATGTACTTCTGATGATATATATTCTGCTGACAGTTTCTCTTTCCCTGTTCTGTTGTGCATTTCACTACTTTCCTTTCTGTGACCAATTGATTCCATTGATCCCAATTGTAAATACACTATTGTACATCGTTTTTTACCCATGCTTTATGTACATGCTAAGCATCTCACAAATCCATCTATGTCCATATGTCACAAACTGTCACTATCACTCTATCTATGTCATTGTCACTCTGTCCTTATCACTATCACTGTCACTCTGTCACTGTCACTGTCACTCCATCATTGTCATTGTCACTGTCTCTGTCACGTTGTCACTGTCTCTATCATTGTCTCATCAACCCGTATTTTCTCATCAATCAAATAAACCTGTACCATACCATGCATCAATTGTATACCAACATACATACTATCTCATGCATCAATCATGAACCAAAGATACATCAATAGGGAATAATGAATCATGAACTAAAGCATCAACCATGTGTAACTTGTACCATATACCATACCAACAACTATATGTAGATCTATACCATATCATCAATGAAGTATCTCAAAGAAATAACTCATGCCCCTCATGCATATGCCACCATACAACATGAATGTGCCTCAACCATATCAACTCAAATATAAGAGCTATAAGAACCATGTCATGTGCTGAACCAGATATAAGAATGCTCCTCACTCAACCAAGAAACCAATATATACCATATCCAAATACCAAACCAACCATACCAAGTATGCCTCAAGCATACACCATATCATGAGAAGAAGTAATCAACAAAACAAGTATACAACCATACCAATACCTTTGTAGCTGACCTAAAACTCTGAGATGATGACCTGTGGACTTCCTTAAGACTTTAGGGACATGGTACCAACATTTGATCAACCAATCATGAGCTTTTTTACAGGTACACTACTTTCTCTTCTACTTCCTGCATATATACATGATTTTCTCCATTGTAGCCCACATACATGCACTCCCTTTTTGAACTGAAACCACTGTACACCTCAAAAACTAGGTTTTGTTGCAACTCCAAAACTTTCTCCATCGATATTCCTTTACTACCTCAGAAAATGACACTATAACCTTAACAAAAATATCACTAGATCACAAGAAAGATAAGTAATGAATACGTGTGTGAGTGTACTTGTGAATGACTACTTGAGGTGTTTATATACTTGTGCTAGGTAACTGCTCTCCTTAATTTAGGGATTCTAGGGTTTTATTGTTACACCAACTTTACCCTTTCATTATGCTTGACCACTCTTCGAGGCTTACAAATTTCTCAAGGCCATATCTCCCTAACTGTGAGGAACTACATGGCGTTCCACATATCATCAGAAACAACATGGTGAGTACTATCCATCTATGAGTGTATTGCCTACATTTAATCTATCCATCATGTCCATATTTCTCATTCAACTTTGGGTACCAAAACCACACCCTCGGGGCTTCTTCAAGGATTGACATCAATGACAACCAAATTATCATCAGAACTCATCGATTCAACCATCGACCATTGATGGATTTTATCAGCGAACTTCAACACAGAAATTTCGGCCCAATTCTTTGACAAATATGGATTTTCGATCTTCTCATTTTCACAATCCCCGAAATTGAATCTCGACCATTGATCTACTCAACCTTAGAAACGACCAAAACCTTATGAATTTTTAAATTTATTAAAGTGAATCTGGGCCGTTGATATCACAATCAAACATGGTCATGACCATTGATTCATCAACTCTATCAAGCTGCTACAACGACCATTAAAACTCATATTTTGACCTTCCAAATCGAATTTAACTATGCAACTTTACATATTGGCTCCATAGAATCTCTTAAACAATTATGATTCATTTAAACATGAATATTGACCATGAATTTGGGGATTTGACTATGATTTTCTCCCGATTTCCCCCCAAATTCACATAGACCAAATTCCAAACCAACAAATTTACCTAAATTCGCAATGGTTCTTGGCCCATACGGGTCCAGTGTTGAACCAAAAGCTTTGGTACCATGCTGTAACATACCTAGCCCCCAATTGGGTCACGTCACTTGCTAAAACGACTTAATAAATTTTTTGATACCAATTTAAAATGAGGAAATAATACACAACATGTCATCCAAGCTCATTTAGTTGTCCATACTAAATAAAAACATAAATACAACTACTCTAAATGTGCACAACAACAACTAAGTTCCGATAACATAATTCTACCATAAAATATAGATTTATATGCATAAATTCTACCCACAACAAGTAGCATTTAACCAATATAACTCAAAGTAATTTGCACAACAACAATATCAACATTTAACATGAATTAACACAACAAACACATACACTTATCTTAAATATGTGCAACCCACAACAGAGGATGAACGTTCCTCCCAACCGTAGCCTTGTTGTTTCAGTTCTCAACAACAATGCACCCACAAGATGTGGCTATGAATCCACAAGAGACGATGGTCCCTAAGGTTGGATAATGTTCCCCTCTCAACATTCAAACTCACAGCCAAAGTCCACCAACTCTCTTCCCCTCAACCTGCACAACCTAGATGATGGAATCCCCCTTCACTTCTCATAGTCCCTTAGGCCTTTCCACTCCCCTCTAGGGATTCTATCACAAGTTTGAAAAGAAAATCTACTTGCTGGGACCTCAAGAATTCTACAACTGCAACACAAACTCACCCAAAAACAAAATACGTTCCTCCTTGAACGAATTTTGAACAGAACTTCACTCATAGGCCCGCAACCTCTTTCTCCATGAAATTCTAGCTCCAAAAAATTGCCAAACATGCCCACAATAGCTACCTTCAATATTCAACACTCATAACTCTATTGTTGTCCAAAAACTCCATCTAAAAGAACTCTCTCTTCAAAAATGTGAATGCATAATTTTGGTCTCCTACCCATATGAATTTCCTCCCTTTCTCTTGCTTGCTTGACTTGCACTCTTCCCCAAACTGATTGTACTTAACCCCAATTCTCTCAATAACTATGGGAAGTGACTCTCAGACCAACCCTCTTACACGAATTCAATGATTGAGCTCTATCACACTCAACAACTAATGGAAGGTTCATGGTAAGGATAATTTAGAAGGAAATAAGAAATGGGTTTTGGTTTAATAGATATGGGTAAACTCTCCCCCCCTTGGACCCCTTCCTTCTCTTATGGATACTTAGCCCCCAAATATCTGTCTACGTCTCTTTGCAACCAACGATACATTTTATTCATTATATTTAATTTACATCATTTACATATTACATCGTTTTGGCTCTCGACCACATACTACATTTACAATATACATCGCTAGTTTAGGGTTTGAAAATGAGAATGTTAGAGTTTTTGATGGGGTGGAAAATACAAAGAGAGAAACATTTTTTGAGGGAGACATGTTTGAAAACAAATTGTTGAATAGGCTAGTGGGCATGGGAGTGTTAGCAACATGTAGTTTGTAGATTTTATCTGGAAGGAATAGTGTGTGCATATTAAGACACAAATCATATACCACATATCGATCATGGTTATAAATATGAACAAGGATGAGAAATAACCATTCTAACGGAGTGAAATCACATTCAACTATATCATAGAAGTGTATGATGGCAAAGATGACAGTGCAATGATGAGTAACCAAGATACTTAGTACTTGGTTCTATCCAATCCCTATAATATTTAGATAATTTTGCTAGTATTGTAGTTGTAAGAGAAAAGGGAAAGTAATGGAAGAAACATAATGTGCCCCCTCTGATTAATGACTATCTAGTTGCTTCAAATATTTTAGTTTTAATGAATTATCATAACACAATACTTATTATGGTTGCTCTAGAACCAAAGGTTGCAAAGTCTAAGAAACAAATGCTCCTACTATTGGACAACTTAGAGGGGGGGGGGGTGTGAATCAGTTGTTACCGTGCTAAAACAATTATGCTTATTTTAAACTCTTTACAGAGCACTCAATGACAATCACAATAATGCAAAGAGGTAAGCAGTAGAACATTCAACATCAGTCACACATATGAAATATACAGAGACAAATATTTCCTGAGGAAACCCATAAAGGGTAAAAAGCTCTTCTTCTTGGTATGATAAGTAATCTTTACATTCTATACATTATCATACATATGAGCTCCAACTCATTGTGAGGCTACAACCTCTGTTTTGCAAGTTGCAACTTGCTGAGAGCACCAACTCTCTGTTTTCTCTTGCACCGACTAGAAGGAAGCACCAACTCTGTGAGTGTTCCAACACCGACTGGATGGAAGCACCTACTTCCACTTATACAAGCACCAACTTGTTTGAGAGCACCAAATCTCTGGTTTCTATAGCACCCACTAGAAGGAAGCACCAACTCCCTGAGTGTTCCATCACCAACTGGATGGAAGCACCAACTTCCAGTCACACAGGCACCAACCTGTATAACATAGAACAACAATTCTCCCTTGCACCACCCTGCCACCCTGGTTTCTCTGGCTGCAACCAGATGGAAGCTACAACTCCTTGTGTTCAAGCACCCACTTGAACCTCTGAGGACAACAATCCTCCATAGCACCTCCCTACCACCATAATTATAAATATTTTCTACTAAAACTTATTACAATGATTCAATAGTTGTCATTGGCTTACCAAGCTTATCACTGTTCTGCTATGCTCCTCTGCTCTCCTGTATCAGTGTCTCTCTGCCTGCATCTTCTTGCACTTTCTGATCTTTTGCTTTTCTCTACAAGTGCACCTCAGCCTTCTTTTACTGTCTCAGCTATGCATCTCTGTTCTTTGCTTCTGTTGCGCTTTATGCTCCGCGTCCTATTTTGATTCTATGAATTACGCCTCTTCTATGTATTTCATCTCCTGCCCATAGTATGCTATTTCCCCGTGTGTAATTACTCTCCACAACAACCTCCATCTCTTCTCTATTCTGCGTATTTATACTATCTGTGCACCTTCTTCGTCCTCCATGCACAATGCCTCTGCATGCTCTTCACCGTGCCACGATTCTGCTCATCGGGTTGTTCACTGCCACTCCACTTTTGCTCTGCTTCGCTCGCTCAAGCCTCATCTGTTACTCATCTATGAGTTTTATCTCACACTGCGCATACTGTAATTTTCCCTTTCTTACAATTCAACTCATTTTTCCTTCAGGATAGCCAACCATGCATAGTCACTGCGTGTTTCTTTTATACACTACAACCCCTTCAGTTACCCCTCAAACCCTAGAACAACGCATCGGCAACTGAAATGCCAACCGCCCAAGAATCATGATTCAATTCTGCTAACTGAATCGTAACTGATCAATTACCTGTGAGGTGAAACAGTAACCCTTTGATCAAGTTTCCAATTAACCGGCACCGTTGGATTAAATCCACAGGATTTCACATTTATCTCATATGCCCACTAGCCGTGACCGAGTGCTAAACAGAATTTGAATTTTGTGAATTCGCATCTCGACATTCCTATGATGAAGGGTCTCGACACTCCAAGTCACGATTTCCGAGACTTCGAGATGGATCTTAGCACCGCTAGTTTCTTCCCCTCACGTGACCACCAGCGGTGACCACAGGCTGCGCCAAAAGTCGCTTCGTATTTTGCGAACTTATGAACTTCATTGATCCTGATCAACGGTCGAGATATCCAATGATCCGACAGTCCAGATCTCATCGCGATCTCGCATATCATGATTCCTATGATGAAGGATCTTGATACTCCAAGTCACGATCACCGAGACTCTGAGATGGAGCTTAACACTGCTAGCTTCTTCCCTTCATGTTCCGCAGATGTAACCACTGGTTGTGACCACAACCTTATTCGAAAACACATTTCACACTTTCTCATCTTGGGTATTCTGTGATGAGTCCTCTCGACTCTCCATGTCACGAACTCCAAAATGGAGCTTGGATTCTCTAGCTTTTCTCTCCATCTCTTGACAATGTGACTACAAGATATGACCACTCGCCAATCAAATGACCACTTCGCTCCTTTGAATTTCCAGTTAGCGAAACAATGATATTTCGCCATGCGTCCTATGGAACCAACAGTCCATATATTATCGTGATTTCACAACTTCACGAGACTTCGTCATGCCTGATCAACGGTCCACGATCTCGATGATTCGACGGTCCAGATCTTTTCGTGATCTCGCATATCGTGAGTTCCCACACCATGCTTTGTCGACTCATCCAATGTGCAAATCAACGAAATTCCAATCGCTTGCCACGTGTCCTATGACTCCAATGATCAGGATTGTTATCGTGATTTCACATATTGCGAGTTTGAACCTCTTTCCTTTGGATTTCCTGATCTGCGAAACTCCGAAATGAAACCTTTGTCATGCTTTGACTGTTTTCCTCCTTCTGAGCTTACACTGCTGATCTTTCCATTATCACTATGCTACTGATCGTGCTGATCTTCGCCATAATGAAACCTTTGTCATGCTTTGACTATTTTCCTCCTTCTGAGCTTACACATCCTCCTAACTTGGAATAATTTCTAAGTGTCAAAGGCCTCTACCTTTGATCCGTCTAAGATCCTGAGTACGCTATCTCTCTTGATCTGTGGAAATGAGTTAACCTCGTCCCTGGTGCACACCTACGCACTGCGTGTGACTTTGCGCTAATCCTCCCAAGCTTACGTTGTTCCTGTTTTGCTATCGCTACACACTCTGAACATGCCATCAATGACAAGTACACTCTGCCTGTAAACATGCCAACACCTACATGACTATAATGCTAATAAAATGGATATTTATTTGAGTAAGGTGCAACATAAGATTTAATTATGATGCAACATGTGAGTGGAAAAGGAGTTAGAAAGGATATTTGAAAACATCCACTATATTTTAAAATAATTACAAATATGTCAAATGATAAAGAAATTAAATAATTAGACTCCAAGATTATTAACTTCTATATTGAGCATGACAAGATTAAACAAGTTGAAGCTTTACTTAAGCCAAAAGAATATATTAAAGACAAAGTTGAATGCCAAAGAAGTGGACCCTATGAGTACTCATGTTGAGCCCAAAATGTGATGTGGTTGCAACATGATTCTTCATATTTGTCCAAGGAAGCATGAGAGTTTTCCCAATTAGTATTTCCAACACCAATTTGCAATAGTGAGACAATGTGTGTAATCATCCTCCAATTTCTTGTCACATTAAAGAATGTTATCCAAGTAGTATGACAAGCATGTAAAAGTTTATGTTGTCTCGTCATACATTAGATAAGCACCAATGGTGATCACTAGATAATCAGGCTATGGTTGAAGATGTTGGTGATAGTTTTGTTTTCCTTCAGTTGTGATTTATGTAAAGGTCTTGAGTTAGTAATGACATTAATTTTTCATATTTTCAGCCTAAACTATATTTTTAACCCAGTTGGTATTTACACTAGTTGACCCAAAAAACACTTTGAATTGCATTTTTCAAGTGTATAAGAGCCATAACAACATGTTTTCCACTCTTTCCAACTTCTTGTCACAAAATTAATATTATTGTTAGTCTTAAATATCTTTAATGTTTCATATTTTCCCCTTTATAGCTTCATGGAAATTTAGAGAGGGAAATACCATGTCGAATGGTCTTGAGAGGGATTTCATGCAATGTTCTTGCTTCTTTTTCCCTCCCTTTTTCCACTATAAAAGAAAGACAATACATAGTGAGGGTAAACTTGGATTTGGACTACCATACCAATTGAAGTGTAACTAGCACCTAGGCTCTGCCTATCCTCTAGATACATTGGATCTTTCACATGTGACATATTTAACTTTTAACACTAATAAGAAAGAAACTAAACTAGGGATTGAAGAGAGAGAAGCTTGGAAAAGCATGTAACTTGTGTTCCTTAAAGGATCATACAAAGTTGAAATGGAATAGAAAAATTGGAGGTCTAGCTTCAATAATTACGCACACAAGATAATCCAAAAACATCTTCCCTACTATAATAAGAAACCCTAGACCTAACATACAAATAATGTAGAAACCTTTATATACCTACTTGATCGATTCAATGAAATCAAAGCATGTAAAGAAACATTATACCGACATAAGTAAATGATAGGGGTGGGGAATGAGGTTTTATTTCAAGTAGAAATATTTACATAGTGGATACATACCTCACTATGGTGAGATGGTTCCAAGTCCTTACTCCTTGGTACTCATTCCCCTTAAGCCTATCTCGAGTCCAAAAGTCTTCAATCTTTTCAATGGTTCTCTTCAAATCTCCACAATCAGATTTGGCAAGTGGATACAAAGGTGAAAATTGGGCACTTCTTTATATGAGAAGAAGATAATAACATTGTCATAAAGATACCTCAATTTCCAACCAACAGATCATGGATATATCAAGCCTTTAAGACTCCCCCAAACTCAAATGAAAGAGGTATTTTCATAGGCTTCTTGGTCCTTCTAGGGTTTTGTCATGTACATAACCACAACATAGGAAATATATTTGTAATAAGGTCATATGTGTAGAAGGGCCACCTTTGTATAATAAAGGTCTATTACAGGTGACATAAGTTCAATGTTAAGGTTTGTGCATCTTATTGTTATAAATAGGGAATTAACCCTATCTTATGTATCTTTATCAATATTGTTGGACAACTAAGAGGGGGGGGGGTGAATCAGTTGTTACTATGCTTAAACAATTGTTCTTATTTTAAACTCTTTACACAACATTTAATGACAGTCAAAATAATGCAAGGAAGTAAGCAATAGAACATTCAGCATCAGTCACACATATGAGATACACAGAGACAGATATTTCCCGAGGAAACCCATACAGGGTAAAAACCTCTTCTTCTTTATATGATAAGTAATCTTACATTCTTTACATTATCATACATATGAGCACCAACTCATAATGAGGCTATAACCTCTGTTTTGCACAAGCAACAACTTGCTGAGAGCAACAACTCTCTATTTTCTCTAGCACCTACTAGAAGGAAGCACCAACTCCCTGGTTTCTCTAGCACCCACTAGAAGGAAGCACCAACTCCCTGAGTGTTCCAACACCAACTGGATGGAAGCACCAAATTCTTAAGTGTTCCAGCACCAACTAGATGGAAGCACCAACTTCCAGTCACACAAGCACTAACCTGTATAACCAAGAACAACAGTTCTCCCTTGCACCACCCTGCCACCCTGTTTTCTCTGGCTACAACTAGATGGAAGCTACAACTCCCTATGTTCAAGCACCCACTTGAACATTTGAGGACAACAGTCCTCCCTAGTGCCTCCCAACCACCCTAAAATATAAAGTTTTCTATATATATAAGTTTATCATAGTGATACCATATTTATCATTAGCTTACCAGGCTTATCACTGTTCTTCTATGTTGATCTATTCTCTTGTATCAGTGTCTCTCTGTATGCATCTTCTTGCGATTTCTGATCTTCTGTTTTTCTCTACAAGAGCACCTCAACCTTCCTTTAGTGTCTCACTATCTTGCTGCACACCTCCTTGCGCTTTCTATGCTACTGCCTTTTATGCTCTGTGCGCCCTTTGCATTCAATGCACCATTCCTCTTCTCTGTATTCCAGTCGCTGCACACTCCTCCTTCTACACTCTTGAATCCCTCTTGACAATAGAAACCCCCATCTCTTTTTTGTTCAACATACTTATAGTCTCTGTGCACCTTGTGCATGCTATCTCACCATGCTTATGCATGCTCTCCCCATGTCGAGTGCTCTGCCTGATCATCATTGCAACTCTTCAGCTTCTTTGGCGATTCAACCCATGCGTCCATCATCACTAGGTGTTATGCTGAGATTCCTTGGCCTGTCTGGCAGCTGAGACTCTTTATCTTCTTCATCATAGTCGAGCTCATCCCCTCTGTTGCAGTTACAGGCTTCAATTCTCTTCCATCTATCAATCGCCTCTATGAACAGTCTTCATTCCACTGGCAAATGCCTTGAGACTCTTCAGTTCCTCTGGCAATCACACTGAAGTCTCTTCGAGTCCTCTGATAGAAACCATCGGTGATTTCTAGAAGTTACAGAGCGAACCTTGAAATGGAGCCTAACTATGCTAGCTCCTTCCACTTACGCGACCACCGACGGTGACCACCGACTACATCGATATTTCGACATTTCGGCATTCAGCCTTTCAGTATTCCCGTGGTGAAGAGTTATCTTGACACTCATTGTCGCGATCCCCGAAACTCCAAAAAAAAAGGAGCTTAGCTGGACTAGCTTCGATCATTTCAACATTTCGATTTTCGCCACTTCGCAATTTAGCATGTCGTGAGTTCCTACTGCGAGGCATCTCGACTCTCCAAGTCATGATCTCGAAACTCCGAAAAAGGAGCTTAACTCTTCGAGCTCTTCTCTACAACTCTTCGATGATGTGACCACCGGCTATGACCACAACCTTATTCAAAAACTGCATTTCACAATTTTGCGTTTCATCACTTCGAGACTCCTATGATGAAGAGTCTCAGGTCTTCATCCCTCCATCTTTTGGTATCCAAAACTGTCCTCCTGATTTCAGAATTTCGGCGTTTCGTATTTTGCGATTCCGAGACTCCTGATGATGAAGAGTCTTGACTCTTCCAACTCTTGATATCTGAAAATGTCCTCCTTCTTTCGCTATTTCGACATTTCGCATTTTGCGATTCCGGGACTCCTGATGATGAAGAGTCTTGACTCTTCCAACTCCCGGTATCCGAAACTCCGAAATGGAGTTATTTCCCGGTCTGTGAAACTCTTTGTTTATGTGCCTATTTCAGGATTTCAACATTTTGCATTTTGTCATTTCGACATTTCAACACTCTTGTGGTGAAGTGTTTTGACACTTCAACTCCCGGTATCCAGGACTCCGAAATGTAGTTATTTCTCGGTCTGCAAAACTCTTGTTGATGTGCCTCTTTCGGTATTCCGAATTTCGCAAGTCTGGGATTCCTTTGATGAAGAGTCTCGACTCTTGACTCTTCCAACTCTCAATATTCAGAACTCCGAAGTTGAGTCTTTGACATGCTCTAATCTTTCACCTTTCAGGATTTCGGGGTTCACTACTTCAAAGGTTAATGTTCGTTTGATCTTTGATTTCCCGGTCTGCGAAACTCCAAAATGGAGTCTTTGTGGTGCTCCGATCTTTTGCCATGCATCTGTCCCTGATCAATTCTCAATCCAATGGCTCATATCATTTCGCATTTCGCGATTTGGAAGGATAGAGCACTTCCTTCCTTTGACTTCTTAGTCAGCGAAATGTTGATTTGTGACCACGTGTCCTACCTGAAGATAGACGGTCCTCC
The DNA here is from genome assembly GCA_009831015.1 of Picea engelmannii. NCBI lineage: Eukaryota > Viridiplantae > Streptophyta > Pinopsida > Pinales > Pinaceae > Picea > Picea engelmannii. Next base: position 336,806 of record ML798510.1, on the reverse strand, counting down.
TTCTTTCGGGATTTTGTAAGCCCGCTTCACCTTGCACTTTAAAGAATGTGCAGTTTCTCCTGGATCCAATGACAGTCAGACCCTGTGCTCGTATATAACACCCGAGATTTGTCCTCCATCTGCACGCTCATCCTATCTTAGTTCAGATCTGACGATCATCGGGAATTTTGAATGGGATCCAATGATCACTATCACTTCTCCTCCCGAGCTTACGCATCCTCCTGATTTGGAAGAATTTCTAAGTGTCTAAGGCCTCGACCTTTGATCCACCTGAGATCCTAAGTACGCTATCTCTCTTGAGCTTTGGCAATGAGTTAACCTCATCCTTGGTGGACACCTACACACTGCGTGCGACTCTGCGCTAATCCTCCTGAGCTTATGTTGTTCTTGTTTTGCCATCGATGCACACTCTGATATTTCCATCAATGACAAGCACACTCTGCACTATCTCTTCTGGTCTTCACGAGCTTTCTCTGCTGCGTCTCCCCAAAATACTTCTGGTGCCCGCCTGACACATTGTACCTATACTCAAGCCATCATCGTTGCTGTACTTGCCATCAATGACAAGCATACACTTCCTGTAAAACATGCCAACAATCTCCCCCTTTGGCATTGATGGAAACAAAGGCACCCACACCTGTTTTTTTCTCCCCCTTTGACATCAATGTCAAGGAAAACACGCTCCCCCTGAGTTGTTGCAGTATTTTCGGAGGTATCAGATATTCAATCAATACAAACTCCCCGTAACATGATGGACTCTCTTAGGTGTGAGACGGGATGACACCCAACTTCTGATTCTTAGACCTGTTCATCTTCATCTTTCGCTATATCCTCTGTAGAATACTCAATATTTCTCACCTCTCTTACTAGGATTCCTTCATCAACCTTTTCTTCTCATAACTGGATGACTCCCCCTGTCACTGTTCTCTCTCTGCTTCTGACGTTTTTCCTCCTTTGTTTCTAAAAGGTTAGCTTTTCCCGACAAGGTCTTTCCTCTTGTTATCTCTACAAAATGTCATGTATATAACTTTGTACAACAGAATGTTGCTGCTGCAAATGTTGTTGTCCTACTGAGCCACTGCGTAATTGTAGCTCGTACTTTTCAAACAACCCTTGGATCTCCCCATTGATTCTCATCGATCTCTATTACTGCAATTTCATTTTTCTTCCATGATGCATAAAATCCAGGGATTTTATGACCATATTCAATGACACAAGAAAAAACCACTACAACCACTCTCATGCTTGCTTTTATTTTTCACAGATGAAGGACCCATATCAGGTTTCTTAGGAGTATTGATTTCTTCCTTGTTGTATCCAATACCAGATTTGTCATTTGGTGATCTCTGACTATCCAAGAGCTTATCCAGGGCCATGGAATTGTTTAGGAACTTGCTTTGGGTGTTTGACTTCTCAACATTCAAAACTTCTACTTACGGCTTATGACATGATTCTTCTCCTACTTCTTCCATGGGATAAATGTGAACTGAACATTCTTTTATTGTATCTGAATCTTCTTCTTTACTTGCAGGGGAGGATTCAATGTCAAAATTATTGTCTGTCATTATGATTTTAGCCACCACTTGTCATGAGTTTACAGACTTTATCTTACAGTCTTTGGAATTGACCACTGCTTTACATCCTCTATCACATATTTGATTTAGATTGAGCAAATTATGTTTCATCCCATCTATAGGAAGATCATCCTGAGAATCTCCTTTTTCATTACTTAAACTCAACATCCCTTTATCCTTGTTTTTACCTGGTTCATCATTTTCAAGGATCACATTTCCTATTTTGATTTTGCTTATAAGTAGAAGCTTATCCTTGTCTCCAGTCATGTGCTTGGAACATCCACTGTCTATATTCCTAGAGGCCTTTTGTTTTTGAGTTGAAAGTGCTAGACCATATTTTTCACTATCTTTCCTTTTCCATGTGCTGGCCTTTCTATCTAAGAACTTTATCCTTGGATCTGCTTTGTAATTATTCAGATGGCAGTTTGTAACTTTGTGGCCAAAGTTGTGATAGTTATAGCATTCAATCTCATTGTTCAATAGATCAAAGTTATTGTTGCAGTGTTGTCTACTCATTGACTGTTTATTATTTCTTGACCTCCTCAGTTGCGAGTCTCTAGACTTAATTTGGCAATTTGCAATTTGTGATGGTTTGTTACTTGTCTGTATCATTCTTTGTTGTGGAAGATATTTATTCCTTGGAAATATTAATAGCTCATGTCTAAGTCTTAAGGAACAATTTACAACTTTGTGACCAAAGTTAGAACAGTAGAAACAATATCCATAGAAAAATTCTTTGTACCTGGAAAATGGTTGTCTTCTTTGAGAAAATTGATTTCTTCCATGCTAATGATTTCCTTGAGAATGGAATGTACTATTTCCTTTTTCTACAGATTCAATTTTGGCACCTTTTTCTTTACTCCTCCTGGGTGGTTGATTATCTTCCTTTGTTTCTGCAGGTTTGTTTTCATCATTGGTTGTAGATTTGACAAACTTGATGAAGTCTTTGTTGCTTGGATGACCACTACTTGATTCCTCTTCATAACCCAAACCTGTTTTCAACTTTGGATTCCTTTGTTGATTCAAAATGGTGGCTAATCCTTCTGAGGCTTTGATACTCGACAGATTCTGATGATACAAGGCTTGAAACTTCTCCAACTCTTTCCTAGTTTTCACTACTTCTTCTTCCAGAGCTTTACATCTTGCCTTCTTTTCTGATAAATGTTGTTTCAGAATGTCCTTGATTTTCTTTGCCTCTTCTAATTCCACTTTTAGCAGGACAAAGTCTTCATCAGGCTATTTACTGTCTTTCTCGAACTGTATCAGCAATTGTTTTTTCTTTTTGTTCTTAATTCTGAGTCTGTCAATCTCTTCCAGTGCACTGATTAATTCTCCTTCCAAATCAACTAGAGCTTCTTCTTCATTAGCCTCACTGACTGTGCTTTTATTATCATAATCCTCTTTGGCCATAAGCATGAAGTCATTCCTTATCTTCACAGGAAGAGTCACTATCAGTGTCTTCTGAGGAGTCATCATTGTTTACACACAAACTTTTCTTTTTATCAAATCTTTTGGATTTGAACTTCTTTACACCTTCAGAGTTCTGATCATGTTTCTTGTGTGGACATTTATTTGCGAAATGACCTATTTTACCACAGTTGAAACATTTGAAGGGAAACTTACCTTGGTACTTTCCTGATCCTTTCTTTAGTCTTCTCACGAATTTTGCTTCAATTTCATCAAGCTCATAATCTTCATTCTTATCTGCTTTAAATGATGCTTCTCTAGAGGTGTGTTTATCTGTAACTGTCCTCATTTCATATGCAGTCAACGTTCCTAGAAGTTGATCAAAAGACAAAGCCTTTATATCATTTAGTTCTTCTATAGCTGAGACCTTTGGGTTGAACCTATCTAACAAAGATCTCAAAATTTTCTGAACTAAGGAGGGTTCCTCAATTTTTTCACCAAGTGCTTTCATTGCATTTACTAGTTCTTCAACTCTCAGAAAATACTTCCCAATGGTTTTATATTCTTTCATCTGTATCTTTTCAAACTGTACTTTGTAGGTTTGAAGCTTGGCATCTTTTACCTTCTCATTACCTTCATAATTGCTAATGAGTTTGTCCCACATTTCTTTGGCAGTTTGAAGATGCATTACCTTTACAAACTCGGCTTCTGCAAGTCCATTCAAGATAGAATTCATTCCCTTAGCATTAAAGCTAAATTCTAACTTATCATCCTTGGAAGCTAGAACAATAGGTTTTATGTATCCAGTCTCTACTACATCCCAAACATCAGCACCTAAGGCCATTAGGTATGTTCTCATTCTAACCTTCCAAAAGGCGAAGTTTGTTCCATTAAATAGATGAGGCTTAGTGACTGAAGTCCCTTCATGACTTGACATGTTTAAGCTCCAGGATCTACCCTTAGATAAAAGGGGATGACTCTGATACCAATTGTTGGACAACTGAGAGGGGAGGGGGGGTGAATAAGTTGTTACTGTGCTTAAACAATTGTGCTTATTTTAAACTCTTTACACAACATTTAATGACAGTCACAATAATGCAAGGAAGTAAGCAATAGAACATTCAACATTAATCACACATATGAGATACACAGAGATAGATATTTCCCAAGGAAACCCATACAGGGTAAAAACCTCTTCTTCTTTATATGATAAGTAATATTTACATTCTTTACATTATCATACATATGAGCACCAACTCATAATGAGACTACAACCTCTATTTTGAAAGCAGCAACTTGCTGAGAGCACCAACTCTCTGTTTTCTCTAGCACCTACTAGAAGGAAGCACTAACTCCCTGGTTTCTCTAGCACCCACTAGAAGGAAGCACCAACTCCCTGAGTGTTCCAGCACCAACTGGATGGAAGCACCAACTTCCAGTCACACAGGCACCAACCTGTATAACCAAGAACAACAGTTCTCCCTTGCACCACCCTGCCACCTTGGTTTCTATGGCTGCAACCAGATGGAAGCTACAACTCCCTATGTTCAAGCACCCACTTGAACCTCTGAGGACAACAGTCCTCCCTAGCGCCTCCCAACCACCCTGAAATATAAAGTTTACTATATATATAAGTCTATCACAGTGATACCATATTTATCATTGGCTTACCAGGCTTATCACTGTTCTTCTATGCTAATCTGTTCTCCTGTATTAGTGTCTCTCTGTCTGCATCTTCTTGCGATTTCTGATCTTCTGTTTTTCTCTACAAGAGCACCTCAACCTTCCTTTAGTGTCTCAATGTCTTGCTGCACACCTCCTTGCACTTTCTGTGCTACTTCCTTTTATGCTCTGTGCGCCCTATGCATTCAATGCATCATTCCTATTCTCTGTATTCTAGTTGTTGCACACTCCTCCTTCTACACTCCTGAATCCATCCTGACAACAACAACCCCCATCTCTTCTTTGTTCAACATAATTATAGTCTCTTTGCAGCGTGTGCATGCTATCTCGCCATGCTTCTGCATGCTCTCCCCATGTCGAGTGCTCTGCCTGATCATCATTGACACTCTTCAGCTTCTCTGGCGGTTCAACCCACATGTCCATCATCACTGGGTGTTATGCTGAGATTCCTTGGCATGTCTGGCAGTTGAGACTCTTCGTCTTCTTCATCATAGTCGAGCTCATCCGCTCTGTTGTAGTTATAGGCTTCAACGCTCTTCCATCTGTCAATCGCCTCTATGAACAGTCTTCATTCCACTGGCAGATGCCTTGAGACTCTTCAGTTCCTCTAGCAATCACACTGAAGTCTCTTTGAGTCCTCTTGCAGAAACCATCAGTGATTTCTAGCAGTTACAGAGCGAACCTTGAAATGGAGCCTAACTATGCTAGCTCCTTCCACTTACGTGACCACCGACGATGACCACCAGCTACATCGATATTTCGACATTTTGGAATTCGGCCTTTCAGTATTCCTGTGGTGAAGAGTTATCTTGACACTCATTGTCGCGATCCCCAAAACTCCAAAAAAAAAGAAGCTTAGCTGGACTAGCTTCGATTATTTTGGCATTTTACTTTTCGCCACTTCACGATTTCGCATGTCGTGAGTTCCTGTTGCAAGGCATCTCGACTCTCCAAGTTGCGATCCTGAAACTCCGAAAAAAGAGCTTAACTCTTCGAGCTCTTCTCTACAACTCTTCGACGATGTGACCATCGGCTATGACCACAACCTTATTCAAAAACTAAAGTTCGCAATTTTGTGTTTCGACACTTTGGGACTCCTATGATGAAGAGTCTCGGGTCTTGATCCCTCCATCTCTCGGTATCCGAAACTGTCCTCCTGCTTTCGGGATTTCAGCGTTTCACATTTCACGATTCTGGGACTCCTAATGATGAAGAGTCTTGACTCTTCCAACTCCCGGTATCCGAAACTGTCCATCTTCTGGGATTTCGGCGTTTCACATTTCGTGATTCCCGGACTCCTGATGATGAAGAGTCTTGACTCTTCCAACTCTCGGTATTTGAAACTCCGAAATGGAGTTATTTCCTAGTCTGCGAAACTCTTTGTTTATGTGCATTTCGACACTCCTGTGGTGAAGTGTTTTGACACTTCAACTCCCAGTATCTGAGACTCTGAAATGGAGTTATTTCCCGTTCTGCAAAACTCTTGTTGATGTGCCTCTTTCGGGATTTTTGGATTCCGGATTTTGCAACTCCAGGATTCCTTTGATGAAGAGTCTCGACTCTTGACTCTTCCAACTCCTGGTATTCAAAACTCCGAAATGGAGTCTTTGACATGCTCTGATCTTTCGCCTTTTGGGATTTTGGGGTTCAGTACTTCAAAGGTTAATGTTCCTTTGATCTTTGATTTCCTGGTCTATGAAACTCCGAAATGGAGTCTTTGTGGTGCTCTGATCTTTCACCATGCATCCGTCCCAGATCAATTCTCGATTCGACGGCTCATATCATTTCGCCATTTGCATTTCACGATTTGGAAGGATAGAGAACTTCCTTCCTTTGACTTCTTGGTCAGCGAAATGATGATCTGTGACCACGTGTCCTGCCCAAAGATGGATGGTCCTCCTTCTTTCGAGATTTTGTAAGCCCGCTTCACCTTGCACTTTAAAGAACGTGCAGGTTCTCCTAGATCCAACGACGGTCAGACCTCGCGCTTGGATCTAACACCCGAGATCTATCCTCCATCTGTGTGCTCGTCCTATCTGAGTTCATATCTGACGGTCATCGAGAATTTTGAATGGGATCCAATGATCACTACCGCTTCTCCTCTCGAGCTTACTCATCCTCCTGACTTGGAAGAATTTCCAAGTGTCAAAGGCCTCGACCTTTGATCTGTCTGAGATCCTGAGTATTCTATCTCTCTTGAGGTTTGGCAATGAGTTAACCTCATCCCTGGTGGACACCTATGCATTACGTGCGACTCTGCGCTAATCATCTTGATCTTACGTTGTTCCTGTTTTTCCATTGACGCACACTCTGATCTTGCCATCAATGACAAGCACACTCTGCACTCTGCGTGCACCTCTGCACTATCTCTTCTGGTCTTCACGAGCTTGCTCTGTTGCATCTCCCCAAAATACTTCTAGTGCCCGCTTGGCACATTGTACCTGTACTCAAGCCATCATCTCTTTTGTACTTGCCATCAATGACAAGCATACACTGCCTGTAAAACATGCCAACAAATATAACAACCAAATTCGACTTTTTATTCATGGAGATGTCTTCCCCCATTAAATCGATTAGCAAGTGCTATCCAAATCTTGGGTGTGCAAGTGCCCCACTTTTATTTGTTATATTCTATTATTTATAGTTTATGTGAGTTCCATTCCATTAAGTATTTTCACACACAACAAGTGGTATCAAAGCTTCAATCAAGATTCACTTGTGTTGTGCATTGGTTCTTTTCTTAAAGAGGAGAAAATGGGAGATAAATTGATGAGAAACAAGGCTAAGTATCAAAATAAAGTTTTTTACAAATGGAATCCAAGAGATGTTTTAACTATAGTGGAAGGAAAAAGGTGATGGATTGTGAAAACACAAAACCCTCTTTCGATAGTTACAAGGGTTTTTCAAATGATGAAATGTCAATTGTGGTAAGGGATGAAGATTCATGGGATGCAGACAAAGTGTACATGGTATTTTAGGTTGTGGATCCTATTGATGAGAAGAGAGATGAGAAAGATATTTCTCATGAGGTCAAGGATAAAGAAAATGCCAAGGAAGAGGGGAACTTGAAAATACTAATTCAATTGTAGAGAACTATTGTTAAAAAGGGAGGTTAGATCCATAGATAATGGCAATGCAAATTCCATTTACAGTGTTCACTATATATATCTATCGAAGAGCATCCATAGTCTTAGTAATTCTTTGATACCTTTTAGTAGAGGGACAAATTCCAACAATTGTGTAAAGTTGGTTTTGACAAATGGAAATGTCAGCCAATACTAACTAAGACCATATCATATGAACATGAGAACAAAAATAGAACATATTGATCCAATACATATAAAAGTCGAATGAATAACCAATTATTGTCATTCTATTTGATTCCTTTATTTATATATAATTCAAAAGGTTTGAGACAAGTGATCAAAGTTGATCTCATCTTGTAACTAACATAACCATTCATTACTAAATCAGTCAAATACATAATCAATCATGATGTCAAATTATTGAAATAATATACAAGATGAAACACATTACTATATTGATGGAGGGGTTAATGTTATCAAATCCTCTCAAGGGAAGTTGAAAGTGTGCCCACTTTCCCCATCAAATGAAGGAATTTTGTGACCATGTTCTATTTTAACAACAATTTGGCTTGAATGGGAAAACATCCTTGGTAGCCTACCGAGTAGGTAGTAATAATGCCCATGTGAGTGGAGTGAGTGAATTAATCTAACAAGATATCAACATCTAACAGAGGTTGTAAATCGAGTATGTTGAATTTTGGATGATTTATGGGGATGTCCTCTTCAAGGTGTAGGGACTCATACAACCTGAGATTGTTGACATTGATGATGTTGTGGATCCCAAATTGCGACAACAAGTCTAATTTTAAAGCTCAATCACCAATCTACTACAAGATAGTATATGACCCATAGTGAATCGGTTTCAACTTGTGGTGATGCTTTCCTTTGAATCATTGTTTGGGAACATGTAAACAAACTTTGTCCCCAATGAAGAATAGGGTGGGAACTCTATGTTTATCCCATAGAGCCTTGAACCATCCTTGAGGAGGTTGAGCTATCATTGCAACCTTATTATGAATCTTGGATAAGTTTGAAACAAAATGTGTGGCCTAGAATTGAGTGTTTTCCTATTGACCTGATGCTAATGGAGGAAGAGTAACAAGGACCTCATATGGAGCAAGAGGTTGATAGTTGTAACACACCTTAATGGAGAATGTCTCATGGTGACATGAATAGTGGGGTTGTAGATATATTGGACCACATGTAGATAAATATCCCACTACTCATGCTTGAAATAGTGAAGGAAAAGAGATTGAAAGAGTCTGTGATTAACTACTTGAATATGGTCATCTATTTGTGGGTGGAATGTTGAAGAGAAATGAAGTTGGAAGCTAAGGGACTACCAAATACTTTTCCAAAAGTGACTCAAGAGATGAGAGTCTCGATCATAAATAATACTATAGGGTAGTACAAAATGAATATAGACATGCAAAAATTAAATGACTAACACTTGCTAAGTAGTCACAGACTTAGTGCATGGAATAAATACTGCCATTTTGTAAAATCAGTAGACAATCATGAAAACAAATAATTTTTTAGAAACATCATTGGGAGTCTGTTAAGATGGGTTCCTAGGTCTTAAAAGGAATGGATAAGGGTTGACATGATCTAAGTTTATGATTTGAGAGTTAGGCTTGGCTACAAAGAGTGCAAAGGAGGATAAAGTAATTCAATTTCTTATGTATTTTGGCCCAACAAAAATATATGTATAGGTGTTGTAGAGTTTTGGACATGACAAAATGTCCACCATATGTAGAAATGTGTACCTCTTTGATTAGGGATAAGTGATTTGGAATAAGGGGGTTTCATATCTTATTTAGTTTGTGCAACCATGTCTCTTGGATTCAATAATCTAAAAAATGGGGTTTTCTTTAACTTTGTGGGATGTTGTAATGCATGAATGATGGATACAAAGATAAGATTTGTAAAATGAAGGTCTTTCTAACTCTCATATGGGGCCAATTATCGTGAAAATTGTAGGCTGGGAAAATCCCAAACCAAACCACAAGATGGCGACAACTAGGAGAATACCTACCCACTATCACCTCATATAGGTACTCCCGTCACTTTAGAGGTGAAATGATCACCTCAAGGGGAGAATCCTAGGTGACCCTAGGGGGAATTGAGATGGAACATGATACTTATGAATGGATGTTCCTATAGGTCAAGTAGCTACATGGAAAGTGGCTTGGAAATGAGTCTCGGTAGTCATCAATGGTTTCCAAGAAGTTTGAGCTCCTGGGAATGATGATAGTACCTTCCTGAGACACAAGAAAAACCAAGTATACAAGCTATAGGTTAAGTCAACAAGCAAGTTAAGATTTCTATCCCTATTTGCAGAATTCATCAAAGATATAAATCAGCAAATAGATGATTATTAGAGCTTCTAAACAAGATGCTAAAATTCTAACAAATGATGCAAGAGGTAAGCTAGCTAAACAATAGTATAACTCTAGTATAAAAGCACAAGACTTCAGCAATGAAACAAGGTTATAAGAAATAAGTAATGCAGAGATATAATTGCATCCTTATGGCTGTAGAAAACAAGTTATTACAACAGGAAAATCAGCCATCAAAAATCACAAAGAATCCACCCAAAATATGTGTTAGGATTAGTAGATTATAGGGGCAAATTGTTAGCAACTTGTGACGGTTGAATTGTGAATTATGAATAAAAAAGAGAATAATTTGATGCGGCCCTCATGGCTGTAGCTTTAATTTCGTTGTATATCCCAAGAGGCCAAGTAGACTAAGATTCCCTAGAGGCTTTAGCAACCTTAAAGCATCGTGGAAATTTTCCAACTTGAACAAGATCAATATCTCACTAAATCATGTTTACCAATGAAAATGATTTATTTCTCCAATGCAAACTTCATATTAGTGACTTTAAAAAATGGGTGAATGGAGTGTTTAAAACACAAGTTAGATCAACAATATCTCTATGGGTGTAAAACCTCTTACTTCCTAGGGCATGCAAACCAAACACAAGGTAGATCAAGGAGGGTGTACACCCTTGTACTCCTCTAAGATACCTTGCAATAAAAGACTTGTAAACTAGCAAATCCAGAGAACCCAATGGAGGGTGTATGAAATTATACTCCTCCTAGGGTTTTAACCAACATTGTCATGAAATGAGAAAGAAGAATGCAATATTTTCTTACCAAAACCAATAAAGTTGTAAGATCAAACCCTAGTTTTACCAAGACAAACCATCCATAAGCAAGAACAAGAGTCTCCAAGAGGTGCGCACCACATTAACTCATTCATTCATCAAGAGATATACCAAAAATCATTTGCAAGAGAGAGAGAGATACCAAAAATTCTCAAGTATAGCGAAAATTTCAGCCAATGTAGTCTTCTCACAATGAGAGAGCTATATTCAAATGAGATAGAAATGATCTCTATTTATACAAAAATATCTAATAAGAGTTTGTACACAAAACTTAGGGTAAAACATAAATTAAGGGGACAACAACCCTTAACTTTACCCTTTATAATTTAAAATTTGATTTTGCACAATAGAAACCCTAGAAAAAATATGATGTCACCCCTTTAGGGCAATGTTTTGGCATCTTTGGCAAGTCATTGAGGTTGGGGATGAAACATTGGGACTCCAAAAGCCTTTCTCCAAGGTGCTAGGGCCCTCTCTCCACCAAGTCAAGGTGTCCTCATCAAATGATGCCATGTCTCCCTTCACCACCAAACCCTAAACCATGCATGATTTCAAGCCCTCAAAGTATGACGTTTTGGCCTCTAAAGGAAAAACATTGGGCTAGTAAGGGGCATGGGTGAGGTCCTCCAAGGAATATCTCAAGCCTCTAAAGGCCATCATTATCATCCAAAGTGTGGGACATGGTATCCAACCGGTGGGCTTCAAGCCCCAAGGAAACCCAAGCTAGGCTTGTTCTTTCAAATCCGTCCACCAACAAGGTCCCACAAAGACAATGAATACACCATCCAAGGATCTCAAGTAAAATGCATCATGATGAGTAAATAAAGTCAATAAAAGAGCCACTTAATCACGTGCATCAAAAGCAACCTCATCAAAATAAACAAGTGCTCAAAGACCCTATGCAACTTGCCAAGTCTGGGTATGGGAAGATTGAAAAGGTAACCTATTGGGTGAATCGTCCCCTAGGTCAAGGAATGTTTCCCGAGTGGAACCCTTTTATAAGACAAGTGGAAAATATGATATGGATGGGGGAAATACTTTTGGGTATGGGTTTCATGAAATACAAGGGATCATAGTGTCTCATTTATGGGTGCCTTTGTAGAGGATGTGTTGCACCTTCTTTTTCAATCCATCCTTTTTCCAAGCCCATTCATTGCCATTAATTAATTAAGGTCCAAACATTGGGAAATCCCTAGGGGTGAGTCAATTAGCTTGGGGGGGCATACCATAATGTCCCTTAAATGGAGAAGAACACATAGTTCCATGGGGGTATAGTCTAGCTTGTMATGCACTTTGTGTAAATCCCTCAATCAAGTGTGACATTTATGTTATGTGTTTTTATTTTGCAGGTCTTTGATTTTTTAGGAGAAGTGTTTCATTGCTCTCAAGACCTCTTTGGGCGAGCATATRGAAGTTTTATAATATGGATTTTATCTTTTTCCATCTATCTTCCCTCTGGGCCTTCAACCCCTTCTTCCCATGAAATGAGAGACAACCCCTTCTTGGGTCAATACACCCAAAAACCCAAAAGATAAGGAGATGGGGGGACTAAGTGTGGAAAGTGACAAGTATGGTCAGGAATGACACGATGAATTKTCAAGGGGACTACCCAATAGTAAACCAATCCCTAAGGGTGATCACTTACTAGGGAACACTGTCAACCACCAAGGTGAAATAGGGCAAAGAACATAATTTCCAAGCAGACATTACATAATCAAAGTTGTTTTAAATTCAGCAATACCAAATGCCTCAAATATTGAAATGAAACTCGCCATAATACTTGGCTTGTACCTCATTGAGAAAGATCCAATGTCCTACAGAAACAAGCTTATGTGGTGGATACACTCATGATGAGCATGGAACTATTATGGTGAAGCAGGTATCTATCTTTGCAAGTGGACACTGCTTATCAATCTATCTCTTGATACTCCATGTCTACAACCTGAGGGCCTCGAGACATTGTCTCCTTAGTTGTCCCTAGGAATTGGGGATAACATTTGGCTCCTACTTGGGGACATGTACCTGCCGTAGAGTGCATGAGAACCACAACATCTCATGGTGAACCTGTTCCTACACACACTGAAACAACAAAATCATTAAGTGTAGGATGGCTCACTCACCCTTTGTCCATATAATCAAAAACACAAAATGACAACTAATCTAGAATTTATTTATTTATTTTTTATTTTTCAAAAATTTCTAAACTAAACATATAAGTTGATGAAAGAAATATGCAAGTACAAAAAAATGAAAAATGAAATGCAACTAAACTACCATGAGAAATCAAGATGCAAATTCAAGAAATCAAGATGACCTACCTACTTACTAGGGGCCCCGAGGTCTTGAAGATTAGGTCTTGAAATGTCAGGTGAAATCGTACAACTAGTAGAACCAGTTGATCATCTCATCAATGTATCTCCCCCTATGCTTAATTATGTAATAAAACAAAGATAAGTTAAACACATAGTAATGATGAGCATAAATAGACATATAATCAATTATAAAATGAAACTCATGGAGATGGGTGGGAGGGAGGAAATCTTGTTGAAAAGAGAAGTTGCAATTTTGATAATCTCGGAGGTCCTGCCTGAAAGGATAACTATGAGCTTGATCAATCCATCTTTGAATAGGTCTACCATATGTATATGATGGCTCATCTTCATCCCTATTAGCATGATCATTGATTTTTGGAAAAGCAGTTTTGGATGCAATATTAGGAGAAAAACCTAAGTAGAAGGAAAATGCACAGAGGAAGGAAAGTAGTGCGCACTGAAGACACAACCCACAAGAAAGTGCACAGAAGGAAGAAAGCACACAAGAGGAATACATAAAACATATAGAATAATAAAGAAAGAGAGCGAGAGAATAAAGCGTGAAAACACGACATTCCAGAAATAGAAGAATAATAGAAAATATCCATGAAGAGCGAAAGGAAGAAGAAAGAAATAGGACAACTAGTTAATTGAGCTGGCCATGCAATGTAAATGGGCTATTTTTGGGATAGAGTAGGATTTTATCCCTATATTTTGGGGTATAAATATGTAACAGGTTGGGAGATTAGAGGGGGATGAGAAAGAGGTAGAGAAAGATTATCCAAGAGCCATGAATGTAATAATCAGTTGGCAAGATGAAAGATGAATAAAGAGAGAGTTAGAGATGATATTGTGTTTTATGTTATTCACTTATCTATGTGTGCTTATGAATGCTATTGTTATGCTTTGTAGACTAGACTTAGTTATGGATTACGCATGGCGCAATATGCATGAGTATGTCTGTGAAGAATATTTGTAATAATAAAAAACATACATAAGATAGAAGAAGGAGAAATGACTCGAGTATTCCCCTCCCTTTCCCTTACTACTGCAGAAGCCTGGTTCTTGTAGTCCCAATAGATACCTCAAGTGAGACTTCATCTTTGAAAGAAGGTGATGCTGAAAGGGATGGTGTCTTGTGGGTTTGTTGGTGATAATTAAAACGAACCTTGGGTCTTACAACCCGTGCGCAAACCAATTAAACCAACAAATGGTTTCGTTTCCAGGACCGAGAAATTGCGATTAAGGGAATGTTTTGGAGGTTGAATAAGAAGGAGATCACGATTTGGTTAGAATCAAAAGAATGAGAATTTTCAAGAAGAGAGAAAAAAAACCCTTAGATGAGTGACAAGCAATGGATGCAGAGGTATGTGTTCATGGATTTGCATGAAATTTTCTTTGGTGAATTTCCTAAAATTCTAACCGAGTGGCTAGAGGGGTTAGTAGAAAAAATGGGAAGGTTTAGTACAACAATGCCAAAGAATTGGACTCCTGAATTGATCAGACAACTGAATTTGGTAAGTAACCCAACTACTCAAGCAATTGATTTTTTGTTAGATAATGTACTAGGGGGTTTTGTTACATAATTTGTAGTAGATTACATTCAATCATACGGTGTTGCAGAAAGATATGTTTTCAAAGGTCCACGCGGGAGGTTCTTGAAATCATTAAATACATGGATACAAATTTTGTTATGTCAAAAACATGTGATGATAATGAAGTCCGACAACTAAAAGGACTTTGTGCACATAGGGGGAGTGAGAGGATGACATAAAGATCATCTGAGAGAAGGAAGTAATGAATAGGGAAGGAAGGGACTGAGGATGCAAGAAGGCCACATACCAGAGGAAGATTACGATTTTGGAGAGTTACGCAGAGGAAGGAGGCACATGAGGAAAAATACTGGGGCTGAGAGAGAAGAGAAACACATTGAACCAAAGGAAAGAGGATCTTGCGCACTAGTCCGAATCGTGGAGATACCATATATAGGAGGAGAAGAAGAGGGTTTTCAATCCAATCCAGTAATAGAAGAGACAATAATTCATATTTAGACATGATCATGTGTTGAATCCATGAACCCATGTGCATCACCAAAATCAGATATACCATTTAAAGACTTGTCAAAATCCATCATAGTTAGTCGAGGAGTACATAGTAGTAGCAGTCAAAATAGTGGGACTAGTGTGCACAGTCAAATTCAGAATCAGATTCCACTAGCATCACCAAGAGGAGGGACTACACAATCCAACATGGTGGGAATAGATAATACTCTTCGACTTCTTGAATTCAAGGGAGTGGGGTCAGAGGATTCAGAACAACACTTGTTTGTGTGTGAAACAATTTGGGATGCTAAAAACATACATGATGATGTCATGAAGATTGTGAAGTTAGCGACAACGATTAGAGGATGTGTGCTAGTATGATATATGAAGTTACAAAGTATTACACCTACATGACATGCTAGGACTTTGGTAGAGACAAATAAAGTGCTATTAAAGGAGTTCAAAAAAACAAATTCAGAGTCGTAGTACGTCACTGAGTTGAAAGAGATTAAATAGGTATAGACAGATTTAGTATTGGATTTCGATCAAAACTTTAAGGATGTGATGGGGAGATTGAATTTCCAAATTCCAGATCAACAACATCAAGAGTGACTTATTGTCGGACTTCTACCACACATTCAAAGGCCCCTGATTCAACATAATGTTATGTCGCAGCCCGAGGCGCTGGAGATTGCAATGAAACTAGAGGCATATTTGGAAGGAGATATTGGAGGAATGGCACAGGTTCATACGCAGTTGGCTCCATTGACGGTCGAGCTTACCAAAGGAAGGGAGAAACGAGAACAAGTTTGGTGTACCAAATGCAAGACAAAGGGCCATCACAAGGACGAATGCTCAACATTCGAGCAATATTTGGAAGATAGAGTTCCAAATCCACTACCAAAGGGGGGAAACTGCGAGATATGTAAGAAATGGGACCATCACCCATCGAGTGTCCATTGCAACAAAAAGTATCAGAGTACACCCAAGAACTTGTTTTGCAATTTTTGCAAGTCTGTAGGACATGAAGAAAAGGATTTTCACACGTTCAACCTACTAAGGGAGCATACATTAGATATGTACTAGATCCAAGAAGAGAACACCTCTGCAGAGGGTGGTGGTGCACAGTATAAAAATAAGAGAGGTTTCAATAAGGGGAACATATTAAAATTTGGTAGAGGCCAGGGTAGATGGACTTTTGGTAGAGGAGGAGGTGGACCAATTATCTGTTATAACTGTAATAAACTTGGACACTTAGACCAAAATTTCCAAAATCCATGTACAACGTGCACATATTGCAGAGTAATGGATCACTCGAAAGAAGACTGTCCCCAACTAGTTGCGAAGTGGCAGGCCAGAGGAAACCCAAACCAGAATCTGAATTAGAATGTGTAGATGATATCAGGCGAAAGACGCAATGAAGGACCAAAAGTAGTAGTTGTTACATGTGGAGGAGCTAGAACAGGCGTTGATATGGTGAATCGAGGAAACTAGATAGAGAAGTGGGTAAGGAAGTCAACATGGCCTATACTAGCATTCAATCCACAACAAGATAAAGAGACATATCAGAGCGCAATAAAATAAATACTTGGACCACATGGGGGAGCATAAACATCATCGTTGCCTCATATAGAAGATCGAGTTGTTCCAGAGAAGTCAAGTGCGTAGGTAAGTACACTAATGAAATTATTAAGGAGTTGTGTAGAACTAATGAAAGATAGAAATGTGCTAAGTATGTTATATAACATGATTTATCATTGCATAAAAGGAAGGGACACCCCTGTCACACAAAGAATGGTAAACCAAGAATTGCGCAGGAAGAGAACTAATGGAGAATTCAGGTTCAATGCATAGATTGGAGAGTACGATGTGGATAATGTTATTTTGGACTTAGGATCTGATGTGAATGTGATACCTAAGAAGACATGGGAGATGATGGTCGAACCTGAGCTATTATGGTCCCATGTTCAGTTAAGGCTCGCAAATCAACATAAGATAGTTTTTGATTTGGAAATTGACAGGAGTACCTATGAACATAGATGGGGTGCTCAACATGTAGGACATTCAAGTTATTGAGATTGTAGATGACACTCAACCATATCCAACACCGATGGGACTAGAATGGGATTTTGATAACCATGCAATAATTAACTTAAAAAGGAGGGAGATGATATTAGAGGTTGGGAATCTAAAAGCTACTGCGCCCTTGGACCCATCCGAAGGAAAGAGATACAAAGCCAACCAAAGGTAATGATATTAACAACTTATATAATATCACTGCACATATGGAGGATTGTGTTGACCCTAAAATGGATGGTGCATTGAGTTGGAGAAGTATCAATTCATGCACATCAGATTCAGAAGCTAGTATCACAAATTGACAACAAAGGATGCATGAAGTGTCAACTAGATGATGTGCACGTATCAATCGACCCTTGTGCTAGATTGGAAAAGATCTATGCGACCCACCCAAGTAAGATGGACTAAATGATATAGAAATTTTTATAACCACATTTGAGTTACAGGTACCCGGAAAACAAAGGTTGTTGTCACTGGATTTCATATTAAAGGCGACTCCAACTAGATGGTGGGATGCACATAGAGATGGGGTAAAATACTGGTCACAATGTAGTAAAATAATGAAGATACATTTTGGCTCTAAGGGAGAAGAGGTTGTGCAGAAGCACAAAGGAGAGAGTGAATTGATGGGTCATGTGGAAAAATGTAGGTCTTTATGGTGCTTAGTACCAAAAATAGAGTGGACACACAAGTTTATACACACCTTGGTCACAATCCCGAAGAATTGGTATTTAGAATTGGAGATGCACAGGGAGACAACAAGATGGGAGGAACTGACTCAGAGATTCAAAATATCATTTACATTCGAACATGAATCTACATCTATAGATGCAACACTAAAGGCGATTCAAATAAAGATCTTCTTGGAGGTAGTTCTAGTATGCAGTGCACATAAAGCAAAAATCATTGTCCGTAAGCTATTGGAATTCTATAATGTACTGAAGGAAGAGAAAGAGGAAGAGGATCCCAGGAATATACTAAAACCAGAGATAGAGGACGCACATGTAGTAGAAGGGCTAGATCTTTCATCTTCCACATACACACAGCCTATAAAGACGAAGAAGGTAAAAATTGGGACATCAAAGAATCCTAAGTTTACATAGATACGAGATTATTGGAATGATGAGACAATTGAGAAGGCTGCAGACTTATTATGGGAATATCATGACTTATTCCCCAAAACTCAAAGATGAAGGGGAAAGCAAGAGACTTAGGAGAGATGAATATTCTACTGAGACCCATATCTAAGCCTATCTGACAGAGACCTTACAAGTTAAATCCAAGGTATAAAGAGAAGGTCAAGACTGAAATAGACATGATGTTGGATGCAAGTATCATTGAACCAATAGAAGAATCAGATTGGATTAACCCAATGGTGGTGTAGGAAAAAAAGACTGTAGGAATTCATATTTACGTGGACCCAAGGAAACTGAATGATGCATGCTTACATGATCCATTCCCAACACCATTCACAGATGAAGTACTGGAGAACGTAGGAGGTCAAGAAACTTATTCGTTTACCGATGGATTATTTGGGTACCATTAGATAAGAATTGTGCATGAGGATAGACACAAAACCACTTTTGCGATGGAGTGGGGCTATTATCAATATACAATTATGCTATTCAGATTGAAGAATGCCCTTACGGTGTTTTCTACGGTAGTAGTGGCAGTATTAAAGGAGTTCATCCATAAATTCTTGGAAGTTTACTTGGATGATTGGACGACGTTTGGTTTTCTACAAGATCATATATAATTTCTTTGACTTATGTTAGATTGGTGCAAACAATGTAAGATTTCCCTAAACTTAAAGAAGTGCATCTTTTGCGCGTCATTTGGAATTCTACTAGGACATGTCATATGCAAACAAAAACTATTGGTTGATCAAGCCAAGATTGTAGTAATTTTGGGCTTGGAACCTCCGACATCAATTAGACATTTGAGGGAAATGTTGGTTCATACCAATTATTATAGGAAATTTATCAAAGGGTATGCGTAGATTACAAAACCCATGAAAAGGTTATTGAAGAAGGAATCCAACTTTCAATGGAATGAGGATTTCTAGAAGGGGGTGGACACTTTGAAAAAAAAACTGGTCACCGCACCAATTTTGATCTTTCTGGAGTGGAACAAAGAGTTCCATGTACATGTAGATGAATCATCTATTGAATTGGGTGTAGTGTTGTCACAACCTGGAGAAGGGGACATAGATCATCCAATCGATTTTGCAAGTAGGAAGCTGTCGATATCATAAACAAATTATACAACTACAGAATGGGAAGGATTGGTAATGGTCTATGTGCTACAAAATTTCAGGCACTACTTGTTGGGTTCCCACTTCAATATGTATAAAAACCATTATGCATTAAATTACTTAGTCAATAATCCCATATTAGGAGGAAGAATCTACAGATGGATATTATTATTTCAGAAATATGACTTTGAGGTCATAGTAAAACCAGGAAGCTGAATGCAGGACCCAATCATCTATCACACATATTAACCTCGCAGATGCACAATTATTTGCAGTAAGGATGGTATATGATTAATACTCAATTATTGTGGAGTTTTTAAGTAATGGCATGGCTCCCTCCGAGATGAACATTGCACATAATAAGTAATTGGTAGTAAAAGTTGTAGATTACCAATTGATTGCAGGGAATTTATATAAGTTAGGTGTATATGGGATATTGAGATGTTATGTATTCGAACATGAAATACCGATTATACTGGAAGAAGTGCATGATGGGATTGTTGGAGGACAATACGCAGGGAGGGAAATGACTCAAAAGATTCAATACGCAGGGAGGGAAATGACTCAAAAGATTTTATGCGTAGGGATTTGGTGGCCTACACTTCACAAATATGTGAAGGAGTATTTTCAGTCTTGTGATGTATGTCAAAGAGTGGGAAAACCATCTAGGAGAGATGAAATGACATTAAATCCACATGTTACGTTGCAAGCATTTGATAAATGGGCCTTTGACTTTGTCGGACCAATCAATCCATAAGAAATAAGATCAGGGGCAAGGTATATCATCATTGCGACAGAGTACTTGACAAGGTGGGTAGAAGCAACACCAATTACTGATTGTACTATGGATGATTGTGTGGTTTCTGTTCGAGAATGTAGTAACAAGGTTTGGATGCATGTACATATTACTTAATGATCAAGGTACACACTTTCTGAACAAAACAATTGATAAACTGACTGAGGAGTTTCATATTCATAATCAAAAGAGTACACCATATCACCATCAGGACAATTACACAGTGGAAGCTTTTAATAAGATCTTGGAGAATGCTTTGACAACAATCTGCAATGTAGGGTGAGATGATTGGGACTTATGAGTCCCTACAGTGCTATGGGATTATAGAACTACAAGTAAGAAGCTGATAGGACATACACCATTCTAGTTGGTCTATGAATAGGAAGCAGTGATGCCAATGGATTTCATTCAACCTAGCCTACTCATTGCAAAAATCATTGAGCTCTCCTATATTGGCGTGATAGAGAAGAGATTGGCGCAATTAGTACAACTTGAGGAAGAACGGTTTATTGCAGGATTTGATCAACAAGTGCAGAAAGCCAGAGAGAAGGCTTGGCATGATTTCCACATTAAACCAAAGAAATTTCAAGTCGACGATTTGGCACTACATGACAACAAGTATATGCATCATGTAGGGAAGTTTTGCATGCACTGGTTAGGACCCTACGTAATCCAACAAATAACCGAGACTRATGTTGCGTGGTTGGAAACCTTGAATGGACAACTCCTGRAGAGAATGGTGAAAGGGAGTCAACTGAAACACTATAGAGACAGTCAACAGTCTGTGAAGTAATYTGGGTTGCACAAGAATCCCTATATTATAGTAGTTGTACCATAATAGCAAGAAAAACAAGGAAAGCCAAATAAAAAGTAGAAAAATGAAGAAAATGAAATAAAAATTAGATATAGGAAAAAGATAAAAAAAAAAAAAAGAGTATTTGAGTGCCAAGGTTTYAGAACTTGCACAGAAGGGATGATAATCACATGCAACAAGCAGATTGCACCAAGACACARACGAGACCAAATACATAGGACACTGATGACACAACAAAGACCCAATGTGCAATTTTGGAATAAGAAGGCCATTAAGAGTTGTAAGGCATGAAAATGACATCTTGGTCACTGGTGTGACARGTCATAAATGTACCATATCAGTCTTAAATGAGAAAATTCATCTGAAATCACAAACAAACAAGCGGTACAAGAGGAAAATACTAAGACAGATTTGGAAATAAAGGAGCATTTAGTTACCAAGCCACCCACTACGACACCAGATTGGACAATGCAGTTAAGGCAGGATGAGACATGTATACTTGGCATGAAAGAACAAAAACAATAAGAGGTCAGTAAACTCAAATTCATTTGTTGCATGCAAGCGGGAGCGAACAGAAAAGAACTACCAAATCCGAGCTCACACAACCTGCATAGACACATAGAGTTAGTCCAAGAGTTCAACGCAATAAAGAAAAGTAGAATGGCATCATCGAGAGTGGGAGGGCCGTATGACATAGCAAAGAAGCAACCAAAACGACCAGTAGCAGATGTGGAGGTTGAGGAGGTGGCCGGAACTTCGACCCCGACGCCAATAGTATTTTTTCACAGAGACTATTTACCCCCAAGGAAATATGACACCCCACCAATCAATGTACCAGTGAATGCCAAGTATCCCTTGCCAATAGAACCAGTTTTGACTGGCGTCAATAGCGATGAAGACATGCTAGGGAAGGTGGACAACCTGAAGTTCATGGATCATGATATCACCGATTCACAAAAATCCCCTGAGTTGGCCAGGGATCAATATTTATGCACAAAGGTCATCCCAGGCATGAGAGAAATTCTGGTAGAGCCACAAGAATGGGCATCATGCTTAGAGAAACCATAGATACTCAACTTGTTTGAAATTCCACATTTCGGATGAAGTACAAATATTAATGCCTATGTAAAGGTGTTACTCAGCCGTGTTCATGGGGGAACACTTTGGCTCGATCCCCTAGTCTCGATTGATACTACACTAATTGCGTGTATCACAGGGTTGATCAAAGTAGGTGAAGACCCCTCATTATTTTTCCACAAAATGGGATAGCAAGCTCTCTCCAAAGCCATGAAAGAAAAAAATTGACACATTTAGAGGAAAAAAGGGTCTGGATGTGAAGATCATCAACAACAAGGATTTCAGGTTTACGATGTAGGTTTTGGCTTGCAAACTGTTGCAAGAATGTCCTAGAGATGAAGTGTCAATGAAAATAATTTCAATAGTGGAGAAATATAAGGAAGACGTTTAGATGAACTGGGAGACCGTTTTAGTTAACCAATTTTTACAGGATTGCATGGAGGCCCAAGAGAAGGGTGCAGGATTTCACTACGCATGGTTTCTAATCCTCATTGCACTGGTCGGGTGGAAATACCCCATGTATTACCATTGTATGCAAATTTTGGGTCGCATCCCTTTGGATGTTAGGTATTCCCACTTGTGGCACACAACAATGAAGAGGCAATAGAACAACAACAATGCCATGTTTTATAGCTATTTTCATTTTGTGACAACTGCGGTGGATACCACACCATGCATACCAGAGGAAGAAGTCATTGCATACAAGGATTTCACACGATTTAGAGTCAACATGCACCATCTATATGTGCAAGCCAAAAATGATCCTGCATGACAATGATTTCCAACTAGCTACCGATTGACCACAAAAGGCATAAACTTAATAAGAAATGACTGGGAGGAAGAGTGGAAGAGCCAAGTAGACAAACCAGGGCCATCAAAAGAGGATGACCAAGACAAAATTGAGGAAGAACAAGATTAGATGAAACAAGTCTAGGCATAATACAATATGGCCCTTCAACAAAAGAATGAAATTGAAGGCCACATAGAGGAACTTATCAAGAATAATGAGGGGCCAAAGGCAAGGGCCACGAAAGCACTACAGGAAAAGGAGGAAGTTGAATCTATGGTGCCAAAGACACAATCCATCTTCCAGAAGTTACACAAGCAAGTACCAGAAGTTCCATTGGTAATAGAAGCCACTATGGAGGAACAAATGTTGAATATTGGCGAGGTCATTAAGGGATTTAGGGAGTAGATCCAGGATTTACAACTGAAGAGAACACCCAAAACTCCACTAGAGGTGTGCAGAGGTAGGGTGTGGATGGTAGAGACAAAAATTTCCAAGATCAATAAAATAGAAGAGAAATGCATAAAGCTTTGCGAGGAGAGTGCACAGGTATGGGAAGAGCTCATGGGAGACCCGAAAATGAAGAATATAGAGGCCAAGTTTAGGGACATGCAAGCACAAGTGCACGAGGCAACATAAAAGGTGACTACACTACCGCTAGTCAAGCATATGGAAATCATTTTGGCTATGTGGCAAGCATGTGTAGAAGTGGAGAGACTAAGGAACCAACAAAATATCCTGCAACATAGACTCGGACCAAGGCAGGAAGAGGCATTAAGGATCATTGGAGAATTGGCCATTTTTCAAGGTAATGTCAAACAAGTATCGGTGGAAGTATAGAGAAAGCACATAGACTTAAGCCCACAGGTTGTAGAGGAGATAGTAACAATAGAGGTTGAAGTTGTCAAAGAGGTAGAGGTCTCTAAGGCTACCTCTCAACCATTCATTTCAGCATGGAAGAACATGAAACATGCTTGAGTGGCTCGGGACGAGCCACATGTGAGTGTTGGGTCCTGTTGGACAAATAATTTTGGATCCAATATTAGGAGAAAAACTTAAGTAGAAGGAAAGTGTGCAAAGGAAGGAAAGTAGCACGCAACGAAGACACATCCCACAAGAAAGTGCGCAAAAGGATGAAAACACGTAGGAGGAAGACAACACAAAGACATAAAAATAAAGCAAGAGAGTGAGGGAATAAAGCGTGACAACATGACATTCGAGAAATAGAAGAACACCATAAAATCTACATGAAGAGATAAAGGTAGAAGAAAGCAATAGGACAACAAGTTAACTGAGCTGGCCATGCAATGTAAATGGGATATTTTTGGGATAGACTAGGATTTTAGCCCTAGATTTTGGGGTGTAAATATCTAATGGATTGGGAGATTAGAGGGGGGTGAGAAAGAGGTAGAGAAATATTATGCAAGATCTGTGAATGATATAATCAGTTGGAAAGACTAAATATGAATACAGAGAGAGTTAGAGATGATATTGTGTCTTGTGTTATTTACTTGTCAATGTGTGCTTATGAATGATATTGTTATGCTTCATAGACTAGAATTAATTATGGATTGCAAATGGAACAATATGCATGATTTCAAATGTGAATAATACCTGTAATAATCGAAAAAATACATAAGATAGAAGAAGGAGAAATGACTCGAGTATCCGCTTCCCTTTCCCTTACTACTGCAGAAGCCTGGTTCTTGCAGTCCCAATAGATACCTCAGGTGAGACTGCATCTGTGCAAGTAGGTGATGCTGAAAGGGCTAGTGTCTTGTGGGTTTGTTAGTCATAGTTAAAACTAACCCTAGGTCTTACAACCCATGCGTAGACTAGTTAAACCAACACTTCTTCCTGAAGGCTGAGAAGATATGAGAAATCCCAAGAAGACCCCATGATTTTCCTGAGAAGAAGAAATGAGGTAAGGGACAGGCTCAGGTCTAGAGAAAGAAAAACGTTGCCTCTTCATCTGTGAATCCTTGTAAAAATCCCCAAGATGAAAATAATTTTTCTTTGTAGAGTGAGACTTTAATTTCTCTTGGATGGCCACGTCCCGGTGCTCATCTAAAATTGAGGATGAAGGTGGCTGAAATTACTCATAGAAAAAGTATGCAAATTGAAATGGATCTGCATCACAACTCCCAATGGATGAGTGAAAATAACTCTGAAAATGTCGCAATAGGTCATCCTCGAATAGATGGAATAAATCTATAACCATATCATCATCAGGTTGCCAAACATTTGAATCATACATGCATGAAGACCGATCCTCTAAATATGACAACTCAACCCCTTTTGCAAGAGAAGCACCCTCAATGTCGTATATGGGATCTTTTTCAAAAATTAAAAAGACCAACATCCCATCTACATCTCCCAATTTGTATGAAAGTTTCTATATGCTCATCAACCATATCCAAGGGTTCTTTCATAAAACCATCAGTATGATTGAAAATGACCATCTCTTTGTCTTTGTGTACAGGAAGAACATAGGCTAGGGTGGCTTCAACTGGATCTTCAAATCCTTCATCATTGAGATTGCTTACTTCTTCAACTTCATGTGCAGGAGGAAATCAAGGCTAGAAGACTTCATCTTTGTCAAGCGGAACAATGGACATCGATGTCTCATATGGGTCTTCATCATTGAAATCTTCTTCTGTAGTAGGTGGATGATATTCTTCACCAGTTTTCCATTCCTCATATATTGTCTCGTCATCCACTCAAAAACCTTCTCTGCAAAGAGCATTTTTGAGCTCTTGGAAAGTATCTTGTAAATTATGAGTAGCTGGCCGATAATTCTTGCGAAATTATTCAATGAGATTTGTAGAAGATGAGATACATTTCAGATTACATGAGTGTGCAAGCCCACTTCTTTGACTTGATTCCAGTGAAGATACAAAAATTTTCATCAACACATATTCATGTAGCACATTTAAACTTGAAGCATACTTCATATAATTCACGACATGAGTGACTCCTAGAGCTGGATCACCATTAAATTTAGGGAAACTTTCCCTCCACTCTGTAGAGCAATGATTTGGATACCCAGGTACATTTAGAACATCAATTGAAGGGTACACCTTATCGAATGCCCATGGTAAGTCCCGTGAGGCCATGGTTCCATTACTTAGGGTAATACCTCAATGGAATCGCCAGATGAACTTTATGGAAATATCATCAAGGGTGGAATGGGAATGTCCTTCAAGTGGAGTCACTAGGAAAGCTGGGGGGTAAAGTATTTGGGAAGGAATCCATTCAAAGTGTCGTTAGGGAACGAAAGAGGATTCAAAATCCTCCCCGACAATGACGCCAAAATGTTATTGCAAAAACTGTACGTTGGGAAAAGCCCAACCCAAACCACAAGATGGAAACAACTAGGAGAATACCTACCCATTGTCACCTCACATAGGTACTCCTGTCACTATAGAGGTGAAATGATCACCTCAAGGGGGGAATCTCGGGTGAACCTAGGGGGAAATGAGATGGAAAGTGATAATTATGAATGGATTCCCCTATAGGTCAAGTTTACAAATGGAAAGTGGCTTGGAAATGAGTCTCAGTACTGATCAATGATTTCCAAGAAGTTTGAGCACTTGTGAATGATGATAGTACCTGCCTGAGACATAAGAAAAACCAAGTATACAAGATATATGTTAAGTGAAAAATCAAGTTAATATTGATGTCCCTATTTGCAGCAGTCAACAAATATATATATCAGCAAACAAATGATTATTAGAGCTTCTAAAAAAGATGTTAAAATTCTGACAAATGATGCAAGAGGTAAGCTAGTTAAACACATGTATAACTCTAGTATAAAAGCACAAGACTTTAGCAATGAAACAAGGCTATAAGAAACAAGTATTGCAGAGATATAATTGCATCCTTATGGCTGTAGCAAATAATTTTTTACAGAAGAAAAATCATCCACCAAAAATCACAAAGAATCCACCCAAAAGATGTGTTAGGACTAGTAGATTATAGGGGTAAATTGTTAGCAACTTTTGACGATTGAATTGTGAATTATGAATAAAAAAGAGAATAATTTTCTGCAGCCCTACTGGCTGTAGCTTTAATTTAGTAGTAGCTCCAAAGATACTAAGTAGACTAATTTTCCCTAGAGCCTTTAGCAACCTCAAAGCATCACTAAAAGTTTCCAACTTGAACAAGAACAATATCTCACTAAATCACATTTACCAAGGCAAACAATTTATTTCTCCAATGCGAAATTCAGACTAGTGCCTTTAAAAAATGGGTGAATGGAGTCTTTAAAACACAAGTTGATCAACAAGTTCCCTAGGGGTGTAAACCCTCTTACTCCCTAGGGCATGCAAACCAAACTCAAGGTAGATCAAGGAGGGTGTACACCCTTTTACTCCTCTACGATACCTTCCAATAAAATACTTGTAAACTAGAAAATGAAGAGAACTTGATGGAGGGTGTATGCAATTATACGCCTCCTAGGGTTTTAACCAACAATGTCATGAAATGAGAAAAAAGAATGTAGTTTTCCTAACCAAAACCAAGAAAGTTGCAAGATCAAACCCTAGTTTCACCAAGACAAACCATTGGTAAGCAAGAACAAGAGTCTCCAAGAGGTGCGCACCACCTTAACTCATCCATTCATCAAGAGATATAAAAAAAATCATTTTTCAAGAGAGAGATACAAAAGTATAGCGAAAATTTGAGCTAATGTAGTCTTCTCACAATGGGAGAGCTATATTCAAATGAGATATAAATGATCTCAATTTATACGAAAAACTCTAATAAGATTTTGTCCACAAAACTTAGGGTAAACCACATAGTAAGGGGACAACAACCCTTACTTTTCCCTTTTACAATTTAAAATTTGATTTTGCACAATAGAAACTCTAGGAAAAGCACGATGTCACCCCTTTAGGGCAACATTTTTGCATCTTTAGAAAGTCGTTGAGGTTGAGGATGAAACGTTGGGCATCCAAAGGCCTTCCTCCAAGGTTCTAGGGCCCTCTCTCCACCAAGTCAAGGAATATTCATCAAATGATTCCATGTGCACTTTCACCACCAAACCCTAACCCATGCATGATGTCAAGCCCTCAAAGTATGAGGTTTTTGCCTCCAAAGGAAAAACATTGGGATAATAGGGGCATGGGTGAGGTCCTCCAAGGAATCTCTCAGGCCTCCAAAGGTCATCATCATTATCTGGAGTGTGGGCCATGGTATCCAACTGGTGGGCTTCAAGCCCCAAGTAAACCTAAGTTAGGCTTGTTCTTCCAAATCTGTCCACCAAACAAGGTCCTGCAAAGACAATGAATATGCCCTCCAAGGATCTCAAGTCAAATGCATCATGATGAGTAAATCAAGTCAATAAAAGAGCCATCTAATCAGGTGCATCAAAAACCACCTCATCAAAATAAACAAGTGCTCAAAGACCCTATGAAACTTGCCAAGTTTGGGTATGGGAGGATTGAAAAGGTGACCTATTGGGTGAATCATCCCCTAGGTAAAGGAATGTTTCCCAAGTGGAACCCCTTTCTAAGACATGTGGAAAATATGATATTGATGGGGGAAAAACTTTGGGGCATGGGGTTCATGACATACAAGGGATCATAGTGTCTCATTTATGGGTGCCTTTGTAGAGGGTGTGTTGCACCTTCCTTTTAATTGCATCCTTTTTCCAAGCCCATTCATTGCCATTAATTAATTAAGGTCCAAACAATGGGTACTCCCTAGGGGTGAATCGTTTAGCTTGGGGGGGAATACCACAATGCCACTTGAAGGGAGAATAACACATATTTCCATGGGGGTATAGTCTAGCTTGTAACACACTTTGGCTAAATCCTTCAATTAAGTGGGACCTTTATGTTATGTGTTTTCTTTTGTAGGTATTTGATTTTTTAGGAGAAACATTTCATTGCTATCAAGACCTCTTTGGGAGAGCATATGGAAATTTTATAATCTGGATTTTATCTTTTTTCAACTATTTCCCCTATGGGCCTTCAACCCCTTCTTCCCATGAAATGAGGGACAACCCCTTGTTGGGTTAGTACACTTGAAAACCTAAAAGATAACGAGATGGGGGGACTAAGTGTAGAAAGTGACAAGTATGGTGGGGAATGGAATGATGAATTGTCAAGGGGACCTCCTAGTAGTAAACCAATATTTAAGGGTGACCACTTACTAGGGCACAATGTCAACCACCAAGGTGAAATATGGAAAAGAGCATAATGTCCAAGCAAACGTTACATAATAAAAGCAATTTTAAATGCAACAAACCTAAATGCCTCAAATATTTAAATGCCACTCACCATAATACCTAGATTGTACCTCACGGAGCAAGATCTAATGTCCTTTGGAAGCAAGCTAGTGTGGTGGATACCCTCATGATGAGCTTGGAAATGTGGTGTTGAAGCGAGTCTCTATCTAGGAAAGTGGACACTACTGGTCAGTTTGTCTCTCGGTACTCCATGTCTGCAACCTGAGGGCCTCGAGACATCATCTCCTTAGTTATCCCTATAAATTGGGTATAACATGGCCTAAAATATTGAAAACATTGGTAGGAGGGTAGCTAAGTAAATCAATGACCCTATTATAATTTCCTTTCTTATAGAGCACCACTAAATGAAATTACTAGGTGTAGGATGCCCATTTGAGGTGGTGTTGATATTTTATCTTTAACAATAAATTGATGAAGACCAAAGGGTGGTGATTGGTGTGTAGTATTGTTTCATTACCAAGAATATAGTGACATGATTGTTTGAATGCTTAGGTAAGGGCATAAAATGGTTTATTATATGTACTATAGTTCAACTTGCCAATGTAAACAATTTCTAAATGACATGCTACCATATATTATCCACAAATGGTAGGTTTATAGCATGTCCATTTCACCAACACAGATTATTTAGACATGAAAAAAAATCACTAATGTCCCTGCACATACTTTTGAGACTAAGAAGATGACAATGGCTAAAAAATTATTCTCGATGCTTGTGCTTCTATGTAATATACCAGATATAAAAAGTATGCTAAACATAAATAAAATGCTAGAAATGGCAGAATAAGAGCAATATAACCAGAATAATCACCACAATAACACTAGAATGATATAAGAATAACCACTGAAATGGCACTTTGATTCTGAGAGCAATGTTCACG
>ML798510.1:240373-277962 GCA_009831015.1 Picea engelmannii | reverse complement strand
GATTACCAAGTAAGTATTGAACCTATCACTGATTATTCAGTTTTGGCCGATACCTCACCTGTCGATGAACACCAGATGGAAGTCGAGCCATCAGAGCATATGAAAGGAGTACAAGAACTAATCCTAGAACAAATACACATAGAAGGGAGCTTGGTAAATACTCTAACCTGGGGAGAACAACATATCCCTGAGCCTATTGATGAGGTCGTCGATATACAGGCAATCACTTATGATAGGAACGAGAAAGATATCACGAAGAGGACCACCAAGAATAGAAGACTCACGTTGGATAACTTGATTCTCATCACCACGAAGGATAAGTTGCTCAGTATAGAACATGCAAAGAAGTAGGAGCTTGGATGGATATCACATATGTTGTGTTGGATCGAGCAAGGCGAGATGAAAAGGAACTGGTCATTGCACTAAAAGAGCTAGATCATCTGCTCCATTTGGTAAAATACTATCAAGACTCAATGCAGGCCACGATGTTTCTAACGAGTGAGTTCCAAAATGATTATGAAAAGTTCACAAGTGAAAGACATCTCTTCACTGTAGGCATTGCCGATTTCCAAGATGATACCCTTATGGCACTGGCAACCTGCAAGGACGTGGAGAGATGGCATGAAAAATCATAACAAGCGGTAGAAATAATTGACTACATCAGTGCAGTGAAGAAGGGTCAAGAAAGGAGCATGGTATTCGATTTCTAAGGGATAGTAGCATATCTCAGATCAGGAAAGGAACCTCAGCGAGAGATACAAAAGAATTGTCTCGAATGTGGAAAGGGTTGGGAAAAGATCAATCGAGAGATGAAGGGCATTGGCCTCCTAGAATTTGGCTCACCCAGAGACTTTGTCGACCTGCATGACATAGTCAAGCGACATGCAGAACAAAAATTGGCATGGGCAGTGGATATCACACAGGTGGCAAGAATGGCATCGGGTCAAATACAACAGTTTATGGAACATTCGATCAAGGCTCGTGCAGTTATGTAGAGGTTGAGTGACAAAATAATTACAAATAATGGGTAGTAGAAGTGAAATAGATACTTTCAACCCCGATGGACCAACACAGATTCTCGTATGCTAACACATGCGAGGATCTCTTCTTCAAGTGGTCAGAGTATGAGAAGAGTCACCCACTCTAGTAAAACCATGAGATGATTCCCAGAGAACAAAGAGATCGATCACCACGTGGCGATATTTTGTTTTTACCTAACTTAAATTTGTATTATCTATTTTTATTTAGTGATTCTTTATAAATAAGGGGATTGACCTTTTAGAAAGGGTCGATGGTTTTTGGAAAAGACCCTCTTTTTTGGGAATTGTAAAGAACTATTTTTTAACAACCTTAATTGAGAAGTCTTGTTTAGGACCAGAGACAAAATTTGGTTTTTAATCAAAGGCATTATGTGATTGGATTGAGGAGGAAATACTTCCAACTTTTATTTCAGTAACTGATGTTGTAACAAGTAAGAGTTTTTGAATCTATTGATAAGTTATTTTTTTCAATATTTTTTTGCAGTTCTTTTCTTCTTAATGATGGAAAGAAAATCATTGTGTTAATGTGTGATTGATGTTAGATATAAGGAAACTATTTTTCTTGCAATCATCTTATTACATGCGTATTTTTCTTATGATAATTGTATCTCAGTCAATGATGAAATACCGACAAGTTATCGTATTAGTACTAGGATTGTAATAGGTGTGAATATCTTTGTCTGCATGCTTGAGCATGAGGTTTATCCCAAGCTCAGCCTTCTTCAGTAGTTAAGAATCCCTTCTATCAGTTGGTTTATACCAGCACATATCATTTTACCAGACTCATCTAATAAAAGAAAAGACAAAAAAAGGAGAATGGTTAAACTGAAGGAGGAACTTTCATAGCAAGATATCCTGTCAATCACCAAGTAAAGCCCATCGATAAATTAGCTATATAGTAATATATGGAGAACCATTCCACCATCAAATGTTGTAGAGTCTAATTGGGCCTCTGAGGCGGGTTTGATTCCTTCTGTTGAGTTAAAGGGATCTCAGGCCCCGCAACAAAATTGGAGCTAGAAGGAGGGTTGAATGAATGAATGGCTCACAATATTTCTGATATAATATCTCGCATTGATCTAGGTGGATATTAGTGGCCACCCATCTTTTCCAACTGGATCAAAATAGTTTTCTGGCAATTTTGGTAATTTACTATTTTTAGCAGTTTTTTGGTTCCTGAAACTTTCGGAGCCATTTTGAGGCCCTAAACGACGTTTTTTGGGAAAATGGGGAGCAACATAGGAACTCAACGCAATGAGACCATTGCTTCCTAAGGAGGGAAGATTTATCCAGGTGGATATCAGTGGCCACCCACCTTTTCCAACTGGCTCAAAACAGTTCTCTAGCAATTTTGGTAATTTACTATTTTTAGCAGTTTTTTGGGCCCTGAAACTTTCGGAGCCGTTTTGAGGCCCTAAACGACATTTTTTGGGAAAATGAGGAGCAACATGGAAGGAACTTCCATTTTCCCCCCAAAATGAATCTCCTTGATGATACCTTTCCAACGGGCTATCATGCGCCTAAAACAAAGATTGTATGCAAAAGTTACGACCTCGGGAAGTTGATGTACTAACTTACCCAAACGGGGCCCACGTGACTTTTGGCGCTTCATCTCCTAGGGTTAGGTTTTTGGATGTATAGGGTTTTTGGCATTCTTGTTTATTGTAAAAAGGCGTTCAGAGCCTCATTGTAATCATCTTTCTGCGAATGAGCGCGACCATCACATCTCTTCTCAGAGATAAGCTGCCACCTTTTTAGCAAGCTTGTTTTCCACTACATTTTACAGTTTCAGCTTATTTCCTTATTGAATAGAAAATCAGTTTTACTGTATCTATGTTATTTTGTGTTAAGAACCTATTAATAATCTGTAGTCATTTCGTTCTTCTCATAAAATTTGGATCAGTGGTATCAGAGCGGTCTACTCCTTGTCATCTTAATGCATGTCCCCAACGAGGTCAAAGTACAAAGAGTTGGGTCTCGAGCTTGTTTCCCTTGAGGAAAAAATATCTCGCACGCCCAAGCAACCTCTCATGGAAGGAGAAAAGAAATATGATGGAATATGAGATCCTTTCAAAATGTTGCTTGAGGAAGCCCTCACGCAAAAAAGGAATGAGATGATGCATAGTTTCGCGCAAATCCTTCGGCGACTACCAACAAGTGACGCATATTTTTAGAGCAGAGGCACCGCCCCCTTCAAGGTACAAATAAACTTCGATATTCCTATATTTGAAGGTCAGATAGACGTAGATGTTGTATACAAGTGGTTGAATCTACTAGAAGGGTATTTGTTTGTCCATAACTTTTCAAATAGAGAAAAGATTACTTTTCCGCTCCTCAAAGCCGTTCCCCATGTCAAAGATTGGTGGAAAACTTTCTGTGAGAAAAAGGAAACAAATGAACCCTCATTATTTACAGTCACGACCACCTGGGAATCCTTCAGGGATGCTATTAAGGAACAATACTACCCTGTCAGAAATTATGACGACTTGTATACCAAATGGACCACACTGCGGCAAGAAAGAGACCAAGTAGTGCCAGATTTCACAAATATCTTCCATACCTTGTGCACCAAGCTGGGTATCCAAGATTCAGAGCGACATCTAGTGCTAAAGTATCTCAGTGCTCTACATAGATAAATCCAAACCGGAATGGAATTTCTGGACATCTCATTCTTGGTCACGGCCTACTGATATGTCATCAAAATCGAGTAGAAGCTCAAACAAAATATGCAACAATATGGGCCTGGGAACCCCTCACAATAAAATCTAGGAAAGGGAAGCCCCAACCCACAGAACAAAGGACAGAGAAAATATGGACAATATCAAGACAACCAATCCAAGCCGCAAGAAAAGAAGGACACTAGAAAGACAAAGAAAGACATCGAGAAGTGGTGTGACTTCCATAAGATCCCTTGGCATAACACGCCCGACTGTCGCTCAAAGCAGTCGTTGGTGGCCGAAGTGAAGATAGATCATTGACATGGAACCCAGTGCCATTGTTGCTACCACCAAGCTCCAGCCTGGTGAACTAGATGAGTCAGAAGAAGGAGAGCACCTCTTCCATTCATAGATGTGGGTAAAAGACACCCCACTGCACTTCATCGTTGATAGTGGTAGCCAGAAGAAACTCATCTCAGCAGAGGTTGTCAAGCGGCTGGGCCTGCCAACAATGCCACACACACAACCCTACACCATTGGATGGCTCTGCAAAGGAAGCGATCTCCGCGTCATCAAACAGTGTTGATTATCGTATGACATCAAGACCTTCAAAGATGAGGTATTATGTGATGTTACTCCTATCGAAGTTTTTGATGTTGTTTTGGGCCAACCTTATTTATGGAAACATAATGTTGTATATGAGTCTAGGCCTCGTAGTGTTATTATTACTTTGAACATGAAATTGTACAGGATACCCGAGGCAGTCCCACCTAGTGCTATTTCCTTGATCTTTGCTAAGCAATGCAGGAAGGTCATTTCTCAGACGAGAAATTTTGTCTTCTTTGTAATTCAATCTCAAAATGAGAAAAACATCACAGCCACATCCAGGGTTTATGTGGATGACCTCTCCACACAACAAAAGTAAGTAGATAAGGTCATGGAAGAATACTCAGATATCTTCTCCTCACCTACCGGGGTATCTCTGCACTGTCAGGTCAATCACCCCATCGATCTGACCCCCGGTGCATCGTTGCCCAATGGGCCAGTCTATCATCGCTCTCTATTAGAGAGTGAGGATATCAAGCGACAGATCTAAGAACTTCTCCACAAGGGGCACATCCATCCAAACTCATCACCTTGTGGGATCCCAATCATGCTGGTACAGAATAAATATGGAACCTAACGACTCTACATTGATTATCGAGCTCTGAATAAAAACATAGTCAGAAACCGGTACCCAATTCACCGAATCGACGACCTCGTTGACCAACTCACAGGGGCCAAATAATTTAGTAAGATTGATATGAAGTCTGGCTACCACCAGGTCTCGATAAAATAGACAGATGTATGGAATACTTCCTTCAAGTCAAAGGAAGGCATTTTTGAATGGTTGGTCATGCCCTTTGGTTTGACAAATGTTCCAGCCACTTTTAGGAGGATGATGAACGATATCATGCGACCATTCGCCAATAATTTTGTAGTGGTGTATCTGGATGACATTCTCATTTACAACAAGACTTGGGCCAAACACTTGCAGCATATTCAGTAGATTTTGCACACCCTACGACAACACAAGCTATACGCCAACTTGGAAAAATGATCCTTTGACATGGACAAGGGCCATTACCTGGGATACATCATTGATCATCATAGCATACATGTGGATCCAGCCAGGATCCAATTCATCCATGAATGGCCAACCCCAACCACACTCACTGAGCTTCAGAGCTTCTTGGGTCTTGCCAATTTCTACCATAGGTTTGTGTTGGGATTCTCCCATATTGCATGGGCCCTTAGCCAAATAACCAGGGGTGGTGGTAAGGATAAATTTGCATGGGGCTGGTCCCAACAACAAGCGTTCGATGATTTGAATCAACGCTTGTTCTCAACCCCAATACTTTCACTACCAGACCCACAACAACCCTTTGATATTGAGACAAATGCTTCAGACTATGTTGTGGGGCCGTTCTCACTCAGCACGGCCACCCCGTGGCCTATCATAGTGAGACACTATCATATGTTGTCCGTAAGTACCCTACTTATGAAAAAGAAATGTACTCCATTGTGCAAGCCTGTCGCCAATGGAGACATTACATTCTTGGGAAGGAGACAATCATCCACATTGATCGTAAGCCACTACAATTCATGCAGACACAAGGAAAATTTCAGAATGACCGCCATCAAAAGTGGTCCACATACTTGCAACAATTCCACCTCAACATCAAGTATAAAATAGGAAGCACCAACCATGTTGTTGATTGCCTCAGCAGACCATCAGTTGTGGCACTCACCATGGTGCTAGACTCTTGCAGCCATGAGACCTCCAGATGGCCCCAACTCTATGAGACAAACCCTGACTTCGCCACCACCTACCAAATGTTGGGTGCAAATGCAGTTGTTGATAATTTCCATCTTCAAGATGGGTTTTTGTGTCCCATCAAGCGAGTGAGTGAAGTTGATTTGGGAAGCCCACTACAATCAGGTGGCAGGACACTTCAACGTCGAAAATACAATGTCGATGCTACAGAAACATTTCTACTAACCAAAAATTTGACAGGAGATCAACAAGTATATTAGATCTTGCACTGCCTACGCTATTTCCAAATCGACCACTAAGAAACATGGTCTATACACCCCTCTTCATACTCTTGGCAGGCCATGAGAATCCATCTCAATGTACTACATGTCGGGCCTCCCATCCACCAAGTAGGGAAATGATTGTGTTTTTGTGGTTGTTGATCACTTTTCTAAGATGGCGATTCTGGTTGCCTACAAGAAGAGCATCACAACAGAGGCCACTGCCAAGATCTTCTTTGAATGAGTCTGGGTACATTTTGAAATCCCAAAAACCGTTGTCTCATATCGGGGCAGACAATTTCTCAGCACATTCTGGTTGAGCCTCTGGTCACTGCTGAACACCAAGCTAACCAAATCCACGACCTTCCACCCCTAGATAGATGCCCAAATCGAGGTCGTAAATCAAATGATTATGCATATCCTTTGCATGCATAATTCCAATCACCCTCGCACATGGGATGAGAACCTTCCCTATGTCCAACATAGCTACAACCGAGCCCTGCATAACTCAACCAACCACAACCCCTTTTAGGTGGGGTTGGGATTCCAACCATTGGATCCCATATATGTTGCACTTCCCCTTGCGGTCACCTCAACCAACTCATCTCCTGCTCCAACTAAAGTTGACAAAGCCACCTGGTTCATTGAGCGGATCCAGCACATCCACCAACAGGTTCAGGATATCCTACAGAATTCCAATGATAAGTACAAGCAGCGCCATGATCAACATTGTGTGCCACATAAGTTTCAGGTGGGAGACAAAGTTTGGTTGCAATTGCAGAAAGAACACCTTACAAGACCTCATTGGAAGCTCTGCCCTCTTCGTTATGGGTCCTACACCATCACCAAGACCATGGGGGATAATGATTTTGAGCTCAACATTCCTCCTTTCCTTGGCCTGCACCCAGTGTTCAACGTGGATCTCCTTCGCCCTTATTTCCCACCATTATTGGACACCTCAGAAGTAGAAAAACAACTGACACCAACAAAGATCAACCTCGACTGCATACAACATGCATCTAGTGATCATATTTTGGACACACAAGTCAATGGCACTCGACAATAAAGGATCCAACTTTATCGTGTCGTCAAAGCAGGGTAGCTCCTGCACCAAGGCAAGTGGCTCACCTGGGAACAAATTCAGTAGAAATTTCCTCAACTGATGGGGGAACTCAACACAATGAGACCATTACTTCCTAAGGAGGGAGGATTGATCCAGGTGGATATCGATGTCCACCCACCTTTTCCAACTGGCTCAAAACAATTTTCTAGCAATTTTGGTAATTTACTATTTTTAGCAGTTTTTTGGGTCCCGAAATTTCCGGAGCCATTTTGAGGCCCTAAACGACATTTTTTGGGAAAATATCCTCGACGATACCATTCCAACGATCTATCATGCACCTAAAACAGAGATCGCATGCAAAAGTTACGACCCTGTGAAGTTGATGTACTAACTTACCCAAACGGGGCCCACATGACTTTTGGTGCTTCATCTCCTAGGGTTAGGTTTTTGGATGTCTAGGGTTTTTGACATTCCTGTTTATTGTAAAAAGGCCTTTAGAGCCTCATTGTAATCATCTTATTGCGAATGAGTGCAATCGTCACATCTCTTCTCAGAGATAAGCCACCACCATTCCAACAAGCTTATTTTTCACTGCATTTTACAGTTTCATCTTATTTCCTTATTGAATAGAAAACCAGTTTTATTATATCTCTGTTATTTTGTGTTAAGCACCTGTTAATAGTTTGTAGTCATTTCGTTCTTCTCGTAAAATATGGATCACGCATCGCCTACATATTCAAAACAACCCACATGCATGGCTAGTCATTCTCAAGACAACCCACATACAGAGAGTACTCCCAAAACAAGTAACTCACCTCAGCATGAGGAATAAAACCTATTCCATGAAATTCCTTATGCTCTTCCCCATGAAGAGTTAAACCAATTCAGAAGAATCACAAGATTTTACACTTGGAAAATTGGATCGTTACCCTTAACCACGTTACTTCCTCGCAAAAAACAAGTAAGCAAACCAGTGGTCGATACCCCCGACCAGGTTTTTGTTCACATGGTAGAAGACTTGATAGATTTTTCCCTCGCTAAGAACGAACAACCCCTTAAACTAATCCCTGAAACACCAACTGGTAACTACTCTAAACCAAATGATTTCGAATCTGACGAGGAAGGGTTTAACTCAGATCACTCAATTTTAGAATCAGTTGACATGGAGGATAATAATGATAATAACGAAGAAAGGGGAAATCTATTGTAACACCCCAAGGACGTGACCCAATTGCATTATGAATTGTAATTATGTTTTATAGGCTGGTGAGCCAAGTTTATATAAGTTGGTGGGCTTATGTGTTTATTAGGCCAGAGAGCCTAAGTGTTGAAGGCCAAGAGCCTAATTTTTGTACATGTAATGATGCACATTATTAATATTAAAACATCTCTGCATGTGGACTGACCACGATGAATGAGTGATGGGGGACTAAGCTTCCACAAAGTCTGGGTAAGGGAGAGGGGGATGAAAGGTTGGGAGAAGGGCTAAGATTAAGAGCTTAAGATCTTGGGGATAATAATTAAATATTATTCCAAAGTTGTGTAAATGTTTATGTTTTATCCTAATTTCCTAGAAGGGGGAACGTGTGCAAAATGGGGAGCATGCAGCCCCAGGGAGACATGTGTCGACCTGGGCGCATGCAGTTAAAACCAGAGAATGGATTTGTGTTGGGGGTTCGACCTACCATTTTCCATCCTTTGTCTGAACTCGCGGGTGTCCATGATCGACCTATGTTTTGGTGTTTGTTCTGGGGAATTATTACATGAACCATTAAGTCTCTGCGTTGGATCTCTGTACACCCTCACACATATCCGAAACTAGAACCGTGAATCTGTCCTGTGTTGCAAGGTTGAGAAACCTGAAATTTCTTGAGTCGTGTTGTGCTATCCTAGTGGGCTGTTGTGGCCGCACAGTTCCTGACCATGTGAGGTTTCTACCATTGACTATGCGTTGTTGAACCTTGTTGTTGTGTCCTCAATGTGTTGGAATTGGTCAAAAGAATAGGTTTCCAAGCCTGTGAGAGAGTGCGCAGAGGAAGTGAGAACTCCTAGAAGGGGTCATGTAGCTTCCATAGAGCTTGGAGACTTTTGGTCTGGTCTGTTGTTGAAGCCCAAGGCAAGGAAGGTTTAGTAGTCGAAGGACTGTCCGGGTGACAGTGAAGGTGTATACTCTTAAGGTGGGACAGGAATGTGGGGAATGAGGATCTGTGAGCAATGGGCGTAAGTGACTCCTAGGAGAGAATCCTTCCTTTGTAACTATGTGTCTTTCGTTGACCTTGCCTAGCCTAGGATTCCCTGCCTGATGGAGCTTAGTCCCAACTCGGGGGTGACCTACTGATGAGAGCGATGAGAAGCATGGTCTAAGGCTGGGAGGTTTGTGGAAGGTATGGATGCAGTTGGTGGAATTACTACAGTTTCAAAGATAAGTATCAATTTGTGCTTAATATTATGTTTTGTATGCCTATAATGCTTATATGTTATCAACTATTCGGTTGCGCATATGAATTATTGTTAATGTCCTTGATGATGTATATTAGCAGTAATCATGTACTTACTATGTATTGTTTAGAACAATCTGTTAATTAGATTTAATATGCATGTTATATATATAAGTATGAGAATGTTCTGCATAGTGGCATTTCCCGACAAGTGCGTTGATGGTCGGGGATGTTACATTTTTGTATCAGAGCTCAAAAGGCTAAGTTAAGGTTGTATTTGGTAGCATTTCCTAACCTGTTGGTGGTAGGGGATGTTACATCTACCTCCAATTAATCAACCTCGTCTGGCCAGAGATGCTCTAGAAATCTCAGGATGGGTACATAACCTCCCTCGACATCCAGAAAAATCACTTCCCAAATTCGACCCCAAAACCTCTCGATTGCTTGAAGACCATATTAAAAAGTTCATACTAGCTATAAGACTGATGAACATACAACATGAGGATGTATTATGTAGAATTTTTCCCTATACCTTTGATAATTCAACCTCAACTTGGTATTTTAACTTGCCCGTAGGGTCCATAACTAGTTGGACGAAGTTTTGAAAATATTTCTTAGAAAATTTTGCAGAAGAAACCACCACAGGAGATTTAATGGCTGAACTCTTCACCGCCACCATGAGTTCAAAAGAGAAGGTTAAATACTTCAATTAATGGTTTACCACTATCCTGAACAAATTT
This sequence comes from Picea engelmannii, assembly GCA_009831015.1. Classification (NCBI taxonomy): domain Eukaryota; kingdom Viridiplantae; phylum Streptophyta; class Pinopsida; order Pinales; family Pinaceae; genus Picea; species Picea engelmannii. The sequence goes on along the minus strand of ML798510.1, from coordinate 267,447 downwards.
CAAGTCGAAGCTAAACCTACTCATGATTTTCAAATTGAGGTCTATGTTAATGCTCTCCCTGCTTCTATTTCCATGTTTGTGAAAAGGGTTGCCAAACATACCCTAGCTGAAAATTTTGAGGAAGACAAAACGATTGAATTCCAAAAGAAGGGATGCAAAGATGGTAAGGTCTCACTAGTAAAGAAGGAATTGCAACCTCCGCCTAGGAGAGGGTTGTTGTTGACTAGACCTCCGAGACAACAAACAGAACAAGGTCCTAAAAAGGGAAGTGGGGATATAGAAGACCTACAACAGATGACAAAGAAACTGTCAAATGAAATCATAGACATGAAATGAAGTTTCACGGGAGGGAACCAAGGTCAAAGGCCCTATAAACCCTTTTTCAAGAGAAACCCCCTTTTCAAAGTGATTGAACCTCCCCCATCCAACTTAAACATCGATCTGGGTAATGTAGCATCTAAATATTTCTGTACGTATCATCAAGAGAAACATTCTGAAAGAGACTGTCCCCAATGGGTGCATGCTATGAATTTAATGGCCAATTGGTTCCTAGACAAAGTTTCCCTTACCGAATAGTCAAGTGGCTTAGTGGTAAACATCATCGATCAGGAGGAAGTTGAGTCGCCGAAAGAAACAACCATGTTGTTATGGGATCCTGACTTATCGATGCCTCCCAATGATGTATTTGAGGTTTGAGAACCACCTGATGAGGTTTTGGCTATGCAAATGCGAAGTAAGGGTCAACTGGTCTCAAATGACCTTATCATTGTCCAATCTTTGAGAGGAAAACAAACATTCGATCACTCAAAATCACCTTTTGTCCCCCATAGAAATCCTATAAACATACATACACGAGAGTCACCCAAGCTAGACTACAACATAGTAGAAGACTTAAAAAATTTGAAGGCTAATGTGTCAGTCATGGACATGTGTATAATTCCCCGGCAAAATGAATTTCTTTTACATGCCTTAAAGTCAATAGAAGCCCCTATAACAAGCATTGACCTAGGTGAGGCCCCATCTCCCACATATCTAAAGAATAAACCAAATGTGAACACCTTCTCTATAGATAAAAAAGGAAATCCTTTTGTCCCACCTTTCCTTTTAACGTTTGAAGTCTTCAACAGAAACCTCCATACTTGTTTAGTCGATTCAGGGGCATCCTCCAATGTCATTCCATTATCTATCTGCAAGAAACTAAACGTAGTTATGCTCAAAAGTGATAAACATGTTATACAACTAGACATAAATCAGGTAAAAGTTATTGGGGAGATTAAGGATGCCATTATTAGAATGGATACACACCCAAAATTTGTTCCAGTAATTGACATCATTGTAGTATATATACCATAAGCTTATGGAATGTTTCCTAGCCGAGATTGGTCTGAGAAATTGAATGGATACTTTAGCACAGACTGGGCTCACCTCTGGTTTCCATTAAATGGATATGCCAACATGATTAGGATCGATAGGGAAAGGTATCTCAAAAATATTTTCATCGATTCAGAAGCCTTCAACAAACCCTCATCAAAAAATATCCCCGTGCTAGGAAACTAATCCTGTGATTCTGATTTCGGCAATTTTTCTCCTCTCTCATCTGATGTACCTCTCACTCAAAAATCCAAAATGGATTTTCAAGTGAATCTTCTGGCAGGGGTGGAAGAAAACCTATTCTTCCAAGAACCTATGTTGGAAACCGCAAAAAAGGTACGAGGAGATGAGAAAATAACTAGGCATGAAGAAGCTGATAAATTTCTCTCACAAGTTTGGACACTGTAATTTGATGGGTCTAAATCGCAAGAAGGATCAGGAGCAGGATGTATCCTCATTGACCCAAAGGGGAAGCATACTTTCTTGTTCTTCAAACTAGAATTTGAATGCACTAATAACACTGTTAAGTATGAAGCTCTGTTTCAGGAACTAAAGAAATCCATAGACTTAAACGTTAAAGAACTTAAAGTTTTTGGGGACTCTGAAATTATCGTCGGGCAAGTAAAGAATACTATACATTGAAACTCACCCCACTTGAGGAATTATCAACAAGAGGTTCATGGGCTAATAGAACATTTTGAGGCTTTTAATATTACTGTAGTTCCTAGGACAAATAATACTCTTGTTGATTCCCTAGCTACTGCAGCCTCGAGGCTATCCCTTGTAGAAGACTATGAAGCCTCCAGGTTCATTGTGGAACTACTCTACAAACCATCAGTACCTAACAATATTTATAATTGGAAGATTTTTGAAGGAGATGAACACATTATATACTTTCTAACCAATCAAGAAAATTTTAAAGATTTGGCTATTGATGATGAAGTATTCCAAGATCAACTAGCTGAAACCAATTTCCACGAACAAAGAGGTGAAACGGATCACTCTAATAACAAACCAAGGTTTCACATGATATCGAAATGGGTATCCGATTTGGAGAACCTTTTCGACCTGAAGGAAATATTTAAGGGTCAATGAACACAAAGACATGAAGTTTGTGTGCCATATATGAGACTATAATCTAGGAACCCTGAAAAAACCTAAGAGTATAAATATAGGAAAAACGGTGTCTAAAGAAGAAAGGAAATCTTATCTCAAACTTTTTAGAGAATATCAAGATGTTTTTTCATGGTCCTACCAAGAATTGAAAACTTATGACAATCACATTATTCAACACACAATCCCGTTAAAATCTAGAGTAAAACCCTTCCAACAAAAGCTCAGGAAGTATCATCCATCTTTGGAACCCCTCATGTATCAAGAGTTAAAGAAATTACTAGATGCTAAGATTATTTTTTATCTTAGACACTTTGCCTGGGTAGAAAATTTGGTTCCTATTAGGAAAAAGTTTGGGGTGATCTGCCTATGTGTATATTTCATAAACCTTAACAGAGAATCAGAAGAGGAAAAATACCCAATCCCACCAATGGAACAACTCTTGCAGACTGTGTCTATTTCTGAAATTTTCTCCCTTCTAGATGGTTTTTCAAGTTACAACCAGGTTCTAGTCTCAGAAGAAGATCGATTGAAAACTACCTTTCGAACCAAGTGGGGAACTTTTTCTTATAAATGCATTCCCTTTGGGTTGATTAATGCAGGAGAAACCTTCCAAAGGGCCATGGACGTAGCTTTTCGAGGATTGATTAACATATGTGTAGTAGTATACTTGGAATACGTGATTGTGTATTCAAATAACAGAAAAGACCACATCCAACATCTAACCCAGATTTTTGAAAGGTGTAGGAAATATGGAATATCCATAAACCCTAAGAAAACTATATTTGGTGTCGAGGAAGGGAAATTACTAGGTCATATTACATCTCAAGAAGGAATTCACATAGATCCGGAATGAATAAAGGCAATAGCTCAGCTTCTCTTACCACACAACAAAAAGGCTATGCGATCCTTCTTATGGGAAAATTAATTATGTGAGGAAGTTCACGCCCGAGTTCGTTGAAACTATCAAACCCTTACAAAAATGATTCGCAAGGATGATGATTTTAAGTGGGATGATGATTAAAAGATGCTTTCAACAATATCAAGACTGCAATATCTCAAGCTCCGGTGTTGCGAAGTCCTGATTTTAGTAAATATTTTTTCCTCTATACTTTCACCTCCGACCAATCCTTAGATTTAGTATTAACCCAGAAGGATGATGATAACAATGAGGCATCAATGTCATTTATGAGCACTAACCTCCAAGGAGATGAATTAAACTACCCTGCTATAGACAAACAAGCTTATGCGGTGTACAAGGGAGTAAAACATTTCAGATCTTACATCCTAAAAAATCTCACCAAAGTCATCGTGCCTCATCCCGCAGTCTGATCCCTATTCACTCAACAAGATATGGGGGAGAGAAGAGGAAATTGGATGGAAGTTATCCAAGAATTTGATATAGATATAAAACCTGCCAAATTAGTGAAGGGATACAGATTATGTAAACTGGTCACAGAAGCTCAAGACTAAATAAATGAAAACACCGGGTGGGAGAATGAATTAGCATTATGGTGTAGTGAAGCTTTATACATTCCCCTAGGGCAAGGGTCTTGGTATGGAAAACTGATTTACCTCCTGCATCATGGGACTTGCCCAAAAAACCTAAACCCTAAGGAAAGGAGATCTCTCAAGCTAAAATTTGCACACTATCGCCTCATAAATTCAATAATTTTCACGTAAATTATGATGGAGTACTATTGATATGTATCGAACATGAATATGTTGGAAAGGTTCTAAAGGAGCTCCATGATGGTCTTGCAGGTGGAAATTTTTCCGAAAATACCACAGCTCACAAAATATTAAGAGTTGGTTATTACTAGCCTACTCTATTTACGGACACTCATATGTACGCTAGGAACTATAAATCTTGTCAAATGAGCACTGGTAGAGAAAATAATGCAGTTGTCCCACTCCAACCAATGACCATATCCATACCATTCGAGCAATGGGGGTTAGACGTTATAGGGGATATTACCCCGAATTCTTCAAAACAACATAAATACATACTGACTACTACAGACTATTTTTTGAAATGGGAAGAGGCCATCCCTCTGACTCACATGAATGAAAAGGTAGTAATCCAATTCATAGAACAAAAACTGATCACAAGGTTTGGGATATCTTCCGTTCTTTTTTTTTACAATGCCACTTACTTTTCTTCTACTCTATTAACAGAGTTTGCTCTAGACAAAGGAATCATAATCAGATACTCTGCAAACTACTATCCACAAGGAAATGGGGTACTGGAAGAATCAACCAATAAGAACCTAGTGAGGATCTTGAAGAAAACAATTGCAGACAATCATAGGAATTAGTATAGCTCGCTTCATAATGCCTTATGGGAAGACAGAGTAACACCCAAGGAATCTATAGGCAACTCCCCATACTTTCTGGTATACGGACAAGAATCCATTCTCCCAAATGGGTTAGATCTTCCATCCCTTTAGCTTGCTCAGGGTTCAAGAGGACAACCCTCATCGGTTATTCAATAAAGAATTGATACCCTCCTCATGCTTGAAGAGGAAAGGGAGAAAGCAAAATCAAAGTTTGTTTCTCATCAGTAGATAGTTAAAATATGGTTTGACAAGCATAAGGCCAAAGAGAAGAATTTTGAAGTAGGAGACTAAGCCCTGAAGTGGGATAGAGCAAATAAACCTAAGGGAAAACATTTGAAGTTCCAGAATCTATGGCTCATACCTTTTCAGATATCTGAGAAAATTGGGGCAGGCACGTATTGGTTGCAAAATCTGAGGGGGGGAACCCGATGCCCTCCCGGTGAATGGCCAAGCCCTAAAACAATATTTATGTTAAAAAAAATGTGTGTGTGTCTTTTCATGTTATTTTCTGATTAGGATAAATATGTAGGTGTAAGGTAGACTGATTTCATAGTCCTTTTGTTCCTGTCTTTTCTCTTGTTTGGTATTTTCTTGTAATAAAGTTGTGTTCCACAAAGCATTGGTTGAACCAAATCAATATGGTGTAGCAAACTCTACTCCTAACTCACGCTTACGTGCAACATAAGAAACATTGGGCAATTGCATTTTTTCTTTAAAGAGTTCTATATCTTGTCTTTGCAAAAAAATGACCTTAGTGAGTGATGAAATGTCTGCCTGGTGGTATGGTAAATCCTAAAGGGAAATATGGCAAGTTGGAAAGGACCACATGTACCTCTAGACATAGATAGGAGGATTTTCACATTAACCATTTCATCTTGCAGATAACAGACGTCCTCCTCTCCCACTTGCTGAGGTCATCTCCGCCAGAAATAAATCAATTATATTAAATGAGTGCAAAGTAGGAAAGGGTATGCAGCTAACTCCATTGGGGTTATGGATGTTCGCTGGCAACGGAGCAAGTTTTATGACGTCAGGGTGACTCCATTGGGTCTATGGACGCTCACTGGCAACAGAGCAACACCATAGCGAGTGAATAATGATAATTAAAATGGCCTCGGACCAGTGAATGCCTTACCTAGATCTTGTCAAAAGGGGGTATGGGTCACGATCAAGAGGAATGAAGGTGGGATAAGGGTTAAACTCCATATGCGGGCCCAGATTCACAAACCGGGGGACTTGTACACGCATGGATGGGAAATACTCTGATAAAAGAAAAACCAGTTAGTTTCTCAACTAACTTCTGCATCAACTAAGCCCAAGCGAAGGAACAAAGATCTTGCTTTTTCCCAGAGAATCGCCATTTGCTGAGTGCTCAACACACCCAGAAAACTTTTTTGAAATCCTATCACTTTTGGGTACCACTTTTTTTTTTTTTTTGTATGAATTGAGTCCACTATGGAGGGATTACTAATTTTGTTCTCATGTCTTTTCATCGATCAAAGTGGATTTGTTTGAACCTGCCAATGTGAAAACTTGTATGTCTGAAAGAACTTGGAATTCTAACTAAGAATCTGCAACTAAAATGGTGACTAGCACGCCTGTTTTTAGCGTTGGAAAACTCCAAGAAGGTAAAATGACCACACAGTAACAATAATCATTGGTCGTCGATGTATCATTGGCATTGGTAAAAGGCAAAGTAAATTTGCGCTAGTTGTTCGCCAAGAAGATTCAAGAGTTAGTGTATTTCCCATCGGCGTCGACGAAATACAAGAGGGATAAACATTGACATGAGCCATGATAAACCCCCGATAGCCGATGAAGAATGCATTTATTCAGGGTTGGTGAAATATCAAAAGGTTAAATCATTGAAAATTTTCGCATGGACACATCGTCGATCGGCGACCCTGATGCACTTTTGGCATCAACAATTTTCGAGGGGGTTAATCTGAGATCACTTGGTTAAGCTTATCATTGATCGTCGATCCTTGATACGTTTTCGGCATCGACATGGTAGGATATGTTGTTAAAATGATTAGCTAAGGAAAATTCCTTGATTCTGAATAACACGATTAAACGAAGACGTCAGTTTCAAGCGCCATGTGTATTTGCCACATACGAATTTCGTATGGACTGTTTCGTCCCGAGTCACCTTAGGTTTTCCTGTATCCTAGTCACACTCCCGAGTCATCTTTCCCACGTCAGATCTATACGATAAGATGAATCGACGTCAAGGTTTTTTCCAGGAGATATCAACGAACAATGTTTAAAGAGAAGCCTTGACTCCCAATCCACCATCTAGATTAGCGAAACAATGGGATGTTTCCAACGCGAGATACGATCAGATTATGCCATTTAATAGGCCAGTTAATGTTTCTCTCCACATATGTTTCTACCCCGTGCATTGAATAAACAATGGGGATTTGAAATCGTTGATAGATCATATTATAGCCCATGCACACGCCGCCAACCTACGATTGAATTTAATTGTAAACAAGATGAAGATCTGGCAGCATATTTTGTAAAACTGCACTCATATCCCGAATTGAATAACTGATGCGACAAGGTAAGTATAATCTATGTTTAAATCACGAAAAAAACTTCAAACACTTCCATTCTACACACAAGTTTCAATTTCCATAGTTGTCGAAGAAGCGAAGAGAGCGTCTGACGAGTTGTGTTTGATTTTTGGACTATCAAAACCAGGTTAAGCTAGCAGAAGATGTATGCATTAAATTTTATCAGTTCGACAGTCGTAAATGTTTATATATCAGCATTTGATCTTTTACACATTTCCTAACTGTGTTTTAACTGCAGGAAAAAATGCCTCCAAGAAAGCCAACTACCAGATGCTCGTCGAGGGCATCGAAGTTAAAGGAGGCAGAGATTGGTGAGGTTTCTTCTCCTGTCACTGCGAGGCAGTTGGACTATGCTCCCAGGGGGAGCCAGTCATTAAAACCTTGATGAAGAAGGCGTTCATTCAACCTCCCACGTTTGGCGATACAAAAGCAACCAATGGATCAAAAATAATGCTCCCACAGTGAGGAGATTTATTCAACAAAATCAACTGGGAAGATTACCCGGAGTGTATCCCACACAACGACCCAGATGTAAGGGTGCTCGACAACCAGGTTTTCCCCAATATCCGACGCTTGTTCTTGCATCTGGTAGTCTTCCGAACTCCAGTCTTGTCGTGCATTAATATTTTGAGTTGGCTAATTGATCATGCAGACACGCAGAAGTGCCTCATTAATGACGAGAATAATGGATGTGCCAAAGTCTTTCTCCCAACAGAGGTTCATAAGTACTACAAAATCAGGGACCCAGAGGAGCGGTTGAACACAAACTTCGTAGTGAGACTCTTTGAATTAGATCACACCAGCCGATTAATGGCTTTCTGGTGGAAGGAAGATAAGAAATTTACGAACCGGAGAAACGACTGGTATGGGACAGTGAACCTGAGGGAGCCATATATCTACTTGATGGCTCTAATATGTCGACTATACAGAGAAAAAGACTGCTCCAATTTCTCAGAAGCATGGATTCCCTTGGCATACACTATGGCAATTTTTGGGAGTAGCTTCAACTAGGGAGAAATTATCTCCAAGCAATTGAGCATTAGTGTATAGCAGGCTCAGACGACGAAAGAAGGATTTTCACATGGCCTCGTATCTACTAGATGTAATCTGCATGAGGAATGTCTTCTTTGGTATGAATTTGAGTTGGCACATTGTAGAACTGCCTATTCATTTCTACTTCAGCATCTTATGGGATAACATGCACAAAAAATATTACGACCTTATTTGCAATGAATTCATCGCTTAGGTTTATTTAATTGTATTTAAAATGGAATGCCCAAGGCTGTCTACAATAGCCAAGAAAATGATCTCAAAGGTAGGCCACTAGTATCTAGATGAACACACAACCTATATCAGGGTGTCTGGGACCACCGAAGCACCACATTTTCTCCCTACTCACATCCTAGACTAACTCATTGTAGGAGAAATCTATTATCAGACTATCCTGCAAGGCTATAACGCCACTCTAGTTAAGGAAAAGAAATAAGCATTTATACCCTACAATTTCCATGTGGGGTTTTACATAGTGAAGGAAACTGCTCAAGATAAATAAGAGGGTTTGAGTCAGCTGGAATATAGGTTCCCGATAGGCCAATTTTTCAAGCATGACCCTAAAGGCCTAGTCCTCCAACACGCTTCACAAATATCGTCATGTTGGTCATATGTGCATGACAAGTTTGAGGATGAGATTTTTACAGAATGTGCTCAGGACCGGGAGGAGGTACTATAGAGGAAATCCAACCCAAATATGACCAGGTTCAAAGCTATGAGTATGGATGATCGATTTGAAACAATAGAGCATTCCGCTCAAGAATCTCTCAGGGTTAGAGAAGAAATCAAAGCAGCAGAAACCATAGAGGCACAAAGGAGAGGGTTGTTGTTACTAGAAGGAGCGCATAGAGTCATCGAATAACTAGAGAATGATCCTAAAATCATAGAAATGATGAGGATCCCCTCAGATGACCCAATTACAATCAGAGATGAGCCAAATGGCTTAGAGTCAATGCAACTAGAGGAAATCACTGGTCTGGAAAACCCTAGAGTTCCATCACCATAGATTAGATCATTGGTGACCATTCCAACCCAACATGAGGTTCCAAGAACGCTAGGAGAAACAGGTGTGACAAATCCCATGTTTGATCTAATAACCATCTATGACGATGAAGAGAGTTCGGAGGTCTTCCTGTTAACTCGGATATTGATTACAAAGGAGAAGGAACCTGAGAAAATATCTGCCCCAAGTCCCGATGCTTCAGTTCAAAACCTTCCATAGGGAGACCATGAGGTCGAAAGTGTCTTGGACACTGAGTTGCTCGACAGCTTCAAGTATGAGCTAGGATTGGGTGGAAAAAAAGAGGAAGTCCAACAATAAGAGATCGACACCTCAATAGTCGATTACCAAGTAAGTATTGAACCTATCACTGATTTTTCAATTTTGGTTGATACCTCACCAGTCGATGAACACTAGATGGAAGTCGATCCATTGGAGCATATGAAAGGAGTACAGGAACCAATCCTAGAAAAAATACACACAGCAGGGAGCTTGGGAAATACTCTAACTTGGGGATAACAACATATCCCTGAGCTTGTTGATGAGGTCATCGATATACAAGCAATCGCTTATGACAGAAAGAGGAAAGCTATCATGAAGAGGACCACCAATAAGAGAAGAATCACACTGGATAACTCGATTCTCATCACCACATAGGAGAAATTGCTCGGTATAGAACATGCAAAGATGTCTAAGATCGTTGGACAGGGATGGCTATCACGGATGACGCATTGGATCGAGCAAGGTGAGATGAAAAGGAACTAGTCGTTGCACTAAAAGAGATAGATCATCTGCGCCATTTGAAAAAATACTATCAAGACTCAACACAGGCCACAGTGTTTCTGAAGAGTGAGTTCCAATATGCTTATGGAAAGTTCACAAGCGAAAGACAGCTCTTCACTATAGGCATAGCTGATTTCCAAGAAGATACCCTTATAGCACTGGAAACCTGTAAGGACGTGGAGAGATGGTATGAAAAATCATACCAATCAGTAGAAATAATTGACTACATCAGTGCAGTACAGAACGACCGAGACGCAGAGGAGAATGGTATTCGAGTGCTAAGGGATAGAAGCATCTCTCGGATCAGGAACATAGTTGAATATTGGGTAAGTATGGCCCAGGAACCTCAGCGGGAGATATAGAAGAAATAGGCCGAGTGCAAAAAGGGATGGGAAAAGATCAATCGGGAGATGAAAGGCATTAGCCTCTCAGAATTCGTCTCACCTGAAGACTTTGTCGATCTGCATGACATAGTCAAGCGACATGCAGAACAAGACTCGGCATGGGAAACAAAGATTGCACAGGTGGCGAGCATGGAATCAGGTCAAATACATCATTTTATGGAACATCCGATCAAGGCTCGTGCAATTCTGTAGTGGTTGAGTGCCAAAATAATCAAATATAGAGAATGGGCAGTAGAAGTGAAAGAGATACTTTCAACCTCGATGGACCAGCACAGATTCATGTATGCTAACAAATGCGAGGATCTCTTCATCGACTGGTCGGAGTATGCGAAGAGTCATCCACTCCAATAAAACCACAAGATGATTTCTAGAGAACAAAAAGATTAGGCACCACGTGGAGATATTTTTTTTTTACTTAACTTAAATTTGTAGCAGTTATTTTTAATTAGTGATTCTTTATAAATAAGGGGATTGACCTTTTAGAAATGGTCGATGGTTTTTGGAAAAGACCCTGTTTTTTGGGAATTGTAAATAACTATTTCTGAACAACCTTAATTGAGAAGTCTTGTTTAGGACCAGAGACAAAATTATGTTTTTCATCAAAGGCGTTATGTGATTGGATTGAGGAGGAATTACTTCCAACTTATATTTCAGTATTTGATGTTGTAATGAGTAAGAGTTTCTGAATCTATTGATAAGTTATCTGTTTCAATATTTTTTTGCAGTTCTTTTGTTCTTAATGATGGAAAGAAAATCATTGTGTTAATGTGTGGTTGACATTAGAGATAAGGAAACTATTTTTCTTACAATCATCTTATTACATGCATATTTTTATTATGATAATTGTATCTCAGTCAATGATGAAATACCAGCAAGTTAACGTATTAGTACTAGGCTTGTAACAGGTGTGAATATCTTTGTCTGCATGCTTGAGCACGAGGGTTATCCTAAGCTCAGCCTTATTCAATAGTTAAGAATCCCTTCTATCAGTTGGTTTATACCAACACATATCATTTTATCATACTCATCTAATAAAAGAAAAGACGAAAAAAAAGGAGAACGTTTAAACTGAAGGAACAACTTTCATAGGAAGATATCATGTCAATCACCAAGTAAAGCCCATCGATAAATTATCTAGATCAGAAGATCTGGAGAACCATTCCACCATCAAACATTGTAGAGTCTAATTGGGACTCTAAGGCAAGTTTGGTTCCTTCTATTGAGTTTAAGGGATCTCAGACCCCTCAACGGGTTCCTTTTCTTATACGATGATGCCTTTTGGACTAAAGAATTCCACTGCGGTCTTTTCCAGGATCATGGTTGCATCCTTTAAAGAATTTATCCACAAGTTTTTTGAGGTTTACTTGGATGATTAGACAATGTGCAGTTTTTTAAAAGAGCACATGTAATCCCTCCACTTGATGTTGGATCAATGTCCCCAGCTCCATATTTCAATGAATTTGAATAAGTGCATCTTATGTACACCATTCGGGATGTTGTTGGGTCATGTTGTTTGCAATGATGGATTCTTACTCGACCAAGACAAAATTGGTTTTGTACTGGATATGGTGGCCCCCACTTCAGTTCGTGAATTGCACGCCACATTGGGTCATATAGGATATTATCAGCGGTTCATTCAAAGCTATGCGAAAATTGTTTGCCCCTTGGAGAAGTTGTTGCGAAAAGATACAAAATACATCTAGACACATGAATCCCTCAATGCCCTAAAGGAGAAGCTAGTCACTGCGTCGATTATGGTATTCCATGACTGGTCCAATATCTTTCATGTTCATGTAGATGCTTCATCCATTGTGTTGGGAGTATTTCTTGCACAGTCAGGTGAAGGGAATATTGATCATCTAGTTTACTTTTCCAATCGCAAATTTTTCAATGCCAAAAAGAATCATACAATGACTTAGCGTGAGGGCCTTGGCATGGTATATGCTTTGCATAAATTTCAACACTGTTTACTGGGAACCCCTTTTAAATTCTTTATTGACCATTCAATGCTCAAATATTTTTTCAAGAAACTAGTATTGGGGGAGAGGATATGTCGTTGGTTGTTTCTCTTCCAAGAATTCAAGTTTGAGGTAGTTTTCAAACCGATAAAATACAATGTCAGACTGGATCATCTATCAAGGATTGAGTCCGAAGAAGCTGGTTGAAGCCTCAATGACGAACTCTCAGATGCACAACTTTTTTGCGTAGAAGTGGTTCTCGATCAACTAGTCGAGATCATCGAATTTCTCACTTCAAGTCAAGCCCCAATGGGATATACTCCAGCCTAGCATCGTAAACTAGTGACCCATAGTGTTGACTATCAGTTGATTACTAGACACTTGTACAATCTGGGGGATGATAGCATTTTGCGAAAATGTGTCTTAGAACACGAACAGGACCCCATTTTGTAAATGAAGCACATGAGGGTCTTGCATGCAGTCACAATATCGGTAAGGCTATCGTGCAAAAGGTCCTGCATGCAGGGTTTTGGTGGCCCTCTCTCTTTGCAAATGCCAAGGCGTATTGTAAACAAGATGATGTATGTCATCACATCGGAAAGCCTTATCACAGAGATGAACTCCATCTCTTTCCAATTATATCATTGGATTTGTTTGAAAAGTGGGCCATTTTGTGGGCCCTATCAGTCCTCCCAGATGCATGATGAGTGCACGCTATATCATCAGAGCTATTGAATATTTGACTAGATGGGTTGAAGCCACACTGGTTAAGGATTGTAGTGTAGAGACAATACTGCAGTTCATCTGTGAGAATGTGATTACCAGGTTTGGGTGCTCGAAGGTGCCAATGAGTGATCAAGCCTTGCACTTTCTAAACGAGAACATTTAGGAACTAACTCAAGAGTTCATGATCCATCACCATAAGAGCACTCCCTATCATCCAAAAGCTAACAGTATAGTTGAATCTTTCAATTAGATTTTAGAGCATGTTTTAACCAAATTTTTTAATGTGCGGCATGGAGAATGGTATTAGCGGATCCCCACAATTTTGTGGGATTATCAAACAACTTGTAAACGGATAACAAAGCAGACACCCTTCTAGTTGGTCTACGGAAAAGAAGAACTCATGTCACTCGAATTTATTTTCCTTGGAATCCGCATTGCTATAGCTACAAACATGACAGATGCACAGTCACTTCAACAAAGATTGGATGAATTTATGGAGCTGGAAGAGGATCGTTTAATGGCGGGATTCAACTAGGTGGTCGACAAGCAAAGACAAAAGGCATGGCGTGATCACAACATCCACCATAAAGTTTTGTGGTCAAGGTCCTTAGTGTTATTGTATGATAGCAAATATTTATATCACCCAGGTAAGCTACGTATGTGTTGGTTGGGTCCCTTTCGTCTAGTCTACATCAGTGAAGTAGGCACAACCAATATGGCCACATTGTGGGGCCAACCTCATAAGGCACTTTTTCATGGAAGCATATTGAAGGTGTGTTATGGCCTGCCAGGGTCACCTATCATTTAGCAACATTTATCCAACATGGAGTTAGCATATGGTAGGAATAGCGTAGGAAGTACAACAGGTAGGAAGGTACTTAGTCAGCATAAATAACCTTTTTGGCATCACAGGACATGCTCCAGTCACACAAGCAAATTGGATAGATTGACAACATTGTAGACTCTCCATATTTCTAATTTTGGGTGAAGTTATGACTCACGTACAAGGGACTAGATCTAACATGGGACTCACATGGGACTAGGCTAAGTTACCTAAAGCTACACCTCAGTGAATGATCAATCAATATGGTTCATTCATATTACACACGGTTGAGGTACAAAATTAGTTATGATGCCATGTTCCAACAGGGACATCACAAGTACAACGAAACAATATCGTTATCTACTCTCTTGTGGGAAGTAACTGTGGGTCCATCATTCTTCTCTAGTAGTCCACATTGGTCGGTCCCTTGTCCCATTATGACATGCAATTATGGCCACCACCCACTCTATATAATCTCATTCCCACCTACAAATACACCATAGAGATCCTCCATGCCCCATTCTCTCTCGTCCCCTTTAGTTTCCAAATTATACTTCCCCAGGGTGTTCTCAATCACCATTATAATCTTCGACTACATACTAGACTCTCATCCAAGTTTCCCTTCCATGGCCCATCTCAACAAAACATCAGGGGTGTGTAATTATCATTTTGGGCAGACAACCACAAGTCCAAAACTCCACTTCTCGAGGTGGTTGACAATTCGAACAAAATTGTTGGTTAGGGATCCCAACCTCATATTCACCAGCAATATACAACCTATTTCCACACGGTTCCCTAAACTATGCTTCGAAGCTATGGAAATACGCCAGCTCTCTGAGCCTAGAGTTGGTGTGCATGTCATTGTGGATAATCACCTTTGCTAAAGCGAGTAGCCCAATGTTGTGGGTTTCCCTCTCCACTAGGTTTGGAACTCTGTGTCTTTCATCCTCTACAACTAGCTCAATGAGACAAGAGGATGACGGAGGTCTCTGTAGATGGAGCACTTCCTTGAGATCCACCTCTCGTAGGTCACCGAGTGGTTGGGACACTTCTAGTTGTAGCACTTGGTTTAGGTATGGGGTCATTTTATGGATGGTGTGCTTTAAAAATATATCTCACTCACAACTCCAGAAACCCTCACAGATAGAGAGTTTGAGCATCTGAACAAATGAAACCCAAATCCATCACTTACCTTAAGGACTTCTTGAATCATTCCAAGACCTATGCCTAGTTGCAACTATGGCTTGGACATGTAATTTTCTATTACTCAAACCCAGTTGCAACCACATCTTGGTTTGATGATTTTCTCATACAATGATGATGATTTTCTCTTACTCAATTCCTACCTCGGTCACTCTGCTTGTTGGCACCCAAAGTTTTCGGTAAAGATCACACACGTGCAAAAATGGAGTTGTGCGCGCACTCCAGTAGTTTTGCAAGGATGACATGAGGCATGCGTGCCAATCCAAGTTTTTCTCATGCATGCCAATCCGAGTTTTGTTATGTGCACCAGAAATCAAGAAAATACCATATGCATGCCAGAATCAAGAACAGAATCTTCGAGAAATCTTCCTGAATGATTACTTCAGGTAGCATGAGGGATCGTAGAAATGATGAAGGGATGAGTTGGAAAGGTAGTTAAGACGGCCACAACTCCAAAGAGGCTATATGGATTACATGCGGATGGAAAAATCATGCAGGACTGGCTGTCATCAAAGCGAGTGGAGCGGAACTGAAAGTGATAGAGCGCTAGAGTAAAAAAGAAGATAAAAGGGAGAAACGACGACATAAAAAAAGAGTTACTCGATTGGTTATTCAGTTGGCCAATCACTCAACTAGTTCGTTGCTCATGTTTTATGAAGAGTTTGGTTATGTTTTGTAATATGTTCGATTATGAGTTTGGTTTTGTAATACCTATAGAGTCTAAGAGAAAGTGCATGGTGCCATATAATGAACCACTTTGAGAATGTATAAGAGTGCATGGAATTATTTGTCAATTGATGAGTTGCTTGATATATGTATGTGACTCATTGAATAAATATAACAAAAGTTGAAGTGGTTCCTTTTATGTGATGTGTTAATTATGTGCCCAATGAATGTGTGTTTGGGTTACATGTTGTTAATTTTTAAGCATAATTCAATGCAATGTATGAGTGTCAACCTGAATGGATTCCCTGTGTAACTAACCCTTCATCACTGACACGATACCATATGGTCTATGTGATTCTCATGGCGTTCGAGTGAGACCTTCTTCAGTCTTTGGCTGAGGATTGATATGTCGACGCCTTGGGGTTTTTGTTGGTCAACCCTAGAGGATTCGTGGGTCATCAACCCCCAAGCATTAAGAAGGATACATGCAAGAAACCCAACAGAGGCCAATGGATAGAACCCCAAGCACACTTAAAAAGCATTCTAGCCAATAGAGTCATGGAGGAATATGTTATAGTTATGTTGAACATATGGAAGGCTCTCATCCCATGTTCATGGATGCTTGGAGTTGTACATGCACAAGATATGCACAATCATCATGTTGACCACTTTCATTTTTCCATTTGTTTGGGGGTGAAAAGCAATTGATTTGATCAACTTGGTTTCCATTAGAGAACAAAGGCTAGACTACAAGGTATCGAGGAACCCGTTGTCCCTATCTAAAATAATGGTCCACAGTAGCCCAAAATGAACCTGAACATGCTCAAAGAAGATCCTAGTAGTGGCCTCAGTTGTGAAACTCTTTTTACATGGTGCCAAAATGGCCATCTTAGAGAATCGATCGACAACCACAAAGACATAGTCGTGACCATGTTTGGTGGACGGAAAACCTAACATGTAATCCATGGAGACTAAATCCAAGGGCTTGTCTTGGGTGGGGAGAGGAGTGTACATCAATTGCTCATTGATGGGCATTTTATAAATGGAATAGGAAGTGCACGACCTGATATATAGGATGACGTCATGTCAAAGCTTTGACCAGTAGAAATAATTATGAAGTGTTGCTACTATATTCTCCACACCAAAGTGCCTTTCCACTTGAGTGTAATGTGCCTCCCAAATTATATTTTCACACTCGCTTGAAGGAACACAAAGATGGCCCAAATAGCACAAGAGTGCATCCTAGAGCAGGAATTCCAAAACCTTTTTTCCTGTGATCAGTGTCTGACAAGTAGCAGCGAAGCTAGAGTCACTATTGTATAATTATGGCCACCCGAAGTTCTCGTTCCCATAGTAGTCAAGAACTATGGTTAGTGCCACAACCAGGGCTCAACTAAGGCAATCTGCAACATGGTTGGTGTTGCCCTTCTTGTACTTAATGTTCAAGTGGAATTGTTGCAGGTATGTGGACCACTTCTTATGGCAGTCATTCTGTAATTTTCCTTGTTTTTGCATGAATAAAAAAGGCTTATGATCAATGTCAATAATCGTTTCCTTTTCTAGAATATAATGCTTCCATTATCGCTATGCTTTCATACTGGAGTACATATTTTTTCATATGTGGGATATCTATGAATAGCATCATATAGTGTTTCACTATGATAGGCCATTGGATGACCATATTGAGTGAGGACTACATCGATAGAATAGTTGGAGGCATCTGTCTCAATTTAAAATGGTTGGTGTAGGTCTTGTAGCATGAGAAACGGTGTGGAGCAAAGGTGGTGTTTCAGATCCTGAAATGTTTTCTGTTGTGACTCAGACCAAGAAAACTTGGTTTTAGCTCCACCCTTGGTCACTTGAATTAAGGGCCAATAAATATGAGATAACCCTAATATGAACCTACGATAAAATTTGGTGAGGCCCAAGAAGTTGTGGAGCTATGTCAAAGTCATGGGGGCTAGCCAATCATGAATGACTTGTATCTTAGCTAGGTCCACATGCACCCCATGTTCATCAATGATGTATCCTAAGTATTGAATTATTTTTATGTCGAATGAGCATTTCTCCAAAAATTGGCATATAATTTGTGTTGTCGCAAGTTGCTCGAGACCTGATGGATTTGTTGCAAATGTTTAGCCCAGGTCCGGATGAAGATGAGGATGACATCCAACTATACGACCATAAAAGAGTTTGTGAGCCACAAGATATCATCCAATATCATCTTCATGAATTTCACTGGAGCATTAGTCAAGCCAAAAGGCATGACCAACCACTCAAAAATGCCTTATTTAGATTTGAAGGTTGTCTTACATACATTAGTTTTTTCTATCGGAACCTAGTGGTAGCTTGAATTTAGATCAATCTTACTAAATAAATTAGCACCCATAAGTTGATCAAGAATATTGTCAATGCAAGGGATCAGGTATTGATTCTTGACAATGATTTTGTTCAGGGCTCTATAATCAATATAGAGTCGCCATGTCCCATCGTTATTTTGCACCAACAAAATTGGGCTCCCAAAAGGTGAGAAGCTTGGTTGAATTCGTCCCTTTTAGATGAGCTGATGAATTTGATGCTTTATTTCCTCATTATCCATAAGGGAGAGCCTATATATTGGACCATTGGGTAAGGGAGCACCAAGTGTCAAGTCAATGGAATGTTTTACCTAACAATGTAGAGGCACCCTTATAGGTGAAGCAAAGATATCTCTATATTCCTCTACAACCTTGTCCACCAACTTCTGTTGTGTAAAGAGACCTTGTGTTGAAGCTATGGTGGTCACAGTGACCTTTTGTTCACCTTCTAACCAAACCATGAAGAGGGTAAACTTTGCAATCTGAGAGATTACCTTTTAACAATATTTTCCCAAGATCAATGAAATTACAATAGTTGGAACTACCTATGGTACCTTGTAGGGATGACCTCCCACAATAATAATGACACTACGGGGTCAGATCTTATAAACATCATGACATTTACACATATAGGGTTGTCCTAAAATAACATCACAAACTTCAAGTGTGGCAGCATCACATAGTATCGCGTCTTTGAAGTGTTTGATGTTGTAGGATAGGCGACACTGATGGTTGATGTGAATGTCTCATCCCTGTCTCAACCAACCAATGGTGTATGGTTGGAGGTGTGGCATTGTCAACAACTTCAATCTCTTGGTGACCCTGATGAGATCATGTTCTTCTGGATCCCACTGTCAACAATGAAATTTACTAAGGTCCCATTCACCCACATCTATGAATGGAAGAGGTGCTCTCCCTCCTCAAGCTCCTCTAACTCTTTTGGTTGGACCTTTGTGGTTATGATGGTAGCATTGGGTTTTGCATCGATGATATTCTTTCCCTTATCCTACTTCGAATCATATTTTGATCCAAGTTACAACTCTTTTTCTTTAAGCTTGGCCATCAATGATTGTTTCGAGTGGCATTCATTAGTGGTGTGCCAAGAGATTTTGTGGAACTCACACCACTTTCCAATGTCCTCCTTTGACTTCCCATTACCCTTCTTTGTTTGCGTCTTGGACTGGTTGTATTGAGGTTGGGTCTCCTTGCTTTGTCCCTTGTTATGTGAGTTAGGGATGCCTTTACCATGCTTTTGTTGTGGCATTTATGCAAACTCGAACTCCCACTTGTTTCTCTACTCGGATTTCTACTCGATTTTGATAGCATATCAACAAGTGGCTCCCAACAAGGAGATGTCCAAGAAATCCATCTCTATTTGGATGTACCTGTGTAGTCCATTGCAGTACTTTAAAACTAGGTTTCTCTTAGTCTCTGATACCCATATTTGAATGCAAGGTATAGAAGATATTGGTGTACTCCAACATCGTCTAGTCTCTCTCTTGTCGCAGAGTTGTCCATCTTATGTACTAGTCATCAGATTTCCCAAAAGGGTAGAATTCCTCCTTGAGGGTGTCAAAAAAGGCCACCCAAGTGAGTTATGTCCCAAATGTTTTCAACTCATATGCTCTCTATCTCTCTCAATAACCTTCCCACCAATCTCTAACATGGGGAAGGGCTTTAAAGTGCACGACTGTGATCTTTTCGATGTCAGAAAAACTTTAGACAAAGTAGTAACCCTCTAACAGATTTAACCATTTCTCCAAAGCATCGACATCTAGTTAGCCTTCAAATTAAGGGATATCAAATTTAAATTTTACCTTGAAGGGTGTCTCACCTCCAAAATGGTTGCTTGGTGAAGGTGCCTCAACCGTTGTCAGTAGTCATTGAAGGATCTAGGTGAAGTTGTTCATCATCTCATTCCTATGTTGTGTGAGGGCTTCTTTGAGAAACATATTGAAAGGACCTCATGCTCCATCATCTCTATTTTATTTTTTCAATGGAGGTTGCTTGGGTTGGAAAGAGTAGTCGTCTTCAAGTGAAACTAGCTTGAGACCCAACTCTCTATACCTTGACCTCGTCGAGGACATGCACCGAGAAACAACGAGTAGATTCCTTTGATACCACCGATCTAGATTGAATAAAGAACGAAATGAAAGGTAGGAAAATAACGGAGAACACATACATAAATATAACAGAGAGCACAGTAATACAGTGAAAACCCAACTTCTATTAATGAAAGAAATAATAAAATATTGTAGAAAATAAACTAGCTAGAATGGTTGTAGCTTATCTCTGAAGAGAGAGAGAGATGCCATCTATGCTCATTCACAAAAAGATATTACAAGGGGCAAAAATAATGTCCTTTGAACATAAATAAAGAACCCTAAAGGTCCAAACCCTAACCATGGGAAGCGAAACACCAAAAGGTTTGCAAGCCCTGAGGTGGTTAGTTGATATGTCAACTTCCCAGGGGTGAAACTTTGGCATACAATCTTTGTTTGAGGTGCATAGTAGCTTGTTGGAAAGCTCTAACTAAGAACTACAATTTGTGGCACGGTCTGGGTGTGTTGAACTAAAACTAAGGCCCCTGAATTTCCCAAAAAACATTGTTTAAGACCTCAAAATGGCCTCATAAGTTTAGGACCCAAAAAATCATAACAAAACTGCAAAAATGGAGAATCATGTTGAATCAGTGGAATAAGTGGGTGGCCATCAATATCCACATGGATCACATGTTTCCCCTTCCACTTCTTCATTTGTACTCCTTTAAGAGATCCCAATTAGAATGTCTACTATAACTCACTTGGATGTTCGTTCTTTGTGTTCATCTCAAGGTCTTGTGCTTGTACACAGGGCTCATTAATGTTTTTGGGCCTAAAGAGAATTACTTGCCTCCTTTTGTGGTTCTAGAATCCACCCAAACACTTGATGACCACCTTTGGGTTCTTAGAGGATATTCCTTATAGAATGGCTTTTTTTTTAACTCTGTAGTAAACTTGCTACGTGTTTCCCTTTTTCTTGTTGGTAGTAGTGCCATTGAATCATCTAGTCTTCTTCATACTTGATAGGATAAAGATGGGACTTAATGAAGTCTTTGAAATTATCCCACCTAGTTATTGATGCATCACCCTCTAGCATAAGTATCTTTGTGTAGCATTCCCTCCAAGTTTTTCCATAAATTACTAGATTCAATGGAGAAAAATTATTTTATGTTCTCTTATATTATGCACACTAAAATAAAATTCTAACTATTGCAATAAATAATTCAATTTAATTGCATCGACTTCACCTTCATAAGGCTTGATGTACACTTTGGCTTCCACTTTAAATGGAGGTTAGGAAAATATGTTGTTAAAGCTCACTTTTTTTTCTCCAACTCTCCTTTGTCTTCATTTTTTGTTGTTGGATCCATTATCCTCATTAGAATCAACACTCTCCCTAAAGATTTGAACTTGCTTTCTAGAATTGCCATAAAAAACGTCGTATTCCTAGAGATCTTGAAGATTTTCTCTCCCAATCTTGCAAATGTCTCCTTTGCATCATCCTTCGGTATATTATTGCACTTATACACCATAATTAGGGATTGAGGCTAGTTTCCTCACCTCCCTTACGTTGATCTTTGGATCCTACAACTATTGGACATAGAGACCTAAAGAAAACCACTTTAATACCAATATGATTTATACACTATTGTGGATATTCCAAGCGAACTCATCACAATTTATCTAAATATGCCACTACAAACACAATGAGGTTATGCTCTACTATGCAATGATTACTTATGAGTAAGTTCTACACTAGAAGCATATCACTTTTAATATGAAAAAAACTAAGAATATAAGAAAAAACTACAACAACGAAAGGAACATGACATTAACACATTGAACATAAGATGTCCCCTTCAAAATCTCGTGAAGGAGAAAACTCCAACGATAAATAGGGATTGTTCCTTGTTCTTTTCCTTCTCATATTTACAATGCAAGATGCAAAAGAAGATTGGCTCACTATGGAGAAAATAGACATTGTGGCCTATGATAATTTGTTACAAGTTTCTCTCCTGCCTCATAAGCTATAAGTTTTATACTAGAAAGTGTTTCGTAATAAAACATACAAAATAATGACAATTTAAAATTTTCAATGGTGTTTCTAAAATACATGGTTTTTATGTCGAAAATTACAATAAAATCCAAAAAATGGTGGGGCATTCTAAAATTGTGTGGTCTTTAAGTTAAAAATATTAAAAAAGATGAAAAATGATGATGTACATTATAAGAAAGTTTGAAAATAAAATAATATTTTAAGGTAATCTTTGGGGAATGGATTTTTTTTTGTAAGTTAGAGAGATGTATTAAAGCCTTCTGGTGTCAAAAAATTATAGTTGTAAGGGTGAATAGTGAGACACTGGTTGCATCGCCCAAATGAGAAACCAATGCGGCCACTTGTCCATACAGTTCACAATTGTTCAAACAGTTCACAGTTGCAGTAAAAAGAGAAAAAAATGTCCTGTGACAAATTGCTATTCTAAGACTAGAAACTAAGGTGCCTCACAGGGCTAGAACCAAGAGAAGTAATCCATCTAAAGATATCAAAAGAACCAAGAAAACCTGAGAACGTTGATTCATCCAGAGCTTGGGTCTGGCTTTCGTTCTTTCTGAGGATCCCGTGCAATATTTGTGGTTGAAGTCCCTGTGTTCGGAGTGGTGTGAAGGAGAGCGCAGAGGAGAGTCTCCAAGCGTTCCTCGTGACGCTCCCAGAGTTTCTCTCCTCGACATATCCTCCATGTCGTGCCTGACCTTGAAGATTGAGTTCTGGATGTTGTCCAAAGAATTATGCAACTTCATAAACCCATCGCACCGAGCACAAGAAGGTTGTGGCCGAGGAGAGAGTGAGGGTGGAAAAGGAGGTGAAGGAGGTGGTGGAACTGTGGAAGAAGTGTGTGGGGAGGAGGAAGAAGTGTGGGGGGAAGCGGAAGAAGAATGGGGGGAGGCAGAGGAAGTGAGGGGGGCAGTCGGGCTAGGGAGAGTGGACAGAGAAGGCAGGCGAGAGGGAGGCTGGTGTAATGATGGCACTTTCGGGATGAGCTCAAGTGCGAAGCCGAGTGAATTTCCCATTCTATCAAACCACTCTACTCTGCATGCCCACGAGGAGGACATAGGAGGGAGATCCGGGGTAGAGGCACGACCTGTAGTCTAAGGCAAGTCTGTTGTAATTTGCCTTCCTCACCCTTGCGAGCCGCGCCCCCGTGCTCTATACCACGCCGACCCTCTCTTGGATTTTCCTCTTTGCCTTGGCATCGAGAAGAAACACAGGAGAGGGGGTATGGAAATGAAATGCATGAGAATGGACATGAAATAGAGATGAAGAAAGCACATGTTGAAACTGCAAGGAGCTAGGGTCGAGGTGTGAGGATGAGCGAAAGAACTGACCAGTGCGAAGTAAATCCCATAGATCCAGAGCTTGTGATGGGACTCGCTGGAAGGCCAACCCATCATATTAACTGCATCTGCGTACTTGAGCGCCATTGCCAAATTTGGGGAATGGATTTTAGTAGCATGAAGAGTTGGGAATTAATTGTAATGTTGATATAATGGAACAATCATTCCATGAGGGGTCTGTTGATTTGCCAATAATTGAACACTCTATTATTGTAATGATGTATCGAAACCTTCTCCAAAGGCCACTTCTTGTATAATGGTCATATTTACAATGATCATTATATCTCTTCATTTCCTAAAACATCTTTCAGATCTATTAATCAATGCTCTCAAGTTGACATTTAAGTGCATTTGTTTAATTTATACCCGAGAAAATCATTCAATCATTTAACTAAATTGTTTAATGAAAAGCCTCTTTATGATTATTGCTCAACACTTGAGATGATGAGATACTAAGGATGACTGATAAGAAATCAATTATTTCTCCTTATTAGTAGTCAAACACTACTAAATAACTACCATATAATGTTCTTGAAATACTTTTGGATGAATTTGAAATACTTTTGGATGAATGCAAGGATCCACATTTGAATGGTCCATAGCTCTTGAAAAGTTGTAGAGCCTTTAGGATATTCGTACTAGCATTAAAAATTAGAAAATAATGTTATCAACTTTAAGTGCCTTGAGATTCTTTAAATTCTTCTAACCTTAATCAATGTCTTCATATTTTTCTAAATAGGTACCTTTTGGTTCATAATCAAATTATAAATGAAGTTTTGCTCCATTATGCTCGAACTGTGGATCAAATGATCTATAAGATTTTCATATCGATCTACTTTTGTGAAACTTATGGTCTTCACCAAAGTGTCTAGAGGTTCTTTCACCCTTTGTTGTCTTTCAAGACATTACATATCTCTCAAAATTGTCTATGTAAAAATTGTTATGTAACAAATTGTTATATAAGTAATTACACTTAAAAGTGTTAAGGTTGTTTATGATGAATTTACACTTATCTATGGTTGTTAAAATGTTTACCAATAATTCGTAGGAATATTTTTATTATTGTTTTGAATTTGATTTTTAGCCAATAAAGTTAAATATGGGCAATTCCTTTAAACGCCAACATTATCTCCTCTATGTAAAATAGGCACTTCATAAATATAGGTTGGCATAAACAAAGTTAAAATCTTCCAAGCTAGTTGAAAAAATAAAGAAAGAAAATTAGTATCATTGCTTTTTCATTTTAATGTTCATGAGTGGGGAAACCTTAGTGAAGGTATTATCCAAACAATTTTGCAGATCATTGTATTTGGATAACAATGAACCTATTACTAGCATTGATGCATAGATGCATCTCAACCTGGAATCTAAGGGATACAAATATAGTTGCAACCATCTTGTTATTTGAATATTTAGAGTTAGAAGTACATTTATATTTTTTTTTTTACTACATCATGGTAATTGATGGTGAGTGTTTTTTTTTTCTTATATTCTCGACCTTGATTCTATTTTTTTTATTAATATTATCTACCCATTTATAAATGTAAAAACATCTCTTTCACTTTTATGGTGCACCTAACTTCTCTTAATGCAAAATTTTTAATTGATTTGATATATTGTTTATAAGTCAACTTGGTCTAACCTTATTAAGATCATGGAAGTTAAAAAAATTAGAAATTAGTTTCATACTTTAACATCCAATTACATTCCTAAATAAACTCATAAACACTTATTAAGATTAAAGCATGTATCCCTCAAGCATATTTAACATTAAAATGACATATATTCTATCAAATGTCCCATACTTGTGTATGGTGAATCCACTTCTTAATAGCAAGGTGCAAGTTTGAACAAAGTAGTGAAAATAATAATTTTAAGTTAGCACGAATGTCAATACTATCATGGGTATAAGATAGTGAAGAAAGAGGACTTGGCCAATACTATCATGATATAGGATGGTAAAGAAACAATTAAAGTGTTCAATCAGGTGGAAAACATCTCAAGGTTTACCTTTGTCAATTCCATTTGTGCTTAAAGGTGATAGTTAATACTTAAATTAGCTACCGTTTAGAGTTTGTTATAAGAATCCTTATTACAGGTTAGTATTCTATCTATCAATTGAGTCTAGCCCAAGTGGTTGTGGGATGGATTGTTATCCTCCCCACCTAGATTCTATTCCCGTAAAATGACATGTTGAACTCATAATGAGTATATTGTTGTAATGACTTGAGCCCTAAAGAATCTAGGGTTTACCCTAAGTACTGTCCTCGAAATGATGGGAAATACTTGGAGGTTTTCAAGGGGACATTGGTACTTGGAAAAAAAATGTTAGTATTCTATCATTTTTTGCCTCAAGCGATGAAGTGGAAAATGTTATAGTCAATCCAAGTGGGGTTGGATGAACCACTAAGTTGACTAAGTTGATTGAACATAAAATTTCATATTTTATCACTTGTATGCATTTTTTATGGAAAGATGATAAATCACTTTTTGGAGATAAAAAAACATTATGTAGGTTACAACTCTAAAAAGAAATGTTTTATCATTATTGATAGCAAAGCTATTCATTGTTGAGATTACCTATTAAAGTTTGTAAAATGATTAAAACTAAAACATAACTAGTTCCAAATCCCTTGAAACCCTAAGAAGATGCATAGTTGGAAGTTGACTTCATCTCAAGAAAATTCAAAAATGAAAGTGTTCAATTCTAAAATCCCTAAATAATAGTGTTAGAAATGAAAAAGATTGCAGTAACATCACACAGAGATGGAGCAAAAATATACAATAAATCTTGTAGCACATTGATTTTTATTATCCACCATGAAGATGTATATATACAACTAAGGATTTGTCAATTGGGTCTAGCTAGGTCTAGCTCGGGTAGTTGAGAGGAGAAATTGTAATCCTCCCCACCTGGTTTCAAATCTCGTTTGTGACATGTTTGTTCTTCATGCGCTGACTAGGCTAGCAAGGTACCAATGATCTCATTCTCACTTTAAGGGCTTGACAGTGGGAAGAGATGTTATATATACCAATGTTGCAAATATGTTTCAGGGTATATATCGTCTAGGGTCTAGAAATAAACTTATCTGAAATATCAAGAACAATATCGGAAATTATTGGAAAATATCAACAAGCATAAACTTGGATCTAAAAAACTAAGAAAATATTGGAAACAACAGTAACATAAAAAACCTGGAGAAAAATGGAAATATCAAGAGAAATTAGAGATATTTGCAACATTATAATGTCCCTTTCCAAATAGGAGCT
>ML798510.1:169336-180559 GCA_009831015.1 Picea engelmannii | reverse complement strand
GTTCGACCGGTTTATTACCGGTTCCAGTTCCGGTTCAGGTTGGACCCTCGACCGGTTCCGGTACCGGTTTTGGTTTTTAAAACTATGACTTTAGCATCCTTCCTCTTCTAATTTAGAGTCATATCAAGCCTTTTCATTTGCAAGATAACTTATGGTACAAATTTGATAATCTTTCTGTACTTCAAGGTGGACCACAGGAATCTCTTTTGAAGGAGGCTATATGGTGGACACAATGTCAAGTAGAAGACTCCCCATCACTTCTACTGCTTCTTCTATTAACCTCATATGCATAGAATTGTTCTTAATTTCCTGAGGCGTTGAGCAATTTGTTGTGGGTCCAACTACTCTAATAAGAGATTGGGACTCTCCTTCCCCTTTACCATTCCATCGTGTCCTTGGGAAACTATTTCCATGGACTTAGTCAGTGGGTTTCCTATGACTGTTGCACATCATGATTGTATTTTTGTTGTTGTTGACAGATTCAGCAAAACAGTTATGTTTATGGAATGCACTAAGACCTCATCTACTGGTCACCTAGCCCAACTCTTCTTTGATCATGTCTGGTGACATTTTGTCCTCCCCACCAATATTGTCTTAGATTGAGATGCACAATTTGTTGGACATTTTTGAGGTCTTTATGGAAATTTTTGGGTACACCTTTAAACTCTTTTATAGTGCTTCATACATAGTCTGATGATCAAACTAAATTAATTAATCGTACTCTTATCCAATCCCTTAGGATCTTCAATTAGTCTTCTCCTTCAAAGTGGGATTTCAGTCTAATTCAAATAGAACATGCCTCCAATAGGGCTATCCATCCTTCAACCTTTCATTCCCCCTTTGAAATTTGTATTGGCTTTCGGCCTTTGGCCCCTTATGAGATGCCTCTTTCTTGGCCTTTGCCTACTGCTACATGTGATAATAAACAACGAAACAAGGCACGCAGTTTTGTTAGGCACTTGTAATCCCTTCAATCCAACGATCTTGACAGTCATACCAAGACTCTTTCAAAGCAAATGCAGTTGATGGATCAACAGAGGATACATCATACTTTTCAAGTAAGTAACAAAATTTGGATTTCGTTGGACAAGCAGGGGTTCAAGGTCAAGGAACATCACAAAGTTAAACCACTCAAATATGGACCATACACAACCATTCAACAGATTTCAGCTAATGCTTTCTGACTTGACCTTCCAGCTCAATTGGGTATTCACAATATGATCAATGTCAATTTGCTTAAGAATTAGGAGGAATCCACTTTGGAGGTAAGGGTTCTGATAATGTGGTGGATATTGTTCCGTATTTTCAGCCACCAATTGAGGTATATACAGTCTTTGACACAAAGACAGGCACTGCTAGATAGGGCTCTAGCACATCGTATCTTCTTACCAATAAGTTCCAGTTTCCTCAACAGGCTGAGTGGATTTATCATCGTTAAATGCAGCAGTGTTTTCCCCACCTCTTGGTCGCATTGGAGGCCAATGCTTTTTAAGGCAGAAAGAAAAATGACGAGGACCAGATCCTCAAAGTAATTAAATTAAGTTGATTCACCTCAGGTCCTTAGCATCAGATATTTAGGTGAATTAAACAGTCATTTATTATTATTTGTCATTTCTAGTTGAGAATAATGACACTTGTCGTGCACAATCATGCAAGCTAGTTGTCAGTACTAGTTGAAGACAATGTCACTTGTTGTCATGCACAATCATGGAGTTTGGTTGTCATGCGCGGTCATACAGTTCAATTGACATTGGGATTGCCAAAAGTTATCCTTGGGATCATCAAAATCATTATTTATTGTATCAATATTCTATTATAAATACATGCTTAGTAGTTAATAAAGGAGTTTTATTTGCCAAATCCTTCATGTCTTATGTGCTTGAGCTTCTGTATCTGATCTTCCACATCACAATGCCAATATGGTATAGCCCATTGCTACTTTGCCCTGTGTCATGAAAGCCATATATAACTCTCCCAGATGTGACATTGCAAAGATCTTTACTGTGTATGTTACATCCATGGATTTTAGCAAGTTTTTCCTCTGGAAAAAGTCGAAGTATCAACCAGATCCAAAAAGCAGTTGAAATAGGAGTGCAACCCACATCCTTAGTTTAAGGATCACACCATAGAATCTTTTATGGTCAAGGCAACATCTAAAGCAATGCAATGTAGCAGAAGTAAAAATGACCTAGGAAGCCAGCTGAACAAATGAAATGAAATGAAACAGAACTTTTATTATCATCCTGGAAGAGACCAAACAGGATCTATGGGACGTCATAAAAATAGAGTACATGAAATTCATCAAGTTCTGTTAGCTGTATAAGATATGTGATGTAAATACAAATATATATGCCTCAAATTGCTTTGTAAATCAATAAATTTATAAACTGTTCCGTCTCTGCCTATGCTAAAAAAAGGATTTTTTTCTATATACTAACAACTCCTTGAGAAAGCTTCGTACATGCTAGCTAGAAAATTCAACAAAGCATTCAGCCCTTTGGACTGAAATTGATGCCTTGAATGCTTAAATCTGAGTTCGTCATATCTAGAACAATTTAGCAGCACACGAGTTTCATCTTCAAAGAATTGTTCATCACATAGAAGACATCTGTGTTCTCTTTTTTCCATTTGTTTCCATCTTCTTGTTCCAATTTCTAGGGTTTGTGAACTCATCCTTATCCTACATATCAATTGTCTTTTGAAGACTGACATGGGCTTCTGTTAGTATTTACATTCCTCATAAATAACCATAGGATTTATTTCCTTACTGTAGTAGTTCATGTGTTCCTTTGGCATTTGCCAAATTTTCTCTTACTTTGGATTGAACTACATTTCTAATAGCTACTGGCAATGATACAATGATTAAAGTTACAAAGAATTCAAGACCAACTACCCGTGGATATGGATCCATGCAAGCAGGTAATATATGGACCCAAATATCACAGACAAGAGCCAACGAAACCTGGATTGATAAGAAAAAGTGGAACACTTTACCTCAATCTATGTCTTGGGGAGCTAGAGCTTCCAGCATAGAGACAACATCTCGCATTAAAGGTCTATCTTCGGATTTAAGAGACGTGCATAGGCACCCAATTCTTAGAAACTCAAATACTTCCTTCTCTGAATGCTGGTCAGAGTTCAATGATTCTCTAATTAATTCATCGACTAAGTCCATGTGTCGTTTCTCTTCCATCAGTTCACGCACCCAGCTCCAGAGAGTCCTCCTGTGGCTGTCCTCCTTGATACAAAGGTGAGGCCTCCTCCCAGTGGCAATCTCCATCATCAACATTCCAACGCTGTAAACATCAGCTTGCTTCGTAGCAATGGATCCACATGCATACTCTGGAGGCATGTACCCCAGTGTCCCAGCTACTTGGGTGGATATATGACTCTTTTGAGGATTTATTTGCCTAGCCAGACCAAAATCAGTAATAAGAGCCTCAAAATCATTGTCCAGCAGAATATTACTGGCTTTTATATCTCTGTGGATGATATGGGGCTCAATCTCATGATGCAAAAATGAGAGCCCAGCAGCCACACCACGGATAATCTTAAGCCTTTTTTTCCAATCAAGTACTCTCTCCGGATCTTCTCTTTCGTGCAGCCATTCATCTAAGCTACCATTCTCCACAAATCTGTAGACAAGCAATCGTTCTTGCCCTGATTTACAATACCCCAAAATCTCAACCAAATGCTTATGGTGGATCCCCGCCAGAGCCTCCACTTCTGCTTGGAATTCTCTCATCCCCTGGCAGGCATCCATGCTCAGCTTTTTCACAGCCACCACCTTCCCCTGTGGTAAAAAAGCCTTATACACCAACCCAAAACCGCCATACCCAATAATTCTGTCTTTGTGAAAATCATTGGTAGCAGTGAGCAGATCACTCATTGTCATGCTAAGTCCCCCCTCAGAATACCAGCTGCTTCCTTCTCCTTCTTCATTGGATCTGTAGGGCACAACTACTCTCTGCTCTGGACTTCTAAGCCTTTTATTCTTGAAATGGTTATAATTTTTTCTGAGCCACGGTGCAAACCACAGCAGAAAAAGAGTTAAACACCCCACTCCAATAAAACCACAAACACCCCCAAGGCCTATCAGCAAAACAGTTTTCAACGCGCCCTTTTTTGCACTGTTGCTGGGTTCAGGAGAAGGAGGACTTTGTAAAAGCTTACGGCTATGGTCACAGATAGGATGGAAATTATTGTCATCAAAACCATTTTTCGCAATACCCAAATGCATCAGCATCATCAAACACAGACACAGACACACCAGAATCCTTGTCACCGCAATCATGCTCCTCCTATCCGCCATGGAAGCCCTTCGGCATCCCTAATCAGTGAATGAAAGGATGTCTGATAACTTGGTCTTTGGTATATCTTCTAAAGTCAGACCACATTTCTGGTGGTTTCCTGGAGATGCACGCATGATGCTTGCTTCCTTGGTTCCTTCCAAGTTCCTTCCACTCAGTCACCAGTCAACTCAGCTTCCTCAAGTCAATTTTATTTAAGTTGACCCTCACACTTCCACAAGTTTTTGACCATGAAAAGTTTTTTCGCCACAACTGTCCATCTTTCTTACTGAGCCCAGCTGACTGCGCCAGACCCTGCTGATAACATCTTTTTCCCTCGACTGGTTTCACTTGAGGCACTTGTTAGGCAATAATTTATTTTCTGGTCCGGAGTGTCCAAGATTAAATTGTAGTTTTTAAATCAAAAATAGGGAAAATTAATTTTTATTTAATGTACAGATTATCTAATTCAACCAAGAAACTTCCATGGTTTTCAATTGGAGTTTTGATAAAAATAAGAAAAAGATATTTTTATTTATGATTTAATATATATTTAGAAAGGTAGGATTTGTATATATATACAGTTTGAGTGGGTCCAATGGTTAAGAACATGTGTTTCCTCTTAAAAGGTCGGTTCAAACCCAAGGGGGGTTAGGGTATATATAACTTCGTAGGCTTTACCAGTCAAATCGTTGGGTGGAGGAGGTCCCTTATTCCACAAAACAAAGGGATCTCAAACACCAATTTGGTGTGCTGGCTTGGTGGTAACCTTAAAAATAGATTATTATTATTATTATATTACTTTAGCAGTCAAATTTTTGAAGATAAAGAATTATTTCTCCATAAACAAAGGAATTTTATATATCAATTTAGTATTTCACTATACTCTAAATTTAAAATTAGATTATTATTATTTATTATATTTTAACTGATAAATTTTTTAAACAGAATTAAAATAACTAAACAGACTGTACAATTCAATTGGAATTTTAACTAAAAAGACTGTACAATTCAATTGGAGTTTTTATAAAAATAGGAAAATTTTATTTTTATTTAATAATTTTAATGTAACGATTTTATACGTCCCTCAACTGACGGATTTTTCAACAAAATTCGACCAATCAAATTGGAAAATGTCAAATAAGGCTCATTATCGTACTCCCTTATCATAGTGGGCACAACCTACTCCCTATTGATTCTGACAAGACATGACAGAACATACCATAAGGCATTTTATTGTTTTACATGTCCATACCTGTGATTTCATGGTTGTGTTGGCAATTTTCTGTTTGGTTTTACATGTCCATACCTGTGATTTCATGGTTGTATTGGCAATTTTTTGTTTGGTGGACAATGGACACTTACCAGGTTAAAATTATGCCAAAATTATGACTATCAGACAGGGAAATCAGATGAAATCCACTATTAAGTTTATTTTTCTTCATAGTGAAAAACTTATTTTTCAGTATAAATTTTTTTAATAAAAAAAATTATTTCTACATAATTTGTAGAAAATATAAAGTTAATAAAATAATTGTAAAAAATATTTTAGATAAAAATTTAAATTGTAATTAAGAATTGGTTTTATGTATTGAATTAAAGCAGGATGTTATTTAAAAGTAAATAATTCATCACTTAATTTTAATGATAACAATATATGATATTAACTTTCTTGCAAATATTAGTTAGACTAAAACTATCTTTTTTATTCATGGAGTACGAGTTAAAATTGTGTCTAATTCGTTAAGAGTTAAAATTGTGTCTTTTTAAGTAATAGAAGAGAGTGACACTACAAGACTTTAGAACAAGCCAAACTCAACCCCTTACCAAACACTAGTAGGGTATTTCAAGTGAAATGGTTTTCTTTGAATAATGGCAAAGAGACACATTCATATATAGTAGCCAATGATGCCTATCCTCGATGAGTGTTAACAAAGAATAATTGTAAAATGAGTGAATTAATACGTGAACAAATTTTCTTTAAATTTTTATTTTATTTCACTTTTTTTGAACTTTGAATGAATTTGAAATCTTGAAATGGAATGAGTTAATAAATAGATAAACTCTTTTTTTTGTGTTTATTTTTTGTAGAGAAACATACCACTTTGATACCCTTATTTTTTCCAAATTTTCAAAGATTTGAATAGTTTTAAAATGAATCAATCTCATTAAGGATGAAGTTCTAAGGTTAAAGTTACCATAATTTATGGAGAATTATAAATTTGGACAAATTTTCTATAGAATTTGAGAAAGAATTTCAATTACAAAGAAAATGAATTTCTTTACTAATTAACTTACTCCATTTTAAAATATGTCAAAATTTGCATAAATAAAGTTTCATAATTCAAATTCTCATTTATGAAGCTAAATTATAATTTCTAACAAAAAATTTATAATATTTAGGAAAAAATTCTACTTGAAATATTATATATATATATATATACAACTTGAGTGGGCCTAATGATTAAGAACATGTGTTTCCTCTTAAGAAGTCACAGGTTCATATATATCCATTTTTTAATGACTATTTATAATCAAATTTCATATTAAATTGAAAGACATTTAATTATGAAGCATCTTTAATTATAATCAAATCTCTATCCATTTTTTAATCACTATTTATAATTAAATTTCATATTAAATTAAAAAACATTTAATTATCACGCCTCTTTAATTGTAATCAAATCTCATATTAAAATGAACAAAAATTAATTTTATATATGTTATATTTATTTATGAAATTATAATATAAAAAAAACATAAATAACTTTCCATACACTTAATCTTATTAAATATATATTTTTAATTTACTATAAATATAATATAACAATAATTATTATAATTTTTTTAAAATATTTTTTATATAAAAATTAAAAACATTGTCCACAAAACTTTAATCTTCTTAGATGTCACCATCCATTTACTTCCATTTTTTTAGCTTTTACTTTAAATGTGATATGTGATATAAAATAAGCATTTACCAACTGTGTTTTCTATTCACGGACGCGATGATTGTCACAAATGCTGACCCGGTGCTGACATTAAAATCTAGAGAGGTTAAAAGAGTTGAACAATTCAAAATAAATAAATGTTATAAAATATTATATAAATAAATAAGATTTTGAAATATAAAATAAATAAATATTAAAAGAATTGAAAGAGATATTATTGAAATTCTAAAGAAACAAAGAAAAGGACGTAAAACAAACCACAATGACAAGGGAGAAAGAGAAAAAACAAATCATAGATAAAGAAAGGTAACTTGAAAAGATATTTATTAAAAGAAAATCATAAATGTAAGAAAAAGACAAACACTAACAAGGTTGTATGGCAGCATATAATAAAATAAAACAATAGTTGTATAGCTGCACGTATAATAAAATAAAACAATAGTTGTATTGAATCCACCGTATGCGTTGAGATGAATAACAAATTCATTTGTTGAATATGGCAGGCAAGCGTAGTACGCAACCGCGGCAATAAGAGATGAATTTGAACAACAAATCACAATTTAGAAAAATGTTTTAAAATAATTAAAAAAATCAAATTGTAATGTTATACCTTTAAAAATGCTCAAAATTATTTTGGTCAAACCTAGCTAATAGACGATCAATAGCATATCCAATACTATATACCACCCCAAGCAGCAGGTATAATAACCAATATCCCTTCACATTATTTTGAATGATCTAAAAAAAAACCAATTTCATAAAACATTTAGATTATACATTGTAAAACGCTCAAACTTATATTTAAAATTAACACTCAAAATTTGTAATATAAAAATAAAACTTATATTTAAGTTTAACCCTTAAAAAAATTGTGAAAAAAAATATACAAATTCCATCAACTTTGAATTATACAAAATATTATATTATTTTATTTTAACTTTAACACTCAAATAATTGTGAAAGAAAAAGTACAATTGTCATCCATTTGAATCTTACCTACAAAATATTATTTTATTTTATTTAAATGTGCCTAGGAAAATGGTAYTCATTAAATGAGAACAACCAAAAAAATAAAAAATGCATATCCATGCCAAAAATGAAAGGGTTATTCATTTAACAAGATGGGCCCCCAACTTTTGACAATATATATAAAAAAACAAGAAATATTTATTACAATAACATTGGGGGGAAGTGAAGGCAGCAATAAGACTTCAAAGTTTTTGGCCAATAAGATATCACATAAATGCCAATAAGATATCACATAAATGAGTTTAAAATTTTAAATAAATAATTATTTTTTAAAACTTTGGATAAAGGGGTGTATATTTTATGGTCAATTATGAACTAATAGAAAGTCAAGCCTAATTCAAAGCTATATACCATGCCTATCGACAAGTATAATAAGAGTAATAAAAAAGGTGATTTTATGATAGAGAGAAGTTAATTAAAAAACAAAGAGGGAAGAGAGGATCCAATCTAAAGATAGATACACTTAAGTTTATAGGTTGAAAGAAGTTAATTAAGTAAGAAAAGGAAAGAGAAAATCAAAGTTAAATATAAACTTAGATACACTTAAGTTTATAAGTAGAAAGAAGTTGATTAAGTAAGAAACTGGAAGAGAAAATCAAAGTTAAATATAAACATAGAAAAAAAAAATGAAGTAACAAGAAAGGAAGAGAGAAACCAAAGTTAAAAGATAGACACTGAAGCATGTGAACTGTGAAAATGTTTACCACGAAAAAGGGAACGATGACAGGTAAAGGAAAAGGGGTATAACATGCAAAGAAACAAGGAGGAGGGAGGGAGAGGACTAAGGTTGAAGATAGAAATAATTAAACCTTTGAACTATGAAAATGTTAACCTATAAGAAAGAAATGGAGAATGGTAAGGGGTAAGAAAGAAATGGAGAATGGTAAGGGAATGAGGGTTAAGAATCTATATGACACATGAGTTTGAGAATAAAAGAAGAAATAAAAAACAAAGTTAATTAGAAAATGAGGAGGGAGGAGAGGACTAAAGTTAAAGATAGATACAGTTAAACTTATGAATTATGAAAGTGTTGACCAAGATAAGGAAATGTAGAAGGGTAAGGAAAGGGGGGTTAAGATTACATTTAACACAAGTTAGAGGATAAAAGAAGAAAGTAAAAATGATGTTAGTTAAGAAACAAGGAGGGGGAAGAGGACCAATGTCAAAGATGGAAATGGTTAAGTCTTTGAACTATGAAAATGTTGACCAAGAAGAAGGAAATGGAGAAGTGTAAAGGAAGGGGGGCCAATAATCTATATAATGCATGAGTTAGAGGATTAAATAAGAGAGAAAAAACAAAGTTAAATAAGAAACAAGGAGGGAGGAGAGGCACTGACCCTCTAAACTATAAAATGTTGACAAGGAATTAAAATATGGAGAATGGTAAAAGAAAGGGGTTTGAGAAACTATATAACACATGAGTTGGAGGATAAATGAAGAGAGAGAAATGGTGGTTTCATATGGTAAGGTGTCGATATCTAATGCAACTAGGTGAAGGAAGTTGGTGAGAAATGGAGGAGTGGTGGAGCTGGAAGATGTTTCGTGGAGGTTTAGGGTTCTTGACAATTTAGTGTTGCAAGTGGAGGAGGTAGACTGCATGACCAAACCCAAATGAAGGGCAGCCAATCTTCCCCAATGGAGGTTCATGATTTGTAAATTGTTGTGAATATTCCACTTGAGCAATTCATCACAATAGATCTTGCAATATTCTGAAATATTTTATTATGCAATTTATTTTCTTAGATCTCGAAGTTATTATTACTATCTTAGTGCTCAAATTTATGGAAATAATTGTTATGGAGAAATCCCCCTTGCAGACATGTGAGCACTCCCTCGGATATGCATGTGAACCGAAACAGGTTGTATGATAGATAACAATAAAATTTTCCTCTAGCTCTACTAGATCTGATCCTAAATTATGCAAAAAAAAAAGGAAAGAGAATGGTTCAAACATGGTTCCCAACAATTGTCTCTACTTATTCTTGGTTGATGCATCTCCAGAAATCTTGTTCCAGCTCCTTTCATTGGCTTCCTACACACAAGAGAACAACAAATACTAATATCAAACCTTCAAGCACTAGGAATGTCAAATCTATGTTATATATAATCTAATCTACTCAAGGAATATCAGATCTACTGTTAAGCCCTAATATTGGCTCATTACCCCTTAATTGAGGCATATTACATTAATAATGTTATTTTATTTATGTCATCTTTAGTCCATTAGTTGTAATTATACCTCCTAGTTTCCTATATATACCAAGGAGACATTTTCATTTGGAATCATCTTGTACTTGAACATTTATGTGGGGTAAAAGGAGGTTGCCCCCTCGAAGAGGCTATCTGAAATTATATCTTTTTCAAGGCATTGAGTACTTATTCTAAGATTTTTCTATGCTATATTGATATTTGGCTCTTAACATATGCTATCAAAGCTCAAGGTCTTGGGGTTTCGCTGCTACATTTGAGACACCTTGGAATTTTTGCTATAATTTTTTTTCTACAACATTTTAGAAGGAACAACTTGGAGGATATTTAGTAGAC
The DNA here is from genome assembly GCA_009831015.1 of Picea engelmannii. Taxonomy (NCBI): domain Eukaryota; kingdom Viridiplantae; phylum Streptophyta; class Pinopsida; order Pinales; family Pinaceae; genus Picea; species Picea engelmannii. The sequence goes on along the minus strand of ML798510.1, from coordinate 169,746 downwards.
AGATCAAGGTACATTGGGTTAAAATTTCATCTCATGAGGCCTTATACTTTCGGAGATACAACATGTACAAGATAGGGTTCTAGAATCATCCTGAACTGAGTCATTGCGTAATTTTCGCTATAAAAAATTTTATGTAATGTTTCAGACCCTTAACTCTGGAGGCTATTCACAGAAATTAGTAAGGTATCTGTGGTAAAAATTTCAGCTTATGGGTCATCTTAAATTTGTAGATACACCCTATGTAAGATAGGGTATCTGACTAGTCTCAAGAAGGTGTTCCAAATAAAACAATCATAAATTCTTCCTAGAGTATCCAAATTGAGTGGGACTGGTTTCATTGGATCATGGACAGTCTGTAGTATTTCTGGTGCGAGTTTCAGAATTTTATATCAATTATTTTGTGTAGGGCA
>ML798510.1:37279-164746 GCA_009831015.1 Picea engelmannii | reverse complement strand
ATCTCATTAAATGGAGGAAACTACTGGCTGAAGATTCCACTTGGGAAGATGAGTCTTTTATACAGAAGCATCCAGAGTTACTCAAGCATTGTGGGCAACACTTGTCTCAAGGGGAGGGGCATGTTAAGCCCTAATATTGGTTCATTACCCCTTAATTGGGGCATATTACATTAGTAATGTTATTTTATTTATGTTAGCTTTATTCCATTAGTTGTAATTATACCTCCTAGTCTCCTATATAAAAAGGAGACATTTTCATTTGGAATCATCTTGTACTTGAACATTTATGTGGGGTAAAAGGAGGTTGCCCCCTTGAAGAGGCTTATTATCTGAAATTATATCTTTTTCAAGGCGTTGAGTACTTATTCTGAGGTTTTTATATGCTATATTGATATTTGGTTCTTAACATCTACCATTTATTAGCATGCATGATTTAATACAATAGAAATGGAAGGGGGAAACCATACAAATCTATATTAGTGTGGAGAAAATAGTACATCAATCAAGTTTTACCTTGAGTCATGATTGAAGCCTCTCCTAGATCCTTGCTTCAGCTCATCCTTAGCCCTCACACAAGCAAGGCCAACCCAATATGAAGATTGAATACAAAAAAGCTTGTCTAAAACTTTGTAGCATAAGTTTTCTTCTCCAAATCTTCCCCTCTTCCTCCCTTGGAATTCCTTCCTTTTATAGATTGATGGAGGAGGCTAGGGGACGCTTCTAGATATATATAACTTAGTGAACTCCGAGTCTAATACGAATTCCCAAGCTCTCATGCGAGATCAAAAACTCACCCAACATTGATCTCCTCATAATTCATTAGATCTAGAAGATTACAGGGGCAGTTGCAGGCTGCTAGTGATGCATCTAGCGATCGATTGTACCTTGCCAATGGTGCAGCATGTGACTGGTCGCACCTTGCTAGGCATGCAAGGCACAACCTCCCTCAAAATCTAAGAAGTCCAAGGTAGAAGAATGTGTCTCAGCATGACAACATCAATAGGTCCCCCATGTGTCTCTAGGATGGCAAATAGAGTTATAACAAATGTCCCCTAATGTGTGAGGTCAAAAGAGGAACTGATGGTTGAAACACATTAAATATCCACAAACGTGAGGCAGTGTAAGGAAGGAACTGAATGTCAAGGAACTAGTGAGTACCTACAATCCAAACATATATAGATCATCCCTGAGGTGAGCATACCCATGCTCATAAGAGAAACAAAGCATGGCCACCAACACAATACACTATGAATCCATGAAATGAAATGCAAGACCATGGCCATGAAAAAGTACACGGTGGATCCATTTCATTGAAGAGATCATAACCATGATCAAACACAACGTGGATATATGTCACAATATACATCAAGAAGACAAGTAGCACCAATGAGAGTGTTCATGTGGTCTTCAAAGTACTCATACAATAGTGATATACTCCATCGCAACTTGGGATGGGTAGCATGAATGAGTGGTGCCCCCTAGACCCAAGGTATTTGCCCCAACCCCGATGGTACAATTCTACAGTATGTGAATATATGAGCTAATGTCGAGCATGGTAGAAACCATCTAATTACCGATCATTGATGAATACCATTAATGGGTGTGAGGGGTGATCCGAAAATGATCTTTTAAAGACTTTGGTTAAGTTTATGCATGAGTTATTTTACCATTCATAAATTGAAGAGAAGAATAAGTTTTAATGAAATAATGTTGCAACCATCATAAGGAATGTAGAAAATAAAGTAAGCATTAAGAACAACAAACCATAATGCCAAGAGTTTTAACGAAGTTTGACAAAGTTGCCTATGTCTCTGGGCCTTTGTCTCAATGGGGGGGGATTTCTTATTAATATTTAATGTTTCAAAAATACATTAGAAGTACATCAAATGGATTACAAACTAGTATGGATGTGTTATGCTCGACCTCGAGAATCCAACACAACTGACGGCACTGAAAAAGGTTGAGCTTAGCTCCTGAAAACGGCCTCCAAAGTTCGCTTCCTCAATGGCTTCCCTGCATAAAAATGGCCTAAGCTTCACAATTCTTCATCATTTTTTTGTATTTGAACCTGTTATGGTTGTCAAAAACCTCTAGTTTATATATATATATATATTGAGTTAGGGTTCACCTCCCAACTTCCTCCCAAGATCTGGCCTCAAAAAGGGCTCTAGATCCTGAAAAATGGGCAAAATCCCATTAAAATCAGGCTAATATCATTAAAAAATCCAATAATATGGTCAAAAACCCACTTTCAGACTAATATTGGTGCGCCAACCCCTTTTCCTCGGGCTCCTCGTCACATGGAGGTGCCATCTGTCCGAGTACTAGGCATCATGTCCTCCAGACCCCTGGTCGCATGCTATCCCCCATCGACTGGGGATTATCCCCCAAAATCCACACCCAAACAACTTAAAACCATTATATGTCATATGTAGAAACAAGTCACACCATTATATGCCATATGTAGAAACAAGTCACACATGTGCCCTATTGGTTAGTACATAGTCGCTAGTCTGTTGGTCGCCCAGGAGGTCAATGGCTCGATCCTCGTGGAATATAACAAATTTTTGACCCAGCCAACATTGGACTCATTCGGGGTGCCACGTGGTGCCCTATGATTGGGCCACATGTCACCTCTGGATTGGCCCCGTACGCATAATCACCTGTACAGTCAGCCTGCATAGTGAACTTTGTACGCCACCTCACTACCATGCGTCAACCTGTCATTGGCCACGTCATGGCCATGCGTCATTTGTACCCTACCATGTGTCAGCCTGACACTAGGCCACATCATCGTACAGACTGCCACGCCAGCGTCCGTATAGTCCACATGTCAAATCTGTACCGTGCCAACTCAACCCTAAAAATGCCAAATCTACCTAACACATGTCACCTCTTGGTGTTGCCATGTCAGCATGTTGATGTCATCATGATGTCACATTGATGTCATCTTCCACGTCATGTTGACGTCAGTAATACGACCTCTGACTATTGACTTTGACTTTTTTTGCATGTTTGGGAAAAAATGCAGAACGTGATAACTTTTGCATACAATGTCCATTTTTGGAAAAAAACATACTATCGGAATCGACAGGATGAGTCCTATGCAATGGAACTGGTTTCGTCCAATTCTGAGAACTTTGAAATTTTGGCCTTCCTAGATCCATTTTGGATCATTCCTCCCCACTAAGACCTTTTGGTCCTCCAAAAGGATATTAACCAGTCATCAAGTGCGGGATAGGCCTTCCCACATGTCCTTTGTCTTTAAACTTTGTCATGTGCACCTGTCACATCATAATCAATTGCATAATAACCATGACAATTGAAAGCATATTGTTAGCCATTTTAACTCGTTCACATCTTACTGAATCCGCTACCATCCATGTAGAAAACATTGGCAACGATAACATCAGAAATATGACTGAAAATGACCCAATGTTTGATGGGCTTGCACGACATTAACTTATCTTGAAGCAAAGTATGATTGAACTTCCATTCTACAACCATCGCATGTTCATGCTTAAGATCAATTGCTTTACTTGGCACAATTATAGATGTATTGCTTGCATAAGTTGCCTTCTTTAATTGTTCCATTGTTAGAAGATATTGATTTGCTTTTATATGATGAGCATGTACAACATATTATGTCCCTTCTTTAGTTAGTGATATTGATTATGTTCCTTGTAGAAGATTGTTTTGCGATCATATAAATAAGGGCTACCTAAGACCATTCCACATGTTTCTAGTGGCACCACATCGCATATTACTTCATCCACATACTTAGATGTAATTGCAAATTTTATGATACATTGCTTTGTTATGGGCAATTTGTGATCTTTGCTTATCCAATTAAGTGAATAGGGTTTGTTATGCATCTTAGTGTTTAATCCCAATTTCTTAACCACTTCTTCTAAAATTAAGTTAGATTGAAATCCACTATCTATCAATGTATCGATCTTAGTATGTTTCATAATGGCCCTTATATGAAACAATTTACTTCTTGAATCAAAACCATCACCAATTTCACTTGTCAAACCCATTGTTGTAATCTTAGACTCATCACCTGAATCTGATCCCAAGTCTGTTGGTCATGTTGTTGTTGCAAATTTTTCCTCCCTTTCCTCCCTTTGAACCACTTTGGTCTCTTCTCTGGGTGCAATTGCGAGCAATGCTCATCATTGTGCCCTTCTTTCTTGCAATGCTTGCAAGAGAGCTTTTCTTCCTTCACTATGACTCAATTTTGTTTCTTCCCACTCCCTTTGCCTTTGCCATCTTTCTTTGAAGATGATTCCCCTGATACACTAACTCTAGTTTTTCCTATTTCAATATATGTTGCTTGAACAGAAACCTCATCAAAATTATTAGGTCCAAACATAAATACAGTATTACGAATATAAGCAGGCAAACCTCCTATATACTTCATACGAGTTTCTTGTGTAGTCAATGGAACATATAACATCAAAGTCGTCTTACGAAATTCATCTGTGTATTCTTGCACCGATTGTCCTTTTCTTAACTTAAGACTTTGTCATTCAATTAAAACCTTTTCCTTATATCCCAATGGATAGAACTGTTTTCTAAGTGAGGAAATAAAATCATGCCATGATGGAAAAATCTTACCAACTTGTTGAGTTCCATGTTGCATCTTACTTTGCCACCAGATGAGAGTTATGCCTTCAAGATGAAGCGATGCCAATCTGATTTTGGTTGCCTCGTCTTTGATTTGTTGCACATTACAATATACCTCCATCTGTCTAACCTAGTTATCAAGTTTCTCAGCATTAACTTCACCATCATACATAGGAAAAACAAATTTTACATTGAGTTTAAGTAATGGCATATCAGGCTTATGTTTATGAGAATGTTTTCTTGAAGAAGTAGTATTTGAACTTGTACTTGAAGAAGAAGAAGAAGATGGAGATGAAGGAGGTGAAGGAGGAGATTTTGGAGGGTCCTCTCCTTCTTCACTTTTGGCTTGTTTTGAATATTCCCCTTGAACCGATCTCTTATGTTCCAAGTAATCATCATAAAACACTTTTACCATCTCCAACATGGCAAAGAAAGTTCTTTGAAACTCTCTTTCATTTTGAGAAATCCCTTCTTCCGATGCCATCCTCTCACTTTGAAATGTCCTCTTTCTTGATCCAATCTCTGGATCTCCTTCTACAAGCTCTCCTTCACCACGACTTAGCTTTTCCCTATTAATCATGCAAACTCAAACAACCAACTGTCAACCTGCTCTTATACCACTTGATCCGAAAATGATCTTTTAAAGACTTTGGTTAAGTTTATGCATGAATTGTTTTACCATTCATAAATTGAAGAGAAGAAGAAGTTTTAATGAAAGAATGTTGCAACCATCATAAATAATGAAGAATGGAAAGTAAGAATTAAGAACAACAAACCATAACTCCAAGATTGTTAACGGAGTTCGACAAAGTTGCCTACGTCTCTGGGCCTTTGTCTCAATGGGGGAGGCTTTCTTATTAATCTTCAATGCTTCAAAAATACATCATAAGTACATCAAATGGATTACAAATTGGTCTGGATGTGTTTTTCTCGACCTCAAGAATCCAACACAACTGACGACACTGAGAAAAGTTGAGCGTAGCTCCCGAAAATGGCCTCCAAAGTTCTCTTCCTCAATGGCTTCCCTGCATAAAAATGGCTTAAGCTTCACAAATCTTCATCATTTTGATGTATCTGAACCTGTTATGGTTGTCAAAAACTTCTGGTTTATATAGATTTTGATTTGGGGTTCACCTCCCAACTTCCTCCCAAGATATGGCCTCAAAAAGGGCTCCATATCCTCAAAAATGGGCAAACTCCCATTAAAATCAGGCTAATATCATTAAAAATCCAATAATATGGTCAAAAACCCACTTTCATGCTAATATTGGCACACCAGCCCCTTTTCCTTGGGCTCTTGATCACATGGAGGCGTCATGTGTCAGAGTGCTAGGCGCCATGTCCTTCGAACCCCTAGTCGCGTGCTAGCCCCTGCCAATTGGGGCTTATACCCCAAAATTCGTGCCCAAACAACTTAAAACCATTATATGCCATATGTAGAAACAAGTCACACACGTGCCCTGTTGGTTAGCGCATAGTCATTAGTCTGTTAGTCGCCTGGGAGGTCAGGGGTTCGATCCTCGCGGAGTGCAACAAATTTTTTACCCAACCAGCATTGGCCTCATTCGGGGTGCCACATGGTGCCCTATGATTGGGCCACGTGTCACCTCTGGATTGGCCCTGTATGCAGAGTCACTTGCCCAATCACTTGTACAGACAACCTGCACAGTCATCTCTATACGCCACATCATTGCCACATGTCAACCTGTCACTGGGCCACGTCACTGCCATGCTTCATCCGTACCCTGCCATGTGTCAGACTGTCATTGGGCCATGTCATCGTAGGACTTCCACGTCAACATCTGTACAGTCCACGTGTCAAATCTGTACCGTGCCAAATCATCCCTGAAAACACCAAATCTACCTGACACATGTCACATCTTGGTTCTTCCACGTTAGCATGCTGACATCATGTTAACCTTATCTGCCACATCATGTTGATGGACTCCTGACATCAACAATATGACCTATGACTATTGACGTTGAATTTTTTTTGCCTGTTTGGGAAAAAGTTCAGAACGCGATAACTTTCGCATACGGTGTCCATTTTCGGAAAAAAAAAACATACTACCAGAATCGACACGACGAATCCTATGCAATGGCATTGGTTTCGTCATATTCCGAGAAATTTGAAATATTGGCCTTCTTGGATCCATTTTGGATCAAGGGGGGCCATCGATAATGAAAATGGACCCCAAGGTACCTAGTAGAATCCAGCAAGTGTGAACAGATGATCTAATGTTGAACACTCGTAGAATCAATTGATCAATACTCAATTATGTAAACCCGTTATCAATCATGAGGAGGCCTGCCACTAAGGACTACAAGCTCCAAGGTACTAGCTAGTTTCTAGATCCCTCTCCTAGATGATGTGTTGAAGTCGATAGGAAGATATCCATCGAAGGAGGGCCTTAATGTATCCCCCATCTATTGACAAGAAACATACACCGAGAGATGTTGTGAAGAGATAGAATCAACAAGTACAACTGACACATGGATGGCTAAAATGGATGGTCAACAAGACAATAGATGGTTGACTCAGACTTACTTCCCTTGAACATATAGCATGACACATTGATGACTTGGTAGCATTGACTCAAGAACACCACTAATATAATGTGACAATGCATGAGGCATTGAAGCACTCTCCATGGTGACTAGAAGAGTAACCAATTGAAGGAGTATATGACTCATACTAATGGTACGACTCCTAGGCAAGTTATAACCCAACTATAAGACAAATACGCAAACAAGTTCCATGTTCAAGGGTGACACGACTAATGGCTGCCACTTTTTAAAATACATATCAATGGTAAAAAAAACCCACTCTTTTTTTTATGAGTGTCTCCTTTATGGTTTTACGAGTGGGAAAGAGAGATAAAAGTGTGCTCAATAGTGTCTTTTTCTTATAGTTTTATGAGACTGAAAAAGAGGTAAAATTTTACTCAATTGGGGTGTCATTTTCATGGTTTAATGAGCATGAAAAAGAGTTAAAAGTGAGATCTCTAAAAAGAACAAGTGGCCTAACAACATGCTTCTATGATCCATGCGTGTGGAGCTGAATTATGCAAAATGAATGCAAAATGGTACTAGTAAGGGATGTCCACTCATGGCAGCAATTCTCTCCATGGGTAAATGGTCACAAAATGGAGGAAAGCTAATGCAAAAGGCAAGATGTCAAGTATGACTACAATGGTGGTAAGTGGGATTAAAGAAAAATAGCAGCGTAGCAATATGAACCAATACATAAGAAACAATATGCATGTGTGACCGTAAAGTAACATAAAAATATAGGAACCCCCTCAGGATGTGGCCAGAAAAAAGATGAAGAGAGAAGAATGAGGCTCAACTTCGAGTCATGGAGGGTCTAAAGGACTCCCAAACCTACAAGAAGTCGTAACATGGGAAAGAGATGGTAATTAGGGTGATAACTAGGGTGCCCATGGAGGGTAGGCACTACCACACATGTTACAACATGAAAATGACAAAGGATAATGTCACAACTTGACGAGATCAAACCTAAGGCGTTGTGACGGTAAAGCGACAATCAATAATGCAAGATGGTATTGCATGGGGAAATAACTAGGGTGCCCATGGAGGGTAGGCACTACCACACAAGTTACAACATGCAAAAGAGAAAGGCTAATGTCACAACTTGACAAGATCAAACCTAAGGCGTTGTGACGGAAAAGCGATGGTCAATAATGCAAGATGGTATTGCAGGGGAAAATATATTTGTATATTCTAGTTCGAAGTACGTACCTCAACTTCAATGGATGTCACTAAAATGCCAAATAATGTGATTAAGTCGTGCAAAATGTTGAAAGAAACTATCTACCCTTTGTTAAAATTCTACATGAGAACCTCATTAAAAATCATAAAAATGCTCCAAAATGAGTCGAGTTGCATGGTCACACCTGACCAGTGGGACAAGAGCTACTGGTCATGCCCTATCAGAAAGACAATATGCAATCGGTCACACCTGTCATTAAAGGAAGGTTCGACCACCCCCAAAAAACTCAGATCTTGCTCAATTTTTCAAAGATTTTTGCTTAGTGACAGATGGAAGGTGTTATTTGGATTTTGCATAGCCTCCTCCCATAATGATTGAGTGGAAATATAAATATCATGAGGTTGACGATGCAACAATATTGAGGGATCAAAACACCCTAGCCTCCTTTCGGGATTTTGGACAATTGAAATTCCTCTGAATCTGAAATATGAGATCTCAACCAATGTTACTAGACGTGTTGGTCAAGTTTTGGAAACTATACCAACAATGCTTTGAAGTGGGTGATCAACACCTAACTATTGAGGTAAATGATATCTACTTCATCAATGGATTGTCATGACATGGACCATCGAGGATCCTATTCGGTGGGTCCGGTGGATCTACCCAATCCATTAATGACTACATTGCTAAGTTCTACCATCCTAGGGTCAGGAAAAGAAACAACAAATTACCAATCAAGGATGTAATGGACTTATCGTTATGCATTATCCTCTTCACAATCACCCGGGTAGAAATGTCAATAGACCTACATCTAGCATCAAAGGGACACATACATTTTGCAATGAAATGTCTCAACCCTACCATATTTGACTGGTGCTCTGGTGTAGTGGAAAACCTAAAGGATCAATTAACAATATTCAAGATGGGTCGATAGAAGTAATTCAGTTATGGTTCCATCCTAGTATCTTTCATTTTGGATAGGATCCCATAGATGAGACCCCAAGTCTCCACACCATTTGTAGGGCCAAGTGATCCTAAGATGATGTGGTGGGTTGACTACATGACTCAAAACGGGGGAGGTACGATGGCAAGTCAATTTGAATATGACTTCTTTGATTGGTGGAATGAATAGATCATAGTGATCAAGGACTTTCCATATGAAGGGACTAACTTCTTCCATGATCCAAAGTTGGCACTACCCCTTGGGGCTCAATGGTGCCCTCTCAGTAAGAAAAAATGACAATGTGAAAACTTTTTAAGTTTATGATAAATTTTATAATGTTTTTGTATTTTTTGGAATATATATATTTTTTGTGGAGCATATCTAATCAAGACATGTTGTCATCACACAGATGTGGGACTAGCATGACCAACAGGATAGGCCTGCCTCTGTCGCTGAGGAAGTGATGAGAAGTAGTCTGAAATCTGAAGAAGAGGAGGAGGATCACATAAGGAACTCCCATGAGGTGTGAAGGAACTTAGAGGGATTGACTATGGGTGTCCCCATGATGTGCGTGGATGTCCCTCAAATATTGCAGCGCCATGTAGTGAGTGTGCCTTGTCCTTTTGTTTGTCTAGGAGAGTATCCCATAGTGTAATACCATGAGACACATGTGCCTTAGGATGATAGATGAAAATCTCCCACTTTTTGTACTATGGATGATAATATTAGTCACTCGACATATATTGTATCATGATGGGCCATGTAGCCCAATTTTGTATACTACATAATTTTTTAGACTGGATGATGTAAAAAATACTCTTGTGTGTATGTGTGTGCATGCGTGTGCGTGTGTGTGTTTTGGCTTATACTTATGGTGTTCTATTGATGTGAATGAAACCCATGTTTGTATGTATATGCATGATTTTAATTGTAATTCCTAATTAATGTGACAAATTCCATTCTAACATGTAATTATCCATCAAATCAACCAACACATTAGATCCTCTTGGAATGTGTTGGTAATCAATGTACTCAAAATACCTTTCAAGAAGACAAATCCTCAAATATTTATGAAGCAACATAGGACTTATAACGAGATAGGAATGATTCAACTGAAATACAACTCGTTAGGAATCCAACTTGACAACTAACATGTGAATGCCTAGAAAAAGAACTTTGGACAAGAGCTCGATGACCGCACTATACTTTGTAATGTTGTTGGTTGCATGACCAAGGCATATGCCCCCTGAACTCACTAGTTTGTCTCTAGATGAGAAAATCACCCAAGCAACATAAGCAATGTTCCAGGTACCGTGACTGGCATCGTCTGCAAAGCGTATAGACTGGAGTGGATGTTGACATATGAAAATCAAGCACCAAGCATAATATGCATTGAACCAAGACAAACCACACACATAAAATAAAAATTCACACCAAACCAAACTAAAATACAATATATATACAAAGTACCATGAGGCTATGCAACCTATGCATACTACTTTCTCAGATAGAGCCCATTGTGAGGCTCTAGGAGTAGATTTCCATCCTAATCTACTAACTCGTAGACCCCTTTATGCAACACACATCTCACAATGTAAGGACCATGCCAAAGGGGTTCAAACTTTCCTACACCTAACTTATCATGGTCCTGATCATAGACCAAAACCAAGTCACCTTCCACAAAGGCATAAGGTTGAACCATTTTGTCATACCAAGATTTTACGCGCTTCATATGAGTCACATTGGCCATTGCAGCTTCTTAACATTGCTCATCAAGGTGGGCCAAATACAAGAGACGCTCTTCCTAGGTGAAAGTATTAGGCAAGAGTTCTATGGCTAGTTTCAATGACAATATTTTTCATTCAATCAGTAGGACTTCCTCCACCCCATAGATGAGTTGAACTGGTTTAAACCCAGTGGCAATATTAACTAAGGTCTGGTAGGCCCATAACGATGAAAATAACATAAGGTGCCACTTATCCTTGTGCTTCCCTACCATCCTCTAGATCATGGTTTTCAAAACCCAATTAATGCCTTTGACCTGGCCATTCGACTAAGGATAATAAGATGTCGAGTTCTCATGGTGAAAAATCAACCTAGAAGCTAGTTCAATCATTAGTTTGTTTCAAAAATGGGACCCATGGTTCGTCGCAATAGTCTTAGGTACACCAAATTGTGTTATGATTTGATTGAACACAAATGATGTCGTTATCGTGCCATCGTTAAAAAATATAAGTAGTGCCTCGACCCACTTAATGAAGTAGTCTATAGCCATGATGTTGTAACCATGGCCATTAGCTGAGGTAAGCTTACATGTCATGAAATCAATCCCCCATTTCGTGAGGGGGAAACAACAACCACATGATGTAATTGAGCAGGATGAGCACACATTTTCTGAGTGAAGACTTGAAAAGGATGACACTTTTGGACTATATTCATACAATCCTTAAATATCGTGGGCCAAAATTATCCTGTGCACATGATCTTCTGGGAAATGGCAAGCCCAGAAAGGTGATAGACACATGCTCTTGCATGGAAATCATTCAAAACTCATTCAACTTCATCATGGACAAGGCATCGACATAAAATCAAGTCTACCCCTCAACAATACAAAGTGTCATCAATGATGAGGTATTGTTTGGCCTGATGGTATATGTGTTGATGCTCATCATAGGATAACTGAGGACGAAAATGCTAGGTCTAGAGATATACTAGGGCATCCCCATACCATGGACTAGACAAGTTAATGAGAAATAATGACTCATCGAGTAAGGAAACATTAGCCACATGGTCATCATCAACTCAAAGAAGTTCGAACATCAACTCAGTGAAGGCTAAAGACTTCTTTGATTTGGAAGTTACAAACTCCAAGTCAAACTCTTGTAAGATGACGATCCACTTCAAATATTTTCCCCCAATTATCTAATGACTCAAAATGTGCTACAATTAGGTGGATTCTAATATGATAATGGTCTTACACAAGAGTATGTAATGTCATAAACGTTGGACATCATGAACAACTTCCATGACCAAATTTTCAACATGTGAGTATCGAAGCTCTAGACCAACAAAACCTTTGCTAAGATAATGTATCATGTGTTCTTTTTCTGCATTGTTCTCTTGGACAAGTATCATACCAATGGTGTATTTAGAGGTTGTGAGATAGAGAAAAAATTTTTGACCATAATCAGGAGGGCTAAACAATGGGGTCGATAATAAGGTCTTCTTCAAGGCATCAAATGACCATTGTGCTTGGTCAACTCATACAAAAGAAACACCTTTCTTCAACAAGCGCACAAATTCTTTTGTCATCTCTGCATAATCGACAATGAACCTACACAAAAAAAATTCCTTCCTTTGAAAACTTTGAAGTTGGTTGATGGTACGAGGAGGAGGCAATTGAAGAATCACCTCAATCGTCAAGGGATCAACCATAATCCCGTACTTGGACACAATGAAGCCTAATAATTTCCCATAAACCATGCAAAATATGCACTTATGTGGGTTCAAATGTATATTATAGTAATGGAATCGAGTAAAGATAGTATGCATGTGACTAGGATGGTCCTCATGCTGCTTATACTGAGCAACCAAATAATCTACATATGCCTCTACAATGTGTTTGATGTTGTGAAAAGCATATGACATGGCCCGCTAGAAAGTGGTCCTAGAATTTTTAAGGCCAAATGACAACTTTCGATAATTGAATGTACCTGAAGGACAAATGAAGGTAGTCTTGTGTCGATCTTTCAATTTGATCTGAATCTAATTATTGCCAAAGAAACCATCTATGAAAGAAAATATCTCACTTTCGACACATTTATCGATAATTTGATCAATGAATGGGGTAGAATAATTATCCTTAGGACAATCCTTGTTCAAATCCCTGTAATCAACACAGACCCTAATCGTTCCATATTTCTTAGCAACCGAAATGAGATTGGATACCCATTCGGTCAAGGGAATCAGATAAACAAATTCAACGTGAAGAAGTTTTTCAATCTCCGCCTTGATGGCAACAACTTTCTTTGGGTTCACTAGAAGGATCTTTTGTTGGATAGGCCTAGATATGTCATATGTTTTGATCTCATGCTTGACAATGTTGAGGTCAATACCAGGAATTTCTTCATATGACCAAGAAAATACGTCACCCAATTCTTTCAATAGGGCAATATAAAATTCATTTTCTTGAGGGGAATTGTCTGCATCTATCAGGATGTGTTCCACAACACCTAGCTTCATTTAAATGTCAATGGGTATGGTCTTCAAGATGTTTTCCAAGTTCCATTCTGAAAACACATTATGTGTCATAATGGGAGACTAGTACTACTTAACTTCATCAGTAGAATCAAGGTTTTTGATGTCATCCTCCAATTGTTCCAAATCGAGAAGAAATGACACATGATGGTGCAAATCATCACGTGGCTTGCCAACTAAATCCATGGCTTCCATGATGGCCTCATCCAAATCGAAATCAATATCTAGGATGTAACACCCCCAATTTCAGTCCCTATGAACTATAATGTATTATGTAAATGTGACATTAGGATGGTGAGCTAGTAAAGTTGGAAAGGGGATGAAGTGCCTATATATATATATATATATATTAACAAAATACATTGTTGGTTGCAATACAGAAAAGGACAAGAGATAGAGGGATATGATTCCACAAGAGAGGGGGCTAAAGGGGCTAAGTCTTTTTATTATATTTTATTTACCCATTTTGGTTTTAATTGAGAAAAGTGGTTACATGAACTTCTTGGGGAAGGCCATGTGGTTGTTGGTTCTTGTAATTATATAAACCCTACCTATGGGCTATTTGGGGTTGTTCTTTGTTCTTCTCCTTTTACTCTTACACTCTCTCCTTTGGATTCTTCCTCATTCACTCTTGATAATTCGTATGCTCTTGGTTAGAGCATGGAAACAAATGGCTAGAGGAGGAGAGCCATTGTGATATGGATGTGAGGAATTACTGATCATTCCAAGTTGGAATGGATGCATATGGGCATGAGATTGATGGTAGTTTTGAAAGAACTCTCACATCTGAGAATCCTTGGAGTTTCCAACATGGATATTTCCTGACCAGTAGAATCAGAGCCCTAGAGAGAAATGGAACAACCTGAGGGACTGCATGGCAGATAAAGGGGTTCATTTCTTTGGGTTGTGCAGGCTGAAGACGAAAGAGAGATGGAAGTTAGGATTGTTGTGTGGTTGGGGAAACTTGAGAGCTAATTAGCCAATTGTTGTGTGTTTTACATTTGGCCTAGGACCCATCCTTGTGGATTCATAGTCCTGGATCGAGGTTGACTTGTTGTTGAGAATTGGAACAACAATGTCTATGGTTGGGAGGAACGTCCTTGGTCTACAACCAGTTGGCGATGGTTTAATTAAATATAAGTGCTCTATGTGTTTTCTATATATTTATATTTTGTTGTGTATATTTATTTATTTATATTTCACTATGTTTTCTGCTTGTTGGTTATTGATGTGCATGGCATGATGTTCCTTTCTTGGATGGTTAAGTATGAATCTTGATTATTGCATATGAGGTCATTGCATTCTTTCATGCTTGAAACATTGGTTGGGCACGTTATAGATTGGTATCAGAGCTTCTGGTTGAAACACCAGACTAGTATGGGCTAGAACGAGTGAGAATTTGAGAAATTTGTTGTGGCAGACTTTGATCTAAGTGAGATTAGGGAAAAATGGAAAGATTAGAGAGAAAGATCCTTGAATTCGTGAGCAAAATCAAAGTTTTAAATAATTCAGACTATCTAAGAAGTTTAACAAATTCGATCTACAAAGTTGCAGAGCCGAATTTGACCTTGAAGGTCGAAAAATTCATAGTTTTAATGGTTGTTGTAGCACGAGGAAGAGTTCAAAAAATCGATGGCCGAGATCATACTCAATCTCAAGTTTGACGACCTAGATTCCTCCTTAAAAAAAAATTAAAATCCTAATGTTTTCAAAGTTTGAAAAAGTTACTAGATCGACAACTGAGATTCATTTCGATGGTTTGGAAAATGAGGAAGATCGACGATCCATGTTCATTTTCGGCCATTTGGGAAGTCAGAGGAAATTAACGGTCGAGATAAGTTTGATTGGGAGATCGACGACTCAGATTCACCTAGGTTTTGGCCGAAAATTGCTAAGTGGTGAATTTCGTCAACAAAAATCTCTGATTGTCAACGAACGATGGTTAGGGGTCGGTAGAAATTGATGAAGTTTCCATTCATCAACATAAACCTCTGATCAACGATGGTCGATGGTTGGGGATCGATGAAATTCGGTGATTTTCATTTCTCAATAGAAACCTCCGACTGCTAATGGTCGATGGACGGGGATTGACAAGTTTTGGCGAAGTGTTGAGGTTTTCCAAGGGAAATTTTCGATCGTCGACGACCGATGGTAAGGGATAATTTTTTTTTAGCAAAGTGTTGAAGTTCTCCATGACAAATATCTGATCGTCGATGGTCAATGGTCAGGGATAAGAAAATTTTGGCGAAATGTTGAAGTTCTCCAAGAGATTTCTTCGATCACCGATAGTCGATGATCGGGCATCAACAAATTTGGTGTGAAGTTCAGATTCTTCCAAGAGAAACTGTTGTTGGATGATAAAGGAAAGGAAGGTGATGACATGTCATGCCACATCATCCCAGTTGTTGCCTCAAGATGACATGTCATGCCACGTCAACATAATTTCCATGTCAACAAAGAGATGGTTGATCACCAATGGTCGGGGTTCAACGAGATTTGTGAAAAGTTTTGGTTTTTCGGGGAAGATGGTCGATGGACGATGATCAGAGATCGGTGAGATTCGTGGGCGACTTTTGGTTTGAGGAGAAAAAGAGTCGATGGTCGATGGTTGATGATCAAGCGTCGGGGAGATCGGTGGGAAGGTTTGGTTTGCAAAGGAAAGGAAATCACTAATCCTCGATCATCGATCGCTGATAGAGAGTAGATCAATGGTCCAAATGCTTTTGACTTGAGATCGACAATGCAAATTACACTTAAGCAAAATTGCTCCATAGTTAAAAAAAAAAACAAGCCTGGAGCCATTTTCTTATGTTGTCCATAACTGGAGCATATTACATCATATTGAGATGAAACTTTGGGGTTTTTTCCGTAGAGAGGAGATCTACAAAAGTGTCAAAGACGGCCATTGTACAATTATGCATGAAATTGCCAGAAAATGCAAAATAATGTTTTTTTAAGATCCGGGTACAAATCACTGACAGACACCTAGATTAAGTTGAAACTCTTTGGGAGAGTCCAGAAAGAAGACATGGAAAAAACCCACAAAAGAACTGAATAAATCCTACGGGAATAGGAATGAGGACACTGAAATAAGCCAAAATCCACTATTTTGGGCCACTTTTTAAGGATTTTTTATATTTTTGGAGGAAAAGTGACCCTAGATCACAAAACTAGAAAAATTTATTTACTCAAATTTTTATATACTAATCAAGACAAACAACTTTTATTTACTGAAATTTTTCTATAAGTGAACCAATTGAGAGATAGACAATTCTACTAAAAATTCTAAGTCTGGAAAAAGGGGTGAAAAAGGACAAAATTGTAGATTCCACATTGCTGCAGTTTTTTACTAGAGCATCAACTTGAAAATATGAGAGTTGTTATGAATTCCTTGTCATTATTTTTATCTATTTATTAAATAAAATTTTCTCTAGTTCCTGACATATTTTCATTTTCAGATGATAGAAGTTGGCATTTCAATAAAATTACACTAGTGGAGAAAACACAAAAAAAGGGTGAAAGTGGATTTTTTAGGAAGCCATAACTTTCAACTCAGAGATTGGATTGGGGAATGAGTATAGTCGTTGGAAATTTGATTTAGTGTAAAATAAACTAGAATTAATAAAATTTGGTAATAATGACATATTTCTTCATGAATTGAGTAGAAAAAGGACTTGTAGCATTATTTGACAAGATTTCTATAATATGCATAATTCTAACAAAAATGGTTCCTTGCACATTTGGCAGAATTAGAGGTATAATTAGATAAATTCAAGCCTAGGATTGGATATTAGAGTCATGGAAACATGACAGAGCTTGTATAAGTTGGTTGGGGAAATAAAGAGCTACAGGGCAAGTAATGAAAAAAATGGATGAAGAACTAAAAAAGAGTGAAACTAAAGAATTATTATTCAACTACTATAAAATTTGAATGAATTGTTGATACAACAACAAGAATCCTCACATAGGACATGAAGTCGACAAGTGTATAATGTCATTAATGGGCTTAGAACGAAAAAGTAAAACCTCATAGCCTCGAAGGTAGAGATGTGTAGATAACTACAAAGCTTGATGTGAAAGAGAACAATGAGCTTAGGAGGTGAGGAGTGAATCATCTCTATGTGCCAGGCACATGAGCGCCTGGGAAGGATTTTCTAACTATGATTTAGCTACTTGGATAAAAGTACTCAGAGCAATAAATCCACTTATGATACCAAAGTTCACAGTGGAAGCAAGATACCAATGCAAAGGAATCAAAGATAGAATAAAGAAGGTTCTTTCACTTGAAAAGTGCCACTAAATGAACATAGACTTCCATTGGGAATGGTATTACGTGTGAAAGGTATGGTTTCAAAAGGAATTATTAAATGAAGTAATCTAATGGACAACTAGAAGTAATAACAAGGGTGAGAAATTATTATGGGTAAGTTAATGGAATGTTGTGAGCTACCTCATTCGAAGGTGTCATAATGCTTCATAAAGGTAAAGTTTGGATTTGATTGCGTAAGAGAAGATGTTGTAAATAGAATTCATTAGTTGGATGGTAGAATGGCCAAGTGGAACTTGGCTAGAAAATATTCAGACCATGGAACAGTAGGGAAGGTGAGCAGAATGGGAGCACACAAGGCAACAAGGATCTGAAGAAATTCAAGGACAACCAACTACAACATAAATAAATAAATAAATAAGTGGATTGAAACAGAAATGCACTAGAGTGCATGAAGCATACAATGAAGTTAGAAAACATATTCATTAGTAGGCATGTGAACAATGGATGCTTGGTGCCTATGGATGTGCATTTGTGCATATGTAGATGCTTGGATATGCATATGGAATGCTTGTGTACTTAGAATAGTATGTTATTATGAAATAATGATTCTATGTTAATTGAGTATGACTAATGATGGATTATGTATTCAGGAAAAATGATATAGCATGGTTAAATATGTGGATGTTGTTGTTGCTTCTTATGAGTTCCATCTATGTGAAGACCCATGAGGGTGGTAGGAATGGTGATTAGAAGGATGGAGGAGGAAGCATGTGAGCTTCTACAAATACCAGTTGATCAGGCAACATCAAATCATGCAAGTATGCATTTGATTGCTTCCGATGTTGAAGCTAATTGAGGTAAGAATTCCCTCAGTTAATTTTTCAAGATTTCAATTGATATGCAATGGTCGAAGGCCTAGAGTATGTAAATGTTGTTGATGCTAGAATGCATTTAGATAAAATTTAGTTGCATATTGTGTTATGATTGGTTATGAGATCATAACCAGGTCAAGTAAGGAGACATACTCCTGCTATAACAATGAATATACATAGGGCTAGTCATGTGTGAGACCACGATATGGTTAGATACGGAAGGGCTATAACGCTATGTGAGTGCTCAATGGCTTCCCTTGTATAGCTAATGTTTGGACTGGAACCTCTTTGCCAACACTAAAGAGCCCTTGGGAATTATGTTTTCTCGTGATGTGTGTGGATTGAAGAGGAGGGTATCCAAGTAGTAGGGAAATATTGGGAAGAGTTTGTATGATGTGTTGAGGCGTTGGCCAGACCCTCCAACTCACCATGGTGGAGTGCATGCCATAGTTATGTGGTATTGCAAGGATGCCTTGTGTAGATATGACCATGGGTATTAGCACATCGATTATTATTTTATTAATAATTATTTGTTACATTATGAAAAGCATGTGGTGCTAAAAGTACATAATGATGGATAGCTGCATTATATTTAATATGAATACTAGTTGAAGGTGATTGAATTGTTGTTTGTTACAATTCTGAGATAGTTTTTTGGAGCTATTGAAAATGTTATAGGTGGTATTAAAGGAATCATTGAATGCATTTTGGTGAATGCATGTATATATTATATGGCATAGAAATGATTATGCTAACATTTGAAATGATGTGAGTATTGCTAACTCATGAAGTTGAGAACACTTCAAGAGCTATTAGGTATTGAAACATGAAAGTTATAGGTTAAAGTAGCTACATAATGATAAATTACAGAAAATCTATGTTGAGGGGACAAAGTAATAAAAATATTGACGGATAGAAGGAAGAAAAGATTGGCGGATAATACATGTAGAGGATGATGGGCTCATTCCAGTTAATAGTTGGGTTAATGAAAGTGATTGAATTGTAGCTTTAAATAATTTCGAAATCACTTTGAAATTTTTTGTAATTGTTGCCATGAAAATATATATATATATATATATATATATATTGTACATAAGATACTGACAATTCGTTTGGCTGAGTATAAATTAGGAAAATTACAGGTGGAGTGGTCTTGGATATGGAAATAATGTATATCCATAAGGAAGATTGGTCTCTACTGCTCCAAGAGACAAACATTATGAGCAGAAGCTCATGTTGAAAATTTTATTTTTCTGTATAAAACAGTTTTGGAAATTGGAATTAAAATTACTGACAATTTGTTTGGTTGCATGTAAATTGAGGTAATTGTACGAAGAATGGTTTTGGATATGACAAGGATGTAAGTCCATAAAACACCAATTCCTATTGCTACAAGAGCAAAACATTATGAGCAAAAACCTCGTGCTTACAGAATTTTATTTTCCTGTATAAAATTGATTTGGAAATGTATAATTAAAAATTGTTATTATATGCTAACAATTGGTTTGGCTGATAGGTTGAAAACAATTGTAGGAATAATGGTATTGGGTATGGAATTGTTGTAAGCCATAACAAATATTGATGTTTGCAGCTGCAAGAGCTAAATAAATTATGAGCATGAAGCTCATGCTAGAAAAAAATTGTTTTCCTGTATAAAACAGATTTGACATTTATAATTAAAAATTGTTAAAATGATATCTCATGATGACTGTATGTTTGTAATACAAATGAGATGTTGGCTATGGAAGATGGAAGATTGGGAAAAACATCACTAGAAGGAAATCGAGCTCAATGATGAAGGCATAGAACGAAGAAAGTCCAATGAACTTGTTGCAGTTGGAGTTCTTGGAGCCACAACTCTAAAACTTCCTGGTTGAGTGCACTGGAGCCCTGGAGAGAACTGGACTAGGCTGAGGGACTGCATAGTAGAAAAAGGGGTTCATTTTTTTGGGTTGTGCAGGATGATAGGGAAGGAGAGATTGTTGGTTGGAACTACTGCCATAAATATAAATTTTGAATATCATTATACATGTTTTGGGTCAAAATGCCTATGTATGCATGTTTTATTTTAAGCCAGAGTGCCTATGTATATAAGCAATTGGATGGATTTCCTGTGCGGATTAAAAGCCATAGTTCCTAGAATTGTAAGAACATATGCATGGTGTTTTTCACTAAGGACAGTGCCAAAATAAGGGGAGGGGGATGTAGCACCCCCGGTTTCAGTCCCTATGAACTAGAATGCATTATGTAAATGTGACATTAGGCTGGTGAGCCAATAAATTTGGAAAGGGGATGAAGTTCCTAGAAATTTAATACATCTATATATATTAATAAAATACATAACTGGATGCAAGATGGACAAGGACAAGAGATAGGGAGCTATTATTCCACGAGAGAGGGGGATAAAGGGGCTAAGTCTTTTTATTATATTTTATTTACCCATTTTGGTTTTAATTAAGAAAAGTGGTTACATGAACTTCTTGGGGAAGACCATGTGGTTCTTAGTTCTTGTAATTATATAAACCCTTCTTATGGGATATTTGGGATTGTTCTTTGTTCTTCTCCATTTACTTCTACACTCTCTCCTAGGGATTCTTCCTATTCACTCTTACTAATTCATGTGCTCTTGATTGGAGCATGGAAACGAATGGCTAGGGAAGGAGAGCCATTGTGAGATGGATGTGAGGAATTACTGATCATTCCAGGTTGGAATGGATGTCTATGGGCATGATATTGATGGTAGTTCTAAAAGAAATGTCACAACTGAGAATCCTTGGAGTTTCCAACATGAAGATTTCCTGACTAGTAGCATTGGAGCCCTGGAGAGAAATGGAACAACCTAAGGGACTACATGGAAAAGAAAGAGGTTCATTGATTTGGGTTGTGCAAGATGGAGGGGAAAGAGAGTTGGAAAGTAGGATTGTTGTGTGGTTGGGGAAGCCTGAGAGCTAATTAGCCAATTGTTGTGTGTTTTAGATTTGGCCTAGGACCCGTCCTTGTGGATTCATAGCCTTGGCTTGGGGGTGACCTGTTGTTGAGAATTGGAACAACAATGTCTATGGTTGGGAGGAACATCCTTGGTCTGCAACCAATTGGCGATGGTTTAATTAAAGATAAGTGCTCTATGTGTTTTATGTATACTTATATTTCGTTGTGTATATTTATTTATATTTGAGATGTATCTCTGTGTGCCTGTTTATTGGTTATTGTTGTGCATGGCATGTTGTTCCTTTATTGGATGATTAAGCATGAATATTGATTATTGCATGTGTGGTCATTGCATTATTTCATGCTTGAAACACTGGTTGGGTATGTTACATAGGAAATCTTGCGAAGTAGGAGGAATATTGATGGCCCATGTAGGCTGTTGGAGGAGGAAATTTTGGGATTTAAGCACAGTAAGCGAGGCAAAATGGACCAAAGGGAAAATGAAGCAGCACACCAAGAAAGAAGGAAGATTAGTGCAAGGAAGATTTGGATAGAAGACCAAACCACATGGAATATAGTTAGAAAGTGGACAAGTGGAGTCCACTTAGAATTAGGGTTTTGGAGTCACAATGTAAGGGTTTTAACCCATTTTGTAGTATAAATAGAAGATGTATGAGGCAGCTAGGGGATCATCATAATATTTTTAGTGACTTTTTTCATGAACAGAGTACTTAGAGCATCCTTTTGAGTTGAATTCTGTAGTGTGTTGAGAGTTGTGGAGCTCAGATGGAGTTAATGTTGAGATATAACTGAGGGTCAGGTCGCAACCTATGGAGCTTGGTCTAACATTGGTCCACCTCACCACTGAATTTATGTTCATTCCAAATGCACCCTTTGATGTAATTCTCACAGTGCTATTTTGATGAAGAATAAGAAATAAGTAGAAGATCTTTATGGACATAGCCCGGGGGGGGTGAACCATAGTAAAATGGTGTCTTTATGTGTGATGCATTATTTTATATGCTTTATAATGAATGAATGATTAGATGAATGCATCTGTTAGGTTTTATTTACAACACGCAAAATAGATGTTATTGAATGGATAAATTAGTAGATCTGATGAATGTTGTAGTAGAATGCCTGTTCAAATACAAGCAGAAGAAATAAAACATCCCCAACCCCTTCCCTGATTGTAGAAACTTGGGTCATGCAATCACCCATAAGCCATCTCGAGTGAGATTGAGTTGTACACTTTGTGCGCAGTTTCACCTTCGGGTTTACCAAAGGGGTCGATGGTGAAAATGGTTTTGTTGGAGAGCTAAGGTAGAACCTAGATCAACCCATACATCCAACAAATGGTTCCATTGCTGCTTGGAACTCAAAAGAACAACCTAGGAGGGGTTTGATTAAGAAGATGCAGTTGTAAAGGGGGTTGTTTAGGCCATGGAATCCTACGAAGCAAGAGATTCAAATATGGTTGGAGACAAAGCAGTTAGAGTTTGCACAAAAAGATAACAAGAGTTCCAGGTATACACCGTGCTAGTACTTGCAAAGGTATGTGTTTATTGATTTACATGAAGTATTTTTTTGTTATTTTCCATAATTTTTATGAGAATGGATATTGATATTGAAGGATACTCATCCCACGAATCAGATTAGACCAGTTGAGTGGATTGTTCAAAATATTGTTCAGTTGGAAAGGATTAATAATAAATTTACGCGCGCAGTATATTTATGGTTAGACAATATTATTTCAGGGTTTATTATTGAGTTTGCATTAGATACAACGAAGGAATATACTGCTGCAGAGAAAGATTTCTTGAAGGGACCAAGAGGGAGGTACATCAAGTCACTTTACACGTCGATCAAGATCTTGTTACATGATAAAGGTGTGATGACCATGGATTCAGACCATTTGGGTTGAAAAATGCACTTGCATTTTTTTCCAGAGTAGTAGTAGCAACCTTTAAAGATTTTATACTTAAGTTTTTAGAAGTTTACTTGGATGATTGGACAGTGTTTAGTTTATTGAAGGATCATGTTGTAGTACTAAGACTGATGTTGGACAAGTGTAGACAATGTCAGATCTCATTGAATATTAAGAAATTTATTTTTAGCGCACCTTTTGGTATTTTGTTAGGACATGTGGTGCGTAAATAGGTTTTGTTGGTTGATCCTGCTAAAATAGTTGTCATAGTTAACTTACCACCATCGAAGTTAGTGCACCAATTGAATAGTACACTTGGTCATACAGGATATTACAAGAAGTTTATAAAAGGATATGCACAAATTACTGTGCCAATGGAGAAAATACTAAAGAAGGACATCAAGTATCAGTGGAATGACAAATGCCATCAACGTTTGGATATTTTGAAGGAGAAGATGGTTACTGTGACGATTTTAGTGTTTCCATTCTAGGAAAGAGAATTTCATGTGCATGTGGATGCATATGCAATAACATTAGGAGCAATATTGACCCAACCAGGAGAAGGTTATATAGATCACCCTATTGCATTTGCAAGCAGAAAGTTATCAGATTTAGAACATAACTATAATACTACAGAAAGAGAAGGTCTAGATATGGTTTATGCATTGCAGAAATTCAAACATTACATGTTAGGACAACACTTAAACATGTTTACATATCATTCTTCCCTTAGATACTTAGTTAATAAGCCATTGTTGGGGAGAAGAATATGCAGATGGTTGTTATTATTGCAGGAGTTTGACTTTGAAGTTGTGGTGAAGCCAGGAAGATTGAATGCATGACATAACCATTTGTCAAGAATCACTAATGGAGAAGAACCAAGAAGTTTGGAAGATAACTTTCTCGATGCTCAACTATTTTCAGTACAGGTTGCAAATGAATATTTTGCCAACATCATTGAGTTTTTGAGTACATGAGTTTCCCCAAGAGAATTTAATACCGCACAGAAGAAGAACTTGGTCGTTAGAGTTGCAGACTATCAATTGATTGAAGTTCATTTATACAAGCTTGGAGCAAATAACATTTTGAGAAGATGTGTGATGGAGCATGAAATACCCATTATTTTGGTGGAGGCACATGAAGGCATTGCATGAGGACATTATGCAGGGAATCCTATTGCGTAGAAGATATTGCGCGGGGGATTATGGTGGACAACAATTCATAAGGATGCAAAGGAATACTATCATAATTGTGATGTCTTCCAGAGAGTTGGAAAGCCATCCAGGAGGGATGAGATGCCATTGAGACCTCAGGTTACTTTGCAAGTGTTTGATAAATGGGTAGTAGACTTTGTAGGACCGATCAATCCACCAAAAAGAAGATCAAGATCCAGATATATTATTACAATGACATAATACTTAACAAGATGGGATGAGGTAGCAACAATGAAGGATTGCAGCGCAAAGATAGTAGAGCGCTTCTTATTTGAACATGTAGTGACAAGATTTGGATGCTCAATAGTTTTGATGAATGATCAGGGGAATCACTTTATTAACACTACAATTGAGGCAATGCTTGAAGAGTTTGAGATACATCATCAAAAGAGCACTCCTTATCATCCTCAAGCTAATGGAAAAGTAGAAGCCTTTAACAAGATATTGGAGAACTCCTTGACAAAGATTTGTAATGTGAACATAGACGATTGGGACTTGAAGGTACCGACAATACTATGGGCTTACATAACTACATGCAAGAAGTTGACAAGACAACCACCCTTCAGATTGGTATATGGACAAGAAGCAGTGGTTCCCTTGGAGTATTTGATCCCAAGTCTATGCATTGCATCTATCACATAGATGACAAAGAAAGGCGTAGTATATGAAAGATTATATCAATTGATGGAATTAGAAGAGGACAAAATCATAACAAGTTTTCATCATGAGGTACAGAAAGAAAAGGATAAAGGATGACATGACTGACATATCAAGAAGAAGAATTTTAAGGAAAGAGATCTGGTTCTCCTCTATGACAGTAAGTATTTGCAGCACCCATGGAAGCTTAGAATGCATTGGCTAGGGCCTGATCAGATAAAATATGTCATAGACGGAGGTGTTGTGCAGATGCAAGACTTAGCAGGAAAGGAATTTTAAGGAATGGTGAATGGTATTCGACTGAAACTACATAGGGATAGTCTACCCACTAACCCTCAGTAGTTGCAGCGCAACAAGTAGACTTGAACATATTGTAAATAGTAGGAGTTAAAAGAAGAAAAAGGAAAATAAAACTAGAAAAATGAATCAAAATCCAAAAAGAAGTAGTTAGAGGAATAAGTGATAGACAAATAAATGAGAACAACAGTGCACATCAGACAGAAAGTTGGGGCGACGAGAAATGAAGATATTGCACAAGAAAAATATAACATAAGGAAGTACCAGTGCACCCGAAACGTAACACAATATACAATTACATTGCATCGGAAAACTGAAACAATCGAGAAACGAAAAACCATTCACTGCAAAAATAAGGCGCGAAATGAACATTCATGAAGCGTGCTTGGTAAGCTTCGAAACCTTTATGACAATTAATGGAGTGTGCTCAGAAAGATTTAGAGCATTTATGATAGTACTTTAGAAGCAAAATTAGGGTTTGACAAGCCACATTGTGAATTTGAATGAATGTAGAGCTAAGCAACGAGAAGTGAAGAACATATAGGTGATTTAGCATACAGAAAATGATATTTCTTATACAAACCCATCTAGATTCCAGCATGATGGCACCACCTAAAGTTAGATCACCGAGACATATGTCGAGGAAAACTCGCAGAAATAATAGGTCATCCTCGGAGCTAACAATGGAGGCCAAAAAACTTACACAGATGCAGGGAGTGGTGGATGTCGATGCCATTCCTTCCCCAGAACCAGTAATCCCTACACTAGTTGAAGAGAAAATAGAACAAATGTAGATTGATCCACCAAACATAGCAGTAGAGCCAAACTTGACATAGGAAACAATTCCACCAACAGAGGAAGCATATGAGGAAAGGACTAAGTCCGATGAGGCAAGGACTCAAGCTAGCACAGAACAAGCACATCAACAAACATCACAGAGAAAGGAGACAATAATACAAATTACAACATTGGCCAGTGAAAATTTTAACCTTACTAGAGACATGCTGTGAATAAATGAGGACTTGGCGTAGACGCAAGTCAAGGATGTTGAACAGATGGAGTTGGTATTGGAAAGGATACCAACAAATGTCTTATATAAATTATAGATAAATTTTCCCAAGAAGTACAATCCAGGGTGAGGATCGATGCCGCAAGTCTGGAGACAGTCAGGGAAGAAAAAGAGGTATGGGAGATAGTTCTTGCAAAAGTGAAACTGGAATGACAAGAATAAAAAAATCACACAAATAGATTAGAGAGAAGACTTGAAGAAGTCTTCCAAACAATTATGGACGATGCACTCATAGGAAAAATCAGTGCAGAAGAAAAAATAAATAAGATAGCACATACAATGGAGGAGTACAAACAAGAGATAGTAGATTTAGTTGGGAAGATAACACCAACCACACCTCTAGAATTCAGATCCAAAAGGGAGAAGCAAGCCACAAAACAAGCATATTTTCTTGTGTTGGAAGTCAAAGAAATAACAAAACTTTACGAAAGAACTGCACAACTTTGGACAAGCCTAGAAAAAGATGAAGGGATCCAACAGTTGGATCAGAAAGAAGAAAAGATGAATGCAATAGTCTAGGATCTAAACCAGAGGCAGAAGACAATCCCTATCTCGAAGAGACTAAGGCCACACAACAAATGAAAAACCTACAAACAAAAGCAAAGGCAATACAGGAGGAATGACAGAGCATACATTCTCAATTGGAGCCCTTGTAAGAGCAAGCAGAACATATGATAACAATGCTAGAAACAAAGAAAGTTGGAATGGAGCAAGAACACACAAAAGGAATATTAGTGTTGAAGGAGCATGTCACAGTGAAGGTCATGAACACCTTGAAAGAGAAAAGCATGCAGTCTAAGAAGCAAGTAGATGAAATAGCAAAGCAACTTCAGGAGTTGGAAAAATCAATGCAGAAGGCACACGACCTGAGTGGCTTGGGATGAGCCATATGTTAGTGTTGGGTGCCTGTTGGAGAAGGAAAATTTGGGAGTTAAGCGTAGTAAGTGAGGCAGAATGGACCAAAGGGAAAAGGAAGTAGCACACCAATAAAGAAGGAAGATCAGCGCAAGGAAGAGTTGGATCGAAGACCGAACTGCGCGAAAGATAGTTAGAAAGTGGACAAGTGGAGTCCACTTAGAATTAGGGTTTTGGAGTCATAATGTAAGGCTTTTAATCCATTTTGTAGTATAAATAGAGGAGGTATGAGGAAACTAAGGGGATCATCATAATATTTTTAGTGACTTTTTGCATGAGCATAGTACTTAGAGCATCCTTTTGAGTTGAAGTCTATAGTGTGTGGAGAGTTGTGGAGCTCATATGGAGTTAATGTTGAGATATAAATGAGGGTCAAGTCACAAGCTATGGAGCTTGGTGTGACAATGGTCCACCTCACCACTGAACGTATGTGCATTTCAAATGCACCCTTTGATGTAATGCACACAATGCTATTTTGATGAAGAATAAGAAATAAGCAGAAGATATTTGTGGATGCAGCCCAAGAGGGGGAGTGAACCACCGTAAAATGGTGTATTTATGTGTGATGTGTTCTTTTATATGATTTATAATGAATGAATGATTAGATGAATGCATATGTTAGGGTTTATTTACAATGCACAAAATAGATGTTATTGAATGGATAAAGTAGTAAATCTGATGAATGTTGTAGTAGAATGCATGTTGAAATACAAGCAGAAGAAATAGAACATCCCCAACCCATTCCCTGATTGTAGACACTTGGGTCATGCAATCACCCATATTCCATCTTGGGTGAGACTATGTTGTGCAATCTATGCGCAGTGTCACTTTCTGGTTTACCAGATGGGACGATGGTGAAAAGGGTTTTGTTGGAGAACTAAGGTAGAACTCGGGTTAGTCCATACATCCAACATAAGCCTAGAATATTGATTGAATTCCACATCCCGTTGGAGCTTTAGATCATGGTCAACATATGTCGATTGGATTGCCTAATAGACAATCTTGACCGTAATGAGGGACAATTGAGCTCCATAAGACTCTACTTCCGTGGGGCTTGGTACCACACAAGGATCAGGAGATTCGAGGGATCCACTCGTAACATAAGAGACCATGTTAATAAGAGCCAAATTTTATGAATGAGCTGGCGGGGAAAGGGTAAATGTACCCATCAAGGAGGAATCTTTCAACTTCCCAAGCCTACACTTTGTTAGACACTCTTAGAATCACTGATGATGGGCATATTGGAGCTCGCATTGGTCCTAAGGTCGAGTGTGCAGTACGCAAGTTGATAAATGGTCATGATTTTTCCCCTGATAAGGAAAACGAAGGACTCTAAATATCGATGAGACTACAATTGTCATCTCATAAAACCAAGTATGTCCATGTAGAAAGTTGTATTCTAGAGGGGCCTCGACCACTTCAAATTCCACCAAAACACTCTTACCTCCTAACTCTATGGGCAATGTGGTAAGGATCCCATGAGGTTGAAATGCATGTCCATCAAACGCCTTGAGTATGGTGTTAAATGGATCAAGCTTTGGAGAGATGATAATTTTCCCACATACTATTACTTAAATCTAACAAGAAATTTGGTGGGAGATTTGGTCCAAATCAAACGTAATCACATTGGAATATGAGGGGTCAACCCCACCTATGCCTAATACCAATGCCTTGTGTCATGTAGGAAAAATTGCATAACTTTGAGATAAGACATGGCACATGGTGCCTTGGTGAAATCTTCCACAATGTTGTAATTGTGGGCCACCTGTGTGTTAGGATTATGTGTTGTTCTTAGAAGAACACCCTTTGGTGGGTGGAACATTGTATCAAATGGTGGCTTCTCAATCTAAAGAGGGCCAATAGACTGGGAAGAGGGAAATGGGTCGTGATTTGAAGGACCAAACTTAAGATTATCATAATTACGAGCTCAAGTTTGCAAGGACACCATTTGGTCACACATGAACATTTGGTTAGTCAAGGATGACCCCCCTAGCTAAGGGGTGTCTACCATGCTCCCTTGCAGAGGGGTAGGATTTGAGGCAAGCATTTGTTTTGTTATGAAGGAAATGGATTGGTAAAAACATCAGGTTGTTGGGAAGCTTTCTGCTAGGCAAAATACCTATGAATCTCATCCATTTTTTAGCACTAATGAGTAAAATGATTGTCCCCACAAATATTGCAAAGATATTTCTTCTTTTTCTCTTTCATGCCTCCACCAACATTGTTTTGGGTTTGATGAGTCCCATCTTCATTGTTATAAGTTTTCTTATTATTCTTTTTA
This sequence comes from Picea engelmannii, assembly GCA_009831015.1. NCBI lineage: Eukaryota > Viridiplantae > Streptophyta > Pinopsida > Pinales > Pinaceae > Picea > Picea engelmannii. Next base: position 134,754 of record ML798510.1, on the reverse strand, counting down.
TTCCTTATAGGTTGTTGAGGATTCTTTAGTTGTGTGGACTGCACCGACACCTCAGAGATTTAAATGGGGAATGTAGTCGTTTGAGTGGTGGGCATAGCAGATGGTGGGTTTGATGCAATATTCAATTAGACCAACTTTCTATCCAATTGTTCCATAAACGCACTGGAAATGAAACCTACCATGCCATCGACACGAGGCCCCATATTTGGCTTATGAGGATCCGTCGATGAACTTGGAGCATGCATAATGATATCGTATAAAGTGCCAAATTGAGAGTAGATTAAATCTAAATGTTGGGCATGTAATATGGATTGCTCCTCGGCCACCACCCCTAACATAGAAACATCCTTATCCATGGGAGGTAACAAAGACTTGGTCAACCAATCTCCTAGGAGTTGGTCAGGAATCTTAGCTCTAATGATCCTATGTTGCCGCCTCCACTCATGAATATGATTAGAAATATGGGTGATGATATTCTAATGAAAATAAATCAAGAGCTTTGTCTCGATCTCGTACCTAACTAGAAATTGAAAATGTGTTAATAACATCATGGCCAAGGTATTAAATTTGTTATAGGAAGCACCCTTAAGCTCAATGTACCATTTTGTGGCACTTCTAGTCAAGATTCTTTGGAAAAGACATAGTTGAACACTATCATCCATCAATGATTTGGATGAGCACCATAGAATATAAATGATGATGTGCATCGAATATTCTTCTCTAGGATTTCCATTGAACTTTAATATGTCGAATGGTAATTTAAAAAGAATGCATAACCATAACAAGTTATGAAGAATGGGGTCATTTGTAAAATGTGACAAGTTTGGAAAGTCTAATGTCACCAAGAAAGGAAATTGCTTGTTGGAAAATGGATTCTGGTAAAAAGATGAAGAGTCTTGTGAACTAGATGGACCTTAAGGCCCCCCATATTATAGTTTTTGGTGGCATATGGATTCCCAAAAGAATTATTGACCTCATGGACAAGATAAATCCCAAAAACATTGTTGCTTCCAAGACCATAAATTCCCCCAAGAGAGTTTTCCCTAGGGACATGGGCACTCCTTAAAGGATGAAAACCCCTAAGACTATGAATGTCCCCAGGAGCATAGGTATGACCAAAAGGATTGGTACTTCCATAATTATGTGTGATACCAATAATATGGCCACCCAAGGGATGTTATATCCCTCATAAACATTCTTTACCTCAATATGACTAGGAGCAACCCCATACCCGCTATGGACATTCCAACCAAAATGGAATCCAGTGTTTGAAATCATTGGGATGTCTATAGGGCTACTAGAAGAAGATGAAAATCCACCTCCAACATTAGAACCAAGGATTTCCTCCCACCAAACACAAATTCAGATGTAGGCATCGATACTAATGTGATGGGAATGATTACACTAGGTACACTTGTGGAAAGAAATGAAGTTATCGACGACATTCCCCACATGGGGAAACCATATGGATGTAGTATGACCTATGTCACTAATAGATGGTAAAGAGGAAATCACTGAGGTGCCTCTCATGTCGCTTGGTGACGAGCTTGATGGTTATACCATACTCGATAAAACACTCACACCTGACATCATGTGAGGATCACTAAAGAATGTAAAAGACCTACTAAAGTTTCTCCTTACCTCGAGGAGTATTGGGTCGAAAGGATCAATCAAAGGAGGGTTGAATTTTGGTGGAGGAAATTTTTCAACCACTTCAATCTCTACATTCTCACTATCCTCAAAACCTGACAAATTCCTCTCTGAATCTATAGGCTCTACATTATCTACAATCGACAACAACCTTCACCTAACAAGTGGTGCTTCTTCCTCCTCAAGAAAAAGTTTGTGGTGTCTACATGACCAATGAATTGTTTGGTCAACCATGGTGAATACATGTTTTATAATAATTAACAACAATTAACATATAACCGAATAGATAGAGAACCAAAGAGAAAACCTCTAGAAAATATAAGTTATCAACAAGCAAACTAGTGGATAAAGAGGCCTTCCAAAAACCAACCCTTGGGGGATGTCAAATCCCCAAATCCTGGCTAATGAAGGTGCGAGAGATACTTATGGTAACCCACTCATAACATCCCTTGCTAGTGAAAGTACCCTTGTAAAGATAGACACCCCCCAAGGGGAACTAAAACATAGGTTTGACATCTGCCTTAGGTACCACATGTACTTCTCACCCGCCACCTTGTGAAAATTCCATAGGTATGGCCATTAAGGATACCACTTCGCAATCGACAACTTGGAAGAACAATCATGGATCGAGACCACATGTATGGGTAGGGAACCTAAGCCTAAAATTCTGAGAAGTGATACCACCCAGAGGGCCTTGCACCTCCAAAATCCATGTACACATAGTATTCCACAAACATCAAACAAACCTAGAGGGGATATCACCCCACTTTCTCTAGTGTGACCTCATGCTTAACTCATGTGTGAGAGGAGCTTTCCCAACAAGCGCTCCTTGCTACTAATGGATTTATCTGTTGCTAGTGACTCCTAGTTTTGGTTTTAATTGCCTTGGGGAATTTACTCTCCAACCCTACACCTAGGCCCTAAATCATATTCTAATGTTGGTTTGCAAAAAATAAAAAAGTCTAATGGATTTTATATTAAGTGCTTTCTTTTTAAGTTATTGATTACTCAAAGGGTAATGTAATGAAACTTTAATGGTGTTTTAATGACACTTTCCAATCCAAAAGATACCAAAACCATGTATGCGAGAGAATGCACGTTGTCTTTCGATGAGCGTTATCTAAAGGAAAGGAGAGATCTTTTTCACTTTCATCTTTATATAACCAAAACTAACAACCTCAGATACTCTCACTAAGCATCCAAAAATGACCAAAATTTCTCTTATGATCCTTAACAACAAGCTTAACTCACCAATGCAATCTTCAAAAAGACACTCAAATGCTCTACTCTATCATGATTATGAAATGAAGAGCTCTTCTTAGTCTAATAAAGAAAATGAGATGCAAATCACACCAACAAAACATAGATTTCAGGTCTATATGATATTGGTAGGGATACGAGCAAGCACCCTCCAATGTCTATACATGAAGCAGAACCCAAAACTTCAACAAAAAGCTAGTAATGGAATGGAATTTTCCAATATCATACACAAATTGAATGAAAAAGGATCTATAACACACTACCAAACTTGAAAAGACCTGTTAAAGGTGTTGCCCAAGTCACTGTTTGTTAGGCAACAAACTCAAGCAAGAAAAAAATATGAAAAATGCACCCAACACCTCAAATCCACTTGTAAACTCAAACAACAAATAAGAGGCCTATCAAGGGGTCAAACCAATGCCTACATATAATTGATAGTCTCACAGACCCAACCTAGACCTAGACTTGAGAGAAAAATAGCTCAAAAACCGAAAAATACCATCTATTGGAGGCAATCACACCCTATCAGTAGTGCAACATGCAACCAATAAGGAGGTGGTCATGCTCTGTTAGTTTACCAAGGTGTGACTAGTCGCTCTACTTCTCAAAGACCATGTGCAACCGTGTAGGAAACTTGGGGAAAAAAACTAGATATGGCCCATATATGATAGATCCTAGGGATTAGACCACCAAGTGAGTGATTATGAAGGTAAATAAGCTACATTCAACTTTCAAAAAAACACAAGAGAAAGGGTTTTCCAATCTAAGGAAGACCCAATAGATCCTTCCACAATGGAGTCACCAATTTTGTTATGGATAAATCCCCGCTACAGATAGGTGTGAACACCCCCATATTTTCTCATGGTCCGAGATAGACTGTATGATAGATAAAAGTAAGCTTCTCCTTTAGATATACTATATCTAATTATAAATTATGCAAAAAGAAGGAAAGATAATGGTTCAAACTTGGTTCTAGATGGTTGTCTCTTTGTATTCTTGGTTGATGCAACTCGATAAATATTTTTCCAAACCCTGCCACTTGATTCCCGCACACAATAGAACAACCAATACCAATCCCAAACCTTCAAGAACTAGGAATGTCAAATCTATTCTATATCTAATCTGATCTACTCAAGGAATATCATATCTACCATTTATCAGCATGCATGACTGAATACAACAAAAATGGAAGGGAAAAACCATACAGATCTATATTAGTGTGGAGAAAATAGTACATCAATCAAGTTTTACCTTGAGTCCTGATTGAAACCTCTCCTAGATTCTTGCTTGTTCTCCTCCTTATCCCTCACACAAGCAAGGCTAACTTGATATGAAGACTGAATACAAAAGAGCTTATTTGAAATTCTATAGCATAATTTTTCTTCTCCAAATATTCCTATCTTCCTCCCTTGGAATGCCTTCCTTTTATAGACTAACAGAGGAGGCTAGGGTATGCTTCTATATCTCTATAAATTAGTGAACTATGAGTCTAGTACGATTTCTCAAATTCAAAATGTGAGATCATTGATCTCCTCATAACTCATTGAATCTAGAATGTGATAAGGGCGGCCATAGGCTGCCAATGATGCAAACAATGACTAGTTTCACCTTGCCAATGGTTCAGAATGTGGCCAGTCACACCTTGCTAGGCATGTAAGGTGTGACCTCCCTCAAAATCTGAGAAATCCAAGGCAGATGAGTGTGTCTTATCATGGCATCATATGTAGGTCCTCCATGTGTCTCTAGGATGGAAAATAGATATAGAATAATAAATGAAATTTGAAATGAAAGAACAATCAAATGAACACAAGATATGACCCAGGAAACCCAATATAGGATAAAACCTGACTAGAAGGTGAGGCCTATGATCTGCTCTCTTTTCTTCAGTTATGAAAGTGCAAGTACAAAGAAAGGGACACTCACTATGGAGTTGCCTTTAACACTATGGCCTGAATGACTGCTACAAAATATTCTACCTCCTTTGTTATGCTATAATACCCCACTCCTAGATGCTATTATCAACTATGGAACAAGTACAATGCTAAAAGAATGGAACATCTTTTCTTGTTAGCATCCCAATATTTGACATAGCCCAATAGCCATCCAGGGTTAGGGTTAGGGTTTTTGCATGCCTCAATCCTTAATAAATGTTAGGGTTTTGGACCCTTTAGAATATTCTTGAAAGTCTGCATGTGACTATCCCCACATGTGTGAGTAATGGGGGTTGACAAGTCATTCACTCGATACCATGGTGCTCAACAAGGTAGGTCAACTTGTGGGAGGCATAACTTCTGCATATGAGATCCAAATGAAGTGATTTTTGAACCATTGGAAATATCTCGATGCGTAGAACAATGTTGAGGGATAGAATTATGATTGAAAAGTTTTAACCCCAAAAGATGTCATTTGATGCCTCAAATTGGCTCTGGAAGGGTCCAAACCCAAAATCACCAAAATTGAACCTGCCACTAAAATAGGTCGTGTAAGCCAATTACTCCATTTTTTACACCCAAAAAATAACAAGATAGATGACAAATTATATAATGATCCATTTTGGTTCAAAACTCCCCATTTAGGGAAGATTTTGGTCCCCAAAATATTTTACTAAATGAGGTGAGGAAATATTTCCTCCACCTTCTCCTTAGAGTACCATTTTTCCTTCTATGGAAGTTGTCCTTTCAAACCTATCTTCCAGAGATCACACTGCCCTCGAGTGGTAGTTCTGGACTTCTTTTGCAAAATTGTATCTTCTTCCAACTCTGCCTAAGATTCTAGTGATAAGTCCTCTATGGTAGGTAGGACTTTCTCCTCAATTTCCCGATCCAACATGGAAGGCTCACAATGTTTCAAATTTTCTACAATCGCTACTGAGTAAATGTGCATATATGGGGGTATACTAAATCTATAGGAATCATCACCCACCTTATCCAATACTTAAAAAGGACCATATCATAAATCCTTGATCTTTTTACAAGGACCCTATGACCTTTCCTTGTTTAGATGTAGCCAAAATTTGTCTCCCACCTCATTTTCTCAATTCTGTGTTGGTCATGTTAGGCCGTGTACCTATCTTGTGAATTCTTCAATGTCTCATGCACTTGCAAATGGATCTACCTAATCTTTTCAACATTTTTTTTATGATTTCAATGCTTCTCCTATGATGTCTTTCTTCAGTCCTCTTTATTGTCCATATACATCCTCCAAGGGAAAAAGCAACAAATACCCAAAGAAAGTTTCAAAACGGGACTTACCAATARAAGTGTGGATCGCTTTATTATAAGAGTGTTGAATATAGATCAAATTTTCATCCCAGATCTTTGGATGCTTATGATTKTAATGTCTCAAAAGTTGAACCAATGTCATATTGACTACTTATGTCTTCCCATCTGTCTATGGATGGAAAGTTGTAGATCTCTTCAACTTGGTGTCCCTCTTTTCCCAAAGTGTATTCCAAAAATCACTAAGAAATCCGATATCCCTATCTTAGATGATGCTCCTTAGTATCCAAAAGTGCACCTAGACTTGTTCAAATAACATGTTTGTTGCTTCTTGTCCTTTAATGGTATTTTTACAAGGCATAAGAATGCACCTATTTTTGAACCTATTGGCTACCACAAAAAAATAGTCATGTCACTTCCTMGTTGTTAKAAAACCACCCACAAAATCCATCGAGATGTTATCCCATGGTCAAGTGGGTACATGTGAGGGATGGCATAAACCTTACTTTCTATTACTAAGCTTGTTGTTACAACAAGGTATTCACCCTTTAATATAATGAGCTACATATTCTTYCATTTTGGGCCAATACACATACCTTTGTAAGTTGGTGACTATTTTCCCAACACCAAAATGTCTTGCAACCCTGGAGGTGTGAGCCTCTCTAATAAGCTACAATCTTTCACCTTTAGGAACATAAAGCTTGTTTAGCTTGTATATCAATCCATTTTGGAGATGATAATCATCCTTATCATCACCTTCTTATACATGAATTTATCCTTGTAGCCACTAAAACACCTCTTTGAAGTCCTCATCTTCTATGTATGCATCTTTGTATGCATTATGGGTAAAACGATCCATATGTGTAAGAGTTCCCAAAGATGTAATCTTGGATGTGGGTGGCCTTGAAAGCATGTTTGCTAACTTATTAGTGTTTTTATTCTTATATTTGATTACTAGATGAAACTCCTGCAAAAACCCCATCCACTTGTAGTGTTTAGTTTGTTGAAGCTTACTCAGGGCCTGCAAATACTGCAGTGGATGGTGATCAATGTGGATAATGGTTTCCTTTCCCATCAAGTAGTGCTTCCACTTCTCAATAGTTTGACACAAGGAATGGAGTTCCTTATCATACGTAGGGTAGTTCAAAACTCCTCCGTGAAACATTTTAGAATGATAGCATACTATCTTACCTCCATACATCAAGACTTGTCCCATAGCATATCCACTTGCATCTATCTCCACTTTGAAATTCTTTTGCAAGTTAGACAATGCAAGAACTAGTGCTTGAATGATCTTCCATTTGAACTCATTGAACTATTTATGTTAATTCCTTCTCCGTTAGAAACTCTTACCACTAGTTGTTATAGCATGGAGTGGTGCAACTACCACTGAAAAGGACATTATAAACTCATGTAGGTACTATGCTACCCCAACAAAGCTCCTAACTTCAGTGACATTAATAGGAACTGGTGACTTGAGGATGAGATCCATCTTCATGGGTTCTATCTTGAGTTCCCCTCCACCAATCACATACCCAAAATACACCAATGATTGTTAATCAAACTCACATTTCTTAAGGTTAGCTAGCAACTAATGCTTTTTTAGAGTCTCTAACACCTGCCTGAGATGTGAGACATGCTCTTTCTAGTTAGATCTATAAACCAATATGTCATCTAAATACACTATTACAATTGAATCTAGAAAGGGATGCAATGCATCATTCATCAATTGCATAAATGTAGTTGGTGCATTACATAAACTGAAACACAATACCATCCATTCATGTATACCTTGCCTTGTCTTGAAGTTGACATTCCAAGCATCCTCTTCCTTAACTCGTACCTAGTGGTATCCCGATTTGAGATCCAACTTGGTGAAGTATTTGGCATGCTACAATTGATCTAACAAATCATTGATCCTTCTTGGGTACTATGATTATGGGTAACCCACAAGCTGAGATGCTTGGTTGAATTACTCTCTTCTCCAATAGTCGTTGCAATTATTCGTCACTTCATCTGCTTCTAGGACATACTATCTATACAACCCAATATTTGGTAATGAGGAGTCAGGAAAAAATTGTATCTCATGCTCCACTTCCCTCTTAGGTGGTAACCCTTTAAGCTTCTGGAACACTCCTATGTATTCCTACAACAACTCCTCTAACTAACATTTATGCTCTTTGGTACATCCCTCCAAGGATGCCTATACTCTTACTGATTCATCCCCTAACTGATTCTCTCTTAAGAAAAGTAATACAAACTTTCTACTAGAACTCGTCAACTTTTTGGCTAGGTTAGCAGTTACAAGAGAGATCTTGGATTTATCTTTGTGTGCATTGATGATGAAATACTTATTATCCTTGATCATGTGATACTAATTTTCTCTCCTCATGAAGATCACATCCCTCATATATATGTAGGGGCTTCCAAACACTACACCACACATATCAAGGGGCACTACATCTACCTCCACTTCATCAATAAAATATACACTTATAGAAATTTTTATCTTACATTATTTGGTGACCTTGAGCTTTGCATCTTTATTCACCCATATCAATGGATATGGGATATAATTATCATGCACTTTCAATCCAAGCTCGCAGACCAAATCGTCTACTATGAGGTTGGCTTATGAATCATAATTGAATAGAGCATCCACCTTGATATTTTTGACTTGGATCTTAATGTGGAAGAGTTCAATCATTTGCCTCTCTTCCTTGTGATGAAGGCTACTTAAATTAACCTCCTCCTGCACTTCAGTTCATACACTCTTTTCATCCACATTTGAGCTACTCTTTATTAGGTTGCATAAATCCATGGCTAGTAGGTTCTTCTTATTGGCATCCTTTTTGTGGTTCTTTGGATTTAGCTTTGGATAATCTTCCGACACTTATCTTCAGTTCCACCATTAATATTACAATGCTTGCAATGGTTGTTTGGATCCTTGCATTGATGTGTAGTGGCTATCATTTTCTTTCCTTTTCCTTTCCACTTCTTATTCCCCTCCTTGGAAGCATCTTGGTGGTATTTATGTTTAGAACCACTTGGATGTCCTTTCTTATGGCCTATATTCTCTAAGTATTATGCTTGCACACATACCTCATCAATAGTCCTAAGTTTGAATAACATCACTTGTTTCTGCATGTGGCTATGTAGATCTCCTAGAAACTTGAGGAGTATGTCTCATTTCTTGGGATATATACCCAACATAATCACCATTTTCTTGAACTTGGTGGTGTATTCTTGCACACTTTGCCCTTCCCTCCGCCTAAAGTGATTCCAATGGATCCACTAGTCCTCCAAATACCCAATAGGGTAAAAATAGGGCTTGATGAGGGTTTTAAACACCTCCCACTTAGTTATTGGTGGATCACCCTCCTTTCTAAGTATCTCCATGTGGTTTTTCCACTAGGTTAGTGCACGACCTTCTAGTTTCAGTTGGGAAAATTAAATCTTTTTCTCTTCATCTATAATATGGAAATAAAATACACTTCTAATTGTTGCAACCAATGATTCAAATTAACAACATCAATCTCACCTTGGAAGGGTTTCATGTCCACTTTCGCTTCCATTTTAAACAAAGGTTTTGAAGGAGTGATGACACTGGAACTTGGTTACTCTTTCTTGGGCTCATTTTTCGAATCCTTTTCTGGGTCTTCACTATCTCTCGATTTCTCATCGTATCCAACTTCTAAGTTAGAGCCACTAACTTCCCCAAAAGGTCCAAACTTGTTCGTTAGAGTCGCTATGAGGAGGGCCATGTTATGAGAGATATCAACGACTTATTCTTCCAACTTCAAAAATCTCTCTTTTGCTACATCTTGAGGGTTGTTATGACTGGACTCATCCACCATGGCTAGGGTTTTGTGACTTCCTTCTTAAGCCAATTCTCAGTTCCTACAACTTCCCACAAAAACCATAAAGAAAATTGCTTTGAGACCAATATGATCTATAAACTATTGTAGATATTCTACTGGAACAATTCATCACAATAAATCTTGCAATATTATGAAATCTTTTATTATGTTATTTATTTCTTTAGATCTCAAATTTATTATTACTAGCTTAATGCTCAAATTTATAGAAATAACTAAAATTTGGAATGAAAAAACAAGAAAATGAATACACCATCCACAAAAATGAACACAAGATATGATAAAAAAAACCCAATACAAAATAAAACACAACTAGAAGATGAGACATATAATCTATTTTATTCTTCAACTATAAAAATGTAATTAAAAAAAAACTTATTTATTAGTAGGTACCTTCTCCTTTATTCCTAATCTTCTTTAGTTTGAAATATTATTATTCATGTACCACAATTTTATGGTTTGAAGTTCATTTTAATATTATTTATTCATAACGAAGTAGAATATTAATCAAGAGTATGAGATTGATTTGTAAGGTAAAGTAATATAATTTGGTATATGTATTTAAAAAGTTAATTATGAAAAATTCCAATTACATAAAATCCGATTCCTTGGAAAGTCAAATTGATTTGTAAGGTAAAGTAATATAATTTGGTATATGTATTTAAAAAGTTAATTATGCAAAATTCCAATTCCATAAAATCCAATTCCTTGGAAAGTCAAATTGAGATCTTTTGGGAATTCTCTTTCTTATACATTAATGTGACGTCGGAGTTTAAATATAAAACGACATTGATAATTTAGCTTCTAACAAATAAGATCTTTTCCTTTAAACAAATTATTATATTGTTAAACAAATATAATAAATTAAATAAATAATATAATTTAAAGTTATAATAATATTAATTTTATTATAAATTGTATTTTCTAATTTAAATTTTCAAGACAGACTATATATATATATATATATATATATATATATATATATATATAATGTGGTTCACCGAACTAGTGCTAGCTACATCCACGGTAAATCCCTCAAAATCCACGAAGGAACATGGGAAGTTGGTTACTTTTTGGAACGGTGGGTGCTCAATAACAAGCAGGTACAAACATGTCACTTCAAGGATTTGAACTTGGGTGGGGAGGATAACGATCATTCTGCCCAACCACCCATGCTACATCCAATGGAGACACACACACACATACAAAGAGATAAAGAGAGAGATTTTATTCCGTTGATAAGTGCTTTTTACATCGAGTATGAGGGAGATGTGTAATTCCTTTAGTGCTTAACATGAAGTTGACACATGACATTTAAAAAAAATATTAATAATTTTTTATTTTATTTCAATGTCGACCATATATATATATATATAAAGCAATTGAAAGTAAAAAAAATTCTTATGTTCAAACATTTCAATGATGTGTTGCTCAGTATGAGGAGATGGGTAAGTGATTTTGTGCTCGACATGAAGTTGAAACACACACATTCCGAGCAAGAAAAAATGTTATATTCAACAAAAAGAGTGAATATACATATTTCGGTCTCTCTTGAGACTATCCTTGGATATTCCTCTTTACTTTCGATACCAATTCTACATAACAAAACTTATTACTTCAGTTTCTTTACAATTTTGTACCTATATCCTTTGGTTCTAAATTCAAAAGCTAATAGTAAGACATAAACAAAAAAGAGCTTCAATCTGAAGTTCATCTCTTCTTAGAGTTGGTCTTCAAAAAATTCCTAGAATATAAAAGCTCCTTTATCTAGCTTGAGAGCTTCCTTGGATATTTCGTTAGCATGTGCATTGAGATCTCTAGGGACATGGGATATTGAGAAGCATTCCAATGAGGAAAGGAAGGATTGAATCTGCTCCATTAAATTCCTGGCTCTTAGGACTTGCATCTGATTTTTACCATTTACCTAATCTACTACAACTTTGGAATCCCCAAATATTTGAATTTTCCTTAAATTTAAGGAAGATGCATGTACCAGGAGAGCCCAAAGGGCCGATAATTTAGCTTTTGTGTTGGTACCTCCTCCTGGCATGTAATGGATTTTGAAGAGATGGGAATCTTAAATAAAAAGAACAGTTCATGCCCCACATTTGGGGGGATGTCCCTCAAAGGCTCCATGAAAGGAGCCCCACAGAATCTGCTTGTCAATGTCAAGAATGATAACTTGTTTTTGTTTTCGCACCTTTGCTTCACAAATAAACTCAGAATAAAGCTTGATTGTCAACGTTTCTATTGTGGATGGTGGAATATATTTATCTTGGAAAATACATTGGTTTCATGCCCACTATACAAAGTAAACCAAAAAAAGAGGCAACGACCTATAACTTTTCCCTTCGGGGTCTTCTTTCCATTAAGGGAAGGGCCAATACCTAAAATCAACTTGAAAATATATGCATTGACTTGTTGTGTATACTAACACTAGGAAACAAGGTGTAACACTGACTCAACCTCAACTTTGCATAGAGCGCACCTGTTGGGACTAGTCCAACCTCGTTTTAGTCCATTATCCCATGTTAATAACTTATTATCAAGAGCCAACCAAAGAAAAGTTTTTTCTTTCAATGAATTGTAGGCTTTCCAAACATACATCATCATTGTTTCTCTCTTACAAACTCATTTTCCACAAGGGAAAGGTAGTCGAGTTTTACTGTGTAGGTTTTGGATTTTTCATTTTTTTGCCCAGACTAAGGAGTCATCTTCCTCCTCTTTCAATACTATGTAGAAATAATATAAATTTTCAATGTATTTGTTCCGTTCATTAATTAAATCACCTCTTGATTCTAGAACTGTCACCGATTTCCATGCATTTCTACCTAAGAAGTCTCCTCCTGCATTGCCAACATCCCATAAGGAAAAAATGTCGTGATCATGGAGATAAAATATATATTCCTTGGAGATATTGAAGATAAGAACCTCATTAGCCCAAGTATCTTCCCTAATTTGAACTCTTTTACCATTCCCAACCCGCTATATTGTCCAATTTCCAATAAGTGGAAAAGATCCCACCAAAGACTTCAAACCAACTGAACTATTGTTGCCCAATTTATTAGGGGACTTGAACCAATCCACAATCATTTTGTTCCCCAGGTACTTAGATTTCATCACCTTACCTGACAACATAGAGTTGTTAATCATCCTCCACAAGATTTTAGTAGCAAGAGATTTACAAAACCAGTTGATATTCTTAATACCCAAACCTCCAATATCATGTGGCATTGCAATGCGAGACCATTTAACTAGCGGGATACTACCAACTTCTCTTTTTCCATCCCACAAAAAATGGAAACAAACCTTACAAATATTTGATAGAATACAACTCGATATTTTGGCTATGGTGGCCCAGTACATTGGGATGCTGCTTAAAATGGATTTGAATAGAACTAACCTGCCTCCTCTTGATAGCCATCTATGAGCCCAATTCATCAATATTGCTTGATTTTTTTTTACCATCCAGAGCCAATCACCGTAACCACACAAGTTTGGTTTCAGGATGATACCAAGGTACTTAAATCCTTCATTTATTCCTTGATGTGCAAAGGGGAAACTCGTGTCCACCTAGGGTAGAATTTTAGCATGGATTGCATGAGAGCACATAGTTGATTTCATAAAGTTAATTTGCATTCCGGAGGCCTCAAAGAAATCCTCCAGGATCTTTTTGAGAGATAAATATCTGTGCAATGAACCTGCACTGAATATGATTAAATCATCAATGAAAAAAAGATTAGATAAAGTTTTAGAGTGAGAAATCCTAAGTCCTTTGATTCTTCCTTCCTCTTGAGCTAGCTTTACCAGCCTACTGATACCTTCCGCTATAATTATAAATAAAAAGGGGGGAAAGAGGGTATCCCTGGTGGATGCCTCTAAAAGACTGGAAAAAAAGGAGAAGGTGAGCCATTAATGAGGAGAGCATATGAAGGGGACTCGACACAAGCTATGATCCAATTTACCAAAGGAAGATTTATCCCTATTTGAATGAGCGCTAGTATGATAAAGACCAACTAGCTCTATCATAAGCTTTATAAAGTTCTAGTTTCAATACCAGAGCTGGGTTTTTTTTTTTGATAGAAAGGAGTGGTTCTTGGGTAATTGAGACAGTGTCGTGGATCTGTCTCTTATTCAGAAAGTCAAATTGAAGTCACTAAGGATAGGCTTGAGACAATTTGCAATCAATTTGGATATAAGTTTGTAAATGAGGTTGCAGCATGAGATGGGTTGATAGTCATCGAAGGACTTTGAGGAATTCTTCTAAGGGATAAGGGCTAGGAAGGTTTTGTTGAAGGAGTCGAGCAACTTCTCATATTTTTGGGATTCAGAGACAACTTTTAAAAGGTCAGATTTCAGGGGATCATAAAATCCCAAAAATAATTCCATGGTGATACCATAAGGGCCATGGATTTTTCACTTCTGAAAGGAAGAAAGATTTGCCAGAATCTCCTTCTCAAAAATTGCTTCATGAAGGGAAAGGTACACCTCTTCAAAAAATGGATCTAGCTAAAATCTTAACAAATTTAATGATATTAACAATGTGACCACCAAGATTGCATTTAAAAATGGAGGAAAAAAATTATTTACCAACATTCACTATTCCTTCAAATGAAGAAACCCACATGCGATTTATATATTTTATTTCCAAAATGGAGTTTCAGATTCGTCTCTGATTAGAAAAATTATGAATTTTTTTTGAGTTGTTATCCCCTTCCTTCAGCCAAACAACTCTACTTTTTAATCACCATTGGACGTCCTCTTCATCTATCATATCTTTCTTTCGCTTCATTAAATCACTAAGCCTAGATTCCTCTTCATAGGAAAAGGAGGATGCCAAATTTGCCATCATTATCTCCTCTATCTGAGATTCCATGCTAGACATAAGGGATTTAGACCTCTCATTATGATTCTTAGCCCATGTTACATATTTATTTTTTACCCTAGCTAGGTTTTCAATGAATTGTAACATATAGGACTTTTCCACATTATCCTCAAGCGACCTCCAAATCGACTGGATCAAATTTTTGTACTCTTCCTCCAGGACCCACCTATGGTTGAACTTGAAAGGTGCTAGAGGTTTTGTGCCCTTTGAGGCCACTTCAAGAGTAATCGACATATGATATGAAATTCCTTCTATAAGGACCTTTGAATTATGATTCCATGGGCCCTTTGTCATATATTTTGAAATTAAAAGTTGTTCAAGGCGCTTAGCGACTAGAGTTGGTCCTTTCCTCCCATTGCACTATGTTTGATTGGGTTTCTGAGGCATAATATCAATCAAATGATTCAATTCAATCCAATGTGAAAATAAACCTTCTTGAGGATCAAACCTAGGTCTATCTCCCCAAACTTCTGATAGAGAAAGGGTGAAATTCAAGTCCCCTCCCAAAATGAGGTTCCTCATAGAGAGAATTTTTTTATTGCTTAGATTGTTCCAAAATGGGATCCTATCTGCATAGGGCCTATACAAATTCACAATTTTGAAAGTACAATTTGCATCACGGTCCTTCATTTCTATAACAATACGAGAATGAATAATTGAGGAGGAGATAGCCTTGAGTTTTGGATTCCAGGCAAACAAAAGACCCCCATCAACACCATTTGAATCTAGGGTGCTAAAGGACCAGTCCTTAAGCCATGGTCTAAAAGACTCCGTTACTTTATCCCACAACACATTGTTTCTTTTATTAACATGACAACATGATTGATTGAGAACACAAGTAGTTTTAGATAATTTATCTTGGAGATGCTCCCCACTCCCCACGTGTTGAAGGACATAATTATCATTGGGTCACCTTGCCTTGAGATTTCCTTTCTCTAAGGCACCGAGTTATTGTGGATTTTCTTCCAGATTGGATTTCTTTAACAACTTGAATATGTTTAAGGGATATGTGGGATTTCCTTCCCGCATGAGAAGACACACCTTTGTCCATAGACAAAACGTCGAGGAATCCCTCCTCCAAGATTTTTTTGACCCAAGAATGAAGGAGATATGAGAAATTAATAGAATACTTAGAGGAATCTGAACCCAAAGTTCTTTCTACACCTTGATACCAAGAGGAAGAAGATGAAGGAGGGATACTTGTCTTGGGGGATGAGGGAATATAAGGAGAGGGAGGAGGTGAAGAGAGCGTGGGAGAGGGGAGTTAACAGATTTATTTTCATGGGACTGAGAGGACTTAACCACCCAGTCTCGACCTTTACCATATGTGGGGGAGGTGGAACAAATCGAGGAAGTACGAAAAACATCCGAGGATGGAAACAAAATTCAAGGAGAGGTGATTGAATTCTTACTAGTTTCTGCCAACTTGATATTAGTATTTTTCACCGAAGAGGGATCCAAATTTGACTTAACCCTTATCGATTCCTTGTGATCGATGAGATAGAATATTCCACAATTTTTGTGTGCTTCCACATATGATGAAAGGGGGGAAAGGAAGAAGTGGGCTCTGTGACACTGGGATTGAATATGGCCCACCTTATGAAAACCAAAACATCGAAATGAGACTCGCAAGTAGTCAATCCACTACAACCAAGTGAAACCACCCCAAACTAGCTCAATTTCATCTAGAACCCCTCCTATGAGATCGACCTTGACTTAGATCCAAGCCCAGTACCTGTGGTTTTTATTGCTTTTCCATTCAAGTTCACTGCACACAAAACGCCCAATCTTGTTCTCGATCGATTCCATTATGGCATCCTCCTAAAACACCATCAATAAGTTAGGTAAAATAACCCAAAATTTTGTTGGATCCAGAGCGTCCCTTATGGTGTCGAAGGAAATGGCCAATTCTTTTAAAACCGAGCCTAAAAGACCACAAGCCATGGTCTATTGAATATCTCCATCATGTCCAAGTTTGACTTGAATTTTAAGCACAACCACCCTCTGGCCAGCATGTGGAATTCAAGGAGGTAGTCGAACACCCCCACCCAGTTTTAGTCAAGCCAATTCATAAGGGATGAATAGGAGACCACCTTTCCACATAATCATCCCACCATTGTCTTCCCCAACATTTTCGGGAACTCATCTAGAGAGACATCTACCCCGACAACCATTCTGAGCTTTTCTTTGGGAGCTTTCCAACAACGTTATTTGTGTTTTCTTGTCTCCACTATATCACCTTTAGAAGAAAGATCCTTGATACCGCTAACACCATCACCTGAAAAAAACTTAAGTTCAGACGATGAAATCACTGCATGCAGACTTGGCGACTAAAAATAAGGTTGAGGAATAACTTTCTTAGATTTAGCACTGGGAGAATGACTTGTCTTCTTAACTAGAGACTCATTACTTATATACAACGCAAAACCTTGAATATTGCTTGGGATACTCACATGCATGTCAACCATTCCTTTTGGATCAAAATGATGGTAGATCATTTAAGTCTACCACCCTTTTTAGGCACTGCATCCTAATAAAAACTTCGTCGGAGAAGAAAACTTTCTCTTTGTCCTTGTCATCCTCTGTATAATCAAGACCAACGTCATCCATTATATTGGGGAATGAACAAAATTTCATTCAGATTAAATACTGACTGTAATAAGGCTGTGAGCCCTCCACCTGGCATGTACTGACTAATCTCCCATTTGAATTATCTGTGAAGGATGTCGGGATAAGAAATCAACAATGGCCACACTAACAATGGAGGAAAACTAGAATACATAACTTTTTGAACAAAATTGAAATCCAAACCATGTTGTCATCACCTAAATTTGAGAAAATAATGTGATCGAGGCTAGGATTGTTGAGCCAAAAGGGATCCTCAAGGGCCTACACACATTGTACCTCATGTCACATCTAAATCCAAGACCCCTTTGCAAGAGACCAATGAGGACAAAAAAGGGGCGAACGATGGATCCATGATATATATAAAGAACCAACTTAGATCCATACTCTATATCTATCATGCAAAGAGAGGGATCAAGTCTGTTGAGGTGAATTTTTTTTTTTTAATTTATTGAAAGAACTTGAGGAAAGGTATGCATCTTGAGGTATTTGATACCCCTCAACACATGATAGATCCATAGTTAAGATGGATCTTCATTAAAACATTTCAATGGTGAGTTGCTCAGTATGAAGGAGATGTGAAATCCCTTTCGTGGTCAACATAGAGTTGACGCATTATATATACATAATATAATAATAATAATAATAATAATCTAATTTTAAGGTCACGACCAAGCTAGACACCAAATTGGTGTATGCGACCCCCTTGTTTGTGGGACAAGAGAGCCCCTTAGTGAAACGATTTTACTGCTAATTTCTAAGGAGGTATACATACCCTACCCCACTTTGGATTTGAACTTGTGACCTCTTAGGAGGAAACACATGTTCTTAACCATTAGGCCCACTCATGATATATATATATATATATATATATATATATATCATGAGTGGGCCTAATGGTTAAGAACATGTGTTTCCTCCTAAGAGGTCATATATATATATATCATGAGTGGGCCTAATGGTTAAGAACATGTGTTTCCTCCTAAGAGGTCACAAGTTCAAATCCAAAGTGGGGTAGGGTATGTATACCTCTATAGACTTTAGCATTCAAATTGTTGTGTGGAGGGGGTCCCTTTTCTCACAAACATGGGGGTCTCATACACCAATTTGGTGTCTAGCTTGGGATCCATACTCTAGATCTATCATGCAAAGAGAGGGATCAATTATGTCATGGTGAAAACACACACACACACACACACACACACACACATATATATATTGAAAGAACTTGAGCAAAGATTTGCACCTCAAGGGATTTGATCCCCGTCGGTGCGTGATAAATCTAGAGTTAAGATGAATCTTTGTTGGTATTAGACAAAAATGATTATATCAAAACACAACCAACTTATCTAAACCTAAGAAGTTGTAGAAATTCTTTACATTATTCCTTTAAGTAAAGTGATGTATAAAAAAAATGCAAGGTTTACAACTTCTCATGCCATTCTCTTATTTATGCACCACATGCCTATGTTTCGAGAAATAAATTTTATTGTCAACAAATATATCTGGAATGCTTGATACCAAGTAATTAACCATATGATCACCCAATGCCTAAATAAATGTATTAGAGTTGGTGATAACTAAAACATTTATCCCCCCCCCCACACACACATATTAATCAAGCTGACGGTATAACCTCGTTAACTCAGAGGGTTTTCCTTGATCTTCTTCCGTGGACATAGCTAGCACCAATTCCAGTGCAGTGAACCACACAAATATATATATATATAACAGAGTTGTGTCAAAGTAATTGGCTTGTACATTAATTGTTTATAGGCCTCCGTAAACAAAAAAAAACATTATAATACATAGTTCTAAAGGGAAAAAAATACATATCAAAATAGAGTTCCAAGTGATTCTACATGTTGTTTGCCTGAAAAATTGACCCAACATACATTTCACCCTGAAGAACATTCAAACTAAGGAAATATTATGCACTTCCCTAATCCTCTTGCTCCTCGCCATTGAATTAATTACATGCACCTTCTATGTCCATTGGATCCTTATTTTGGAAGACAATTTTAGTCTCATTCCCTTCTTCGTGGATAGAGCTTTGATTTCCATGATTGTTAAAGGCAAGAGATTGGTTCTCCAAGCGATGAGAAGAAAATAAAGCTCGCATCTTGCCACGTTCAACTTTTGATGCATCGATCCTGCATTTTCATGAGATAATGAGACTTGATTGATTAGTGTATTGCATGGCCCAAGTGTGCACTAACTCTGCAACCTTGATGGTGAATATCATAATGGCACTACAATTTGTATGGTTAACCTCTTCATGCCTGTGTAAAACTTTTTTTATTTCTTGAAGGTCAACATTATCCATCTTTGCCCAATTAATCTTGCTTTCCAATAGTTCAAACCTGTTACTCACAAACCCACAACAAAACATGGCCAATGATACCCTATCATGGAAAAACCCCATACCAGACCTTCTTCTTTGCAACATAAAAGAGCGACCAAATCAAAGGAAATATCACTAACAAATAAGATAAAAAGAATACTTGTAGTCTAGAGAACCCATAAAGCAAACACCTCTACTTATCATTGAGAAACCCCATAGCAGTCTAGTGTGCCAAGTTCCTTTGTCCTCCACTCATCCAACGAACCTATACCTGTCGGTACATATCTCTAGACCACCAGATCTCTTTCTTGAAACAAGAATATTGAAAACTCCTCGGCATCAATATCCCAAATTGCTTGACCCTCCCCATTATTATCACATGAAATACCATGAACGAAGCCATCTAGAGTAAATGACCTCCCAGGCTCGCTTGCTTAAGAGAACTCCTTCCCAGTTGCCTTGATTACATGACCTTGTGGCACCTTCTTTGAATTCGACATGCAATTAAATACAATAAATTGATGATTAATTGGATATTTCGACTTGAATTCATAGATTAGGGGACAATGGCTAAACATAAATCCCCATTTTGCATGAGGACACTAGAGTTCAACATAGTGGCATATTTCACCCACACGTCTACTTCACCATTCAAATCTCTTCGAATATGACATAAGGCCACCTTATCAAACTGGGCTATGGTCCGCTTAATTCTCACAATGATGCTTTGAATCTTGATCCCTCTAGGGTTACATTGCTTGATGATTGCCCTGATAATGATCAAAGAGTCCCCAAAAACCATGAAATTCCTTATTCCTAGCTTTATGGCTAAATTGAGCCCAAGCCACAACGCATAAGCCTCTGCCTGATTGTTGAATACTTCTCCTAAGCCCCAATCATAATGCTCAATCTTTTCCCTCGTAGGATAATGAAAACTCCCACTTGCTCTTGCCATCCCTAAAGCATTTATCCCATATACATCAATTAAAAATTGTGTTTATCATAAAGTACACGTTTTGTGTCTAAATAGCATAATAAACTTTTATTAAGGGACAAAGACTTTTGAAACTATCATGACATGTGAAATGTCAAAATTTTACATTACACCTTAGCATTATTTTCATTCATTTTACTACTCTAAAACTTAAATCCCAAGGTTGTCCTAGATATGTCTGGCTTCACTATACTTATGTCATGCATCATTATAAAAAACAACTCTACCTTCACTCTTCACTATGCTTGAGGAATTTCTTTCCTTGTATTTTTTTAAGCAATATGATGTTATAATGAGTTTACTATAGTAGCAAATAAACAAAACTAAGCATTCTCTTATTGCTTACTTATTCCTCTCTCAATTAAGAAAGATCCTCCAATCTCACATACTTAAGTATTATTTTCTTAATTATATCTCTAAAATAAAAATTGATATTAATCAATCCTCCAATCTCACATTCTTAGATATTATTTTTTTAATTATATCCTCAAAACAATAATTAGAATTGATATCAATATACCTTAAAATACTTCCAACCTCATATCCATTTTTATTTTCATGCACACTACCATGAGATGACTATCCCCCAACTTACACTTACATGTAACCATGCAACTTGGTTCATTTTCAAACTCAAAATTACAACTATCAATAAAAAATAATCAAATTTTAAATTAGATTCAAGCAAGAAAGTTGGTGTACTTTCATGTAATCATATCATCAAGAGTTATTACATTATCACTAGTCACACCAAATATTCCATAAAACCTATATTAATTGTGATAACCAACGAACATTAACTTCTTACATTAATATATTAATTTCGTTTTCATATTTTTGGAACTAAAACATAAAGAATATATTTAATTTGGTTCTCTTATTTTTGGAATTGGAACTAAAACATAAGGAATGAATCCAAGATTTTTGAGGTGACTAATCTGGGTCTTTATTCTAACCAACCTTCTTATAGCGTGACCTCCTACATTACTTTTTGAGGTGACTAATCTGGGTCTTTATTCCTGACCAACCCTCTTATAGCGTGACCTCCTACATTACTTTTGTAGTGAACTAAAGTTAAATAACATGATACATGTTACAAATAAATTCCACTTAAATGTAATTAGTTTCATAATTATGAACTAATTATGGATATCATATAAATGTCTTTTCAAAGAACCTACTTAACCATTTAAAAAGATCAATGGAGTTAAAGACAAAAATAAAATATAGAGGACCAAGAGGGAAAGGGGAACAAAGTATCAACCTCATACATATGATTATATAAAAATAAAAAAATATCATTTGGTTAAAGAAACTACTATAGAAATTAATTTCTTTATGTTAGTTTTTGTTTTTGCACGGATTGTGAGGAAGTGATAGTTGAAACAAGGTCCAATCTAGGGGATGAGATGTAACATGGGAACCTTGTGAGTTATATGGATTTTTAAATAATTACTTACTTTACACTCATTGGGCAATCGTTTTAAATAATAAATGTATGTGCCCAATAATTGGAATGGCTTTAACAAATGTTTGAATTCTATCTTGGATTTTGTAACAAATGTTCTTGTTATTGATTTAAAGGTTATGGTGGGTGATTTCAATCCATTGTTGCATTATGATAAGAAAAAGGGTGGTCCAACATCAAAGATCTTTGTAGCGAAGTAGTAAATATATAATTTCGATCTTTTTAGCGAAGTAGTAAATATATAATTTCAAGGTTATGGTAGGTGATTTCAATTATTTGTTGCATTATGATAAGAAAAAGGGTGATGTAATATCAAAGATCGTTGTAGTGAGTAGTGAATATATAATTTTATTTTTGTTATGGAATGTTTCATTTGTGGATAGATGAAACTTTTTTTTGGATTAATAGACCCTTATATTAAGATAAAATAATATAAGTGGATACAAATTATTTTTTAAACTTATTTTAACCAATCATAATGAGAAGCAAAGAAAGGATATGATGAACTTGTTTTGACGTTTTTCTTCACTGCTTCCAATCCCCGGGTTTGATCTCTAAGCTCCCTGGCGCAAATTGAGGTCTGCAATGGACAACAAAGGAAAACAACTATCTCCTACTCTACAAGATTAGGAAAGACAAATCTGTCTACAAAGATTAGAACAACAATAGACAAGCAAATGAGAAAATACAAAAGATTGAAGGAAATAGGCCAAGTATATATTAAATGAGAACCAATAAAGAAGATACTCACAAACCACGATTGATATTGCAGCAACCTCTCCAAGCTCTCCTCGTCCAACGCTTGCACGAATATACCAAGATCAAAATGATGATACACTGACTGATTACTTCCTCCTTTCACCTTGGAAATACCTTCAATATATAGGCTTGAGAGGCACAACCACCATGAGAAAATCAAGGATATGGTTGAGGATGTGGCTCTTTAAGGTTGGGATGTGATCCTAAGATGAAGAAATAGCATAGGGGTTGAACACAACAAACCTCATCCCAAGAAAGATGGCCCATAGAATAAGGTGGAGGATCCCCCTTTTCCCTCTGACAAGATTGGCGCCATCCTCTAAAGTGGCGCTCCCCTAACATGGAAAATGGGGTGCCAGTCCATGAAGTGGCACTCCCCCAGCATGGCCAAGGGGGAACCACCCTTCATAAATACCCAAAAAATGGTCATTTTTCCAAGAAAAAGGTGTGTTTTGACCTTGAAATGATGGGTTTCTTCCTCAATATGACTTAGGGGTAATGTAAAACGTCTTTCATGGTGTCAAGGGGTTGTGACACTTGACAAAGTGAATGTGACACTAGGTAAGGTGCATACAACACTTGTGACAGTGCATGTGACACTTAACAAGCTGCATATGTCACTTTGCTACACTTGCGACACTTAGGGTACAAAACTCAAGTGTGGCATTTTGATGTGAAACAAAAACCCCCCAAAGTGTGAGGTCAGAAGAGAAACTGATGGCCGAAACACTTTACAAATTATTCAATGCAAGGGTGTTGGAGTGGGAGAACCTAGAAGAAGTTGCAAACAATCATCAAACAATATTAATATATGTTCCATTTCCGAGGCAGGCATACCTATGCTTGGAATACGGGATGACTCAAAGTATGGTCATCAACCAATACACTACGAATCCATGAGAAAACTGACTAAGGATATGGCCACCAAAGATACAATGTGGATCCATACCTCCATGACATGAACTGATCGTAGTCACAAAAAATACACAGTGGAGCTACGAGATGAGAAGAACATAGCCACATACCAATACAAAGTGGATCTATGTAACATTATATATATCAGTAAGAGTGCCAGCATGGTGATTGTACTGAAATATTTTTACATGCTCAAATGATCTCCATCGTAGCTTGGGAAAAGCACATAACAGAGTGAACGCCCAACCCAGGGTCTTCGTCCCGATCCCAATGATTTGATTTCAAACATGGTAGAAACCACTTGATTACCTGTCACTGCAGTAAATCATTAACAAGCACAAGGGAAATCACCAATGATGTCAATGAATCCCAAGGTACCATAGTACATTCCAACGAATATGAATAAATGAGCTGAGGTCGAACATTCATGGAATCGATCGATCATGGGTCATTGATGTAAACCCATTGTTGAAAGCAAGGAGGCCTGCCATTGAGGCATGTAGGGCCCAAGGTACTAACTGGTTTTTAAGTCTAATTCTTGGATAATATGTTGAAGTCGACATGAACAAATTTGTCGAAGGAGGGCCATGATGCATCCCCCATTATCGACACAAAATTGACACAGGAAAGTGATGTGAGATGGTGGATCGAATGTCAGAGTATGGATTGAGAAATTGATACTGCCATAGATGGATGGTTTGAAGTGAAACTTCCCTTGAGCATGATGAGGCACAAAAAGCGACTTGGCATCATTGACTCGACGAGCACCAAGAACATAATGTGACGGAAAATAAGGGCACTCTTCGACTGGAACAAAAAAGTATGACGACACATAGAATTGGTATGATTTAGAGACAAGCAGATTACCCAACTGTAAGACGAGATGCAAACATGTGCCATGTTCAAGGGTGACAATAGCACCCATAAAGGATTCCAAAAAATGTGACCCACTTCCTTCAATTTTTCCCCCATCCAGATAGATGAGTACCTCTTTCTTTTTAACAAGCTTGAGGAAGATAATAGATGTCAGTATATCTCATCCTTGGGATGAGTCCCTCAACATATGTTTAACGAACCGTCCAATATGGGTCCTGGAGATTAGACTCACGTAGGTCCTTCGATGCATAGTTTTACGAGCCCAAAGTAGGTAAACTCGTTGGTTTTCACATTTAGAGAGTCTGAAAAGAACATAAAGACGACTCCATGGATGAATTTTTCGTAGATTTAGTCTCCCAAGCCCGAAAAAAGTGTAAAACAATACAGGGGAGAACTCTTCTAATAATGCTTGATTATAGTACTCATTTTTCGTAATTAGTCTCGCGCGGCTAAAAAAGAGATAAACGGCCACTCGAAAGAATCCCTTTCAAACCATTTAACGAGTTTGAAAGGAAGCACGCTCACTCAACAATCTTTTCATGTTTAGGGAGTCTGGAAAGAGATTAAAGGAAACTCCAAAGAGTTCCTTTTTCATATAGATTTTACGAGTCTGAAAAAGAGATAAAAGTATACTCGGTAACCTATTCTCATGTTTTAACGAGCACGAGAAAGAACAAATACTGAGCTCGGTAACCTATTCTCGTGTATTTATGAGCACAAGAAAGAACAAATACTAAGCCCGTTCTAGAAAAACCACTACGTTATGATGGGAACGACCCCCAATCGAGGATCACTCCTAGCAGTGTGTCTCTGTAGAGGTGTTTTTCCCCCAGATATCATGATAGAAGCTAATGGCTTTGCTCCATCATGATGTCGAGGGGCTAGAGACCTTCCCCTCACACATTTTTTCCTCTGATGACTCTTCTTCTTTCCTCGTTTAAGCATCTGGTTACGAATGGGAACATTTTCACCAGGTGGAGGAATATAAGGTTCAAGTATTCGATCCAGAGTGAGACTTGATTTGGATGGAGAGGGGTATGTTTTATTTTTTAATGAGCTTGACAGAGACGATGAAATATGCTTGTAAGCGTCTATTTCATTTTTTAATGATCTTGACATAGGAAAAGAACTATGGTCATTGAGACCAGGTACTACCAAAGGATCAAATAATTCTAAGGATTTTCACACATGAGTCAAAACCATATTTAATGTGGAAACCTTTGGGGTGCGAAGAGCAGGCAAAGGAAAAACCCTCATGAGCAAGGAATCCTTAAGGAGACCTACTTCTACACTGTCAAAACTATTATGTCCTAGAAAAGGGACATTATTCGTTGCAACCTTGTGGAGATATAAAGTTTATAGTCAAGTTGGTCAACAATGATAATTTTTCCTTGATGGGGAAATCGTAAGATATGAAACACCAAATATGTGATGATGGTCATCACATAAAACCAAGTACGACCAAGTAACAAATTGTAATCGAGGGGCACATCAACCACTTCGATATCGATCGAAACAGTCTTACCCTTCAACATCACAACGAAAGATTGTAAGAGTTTGTCAAATTGTGTTCATGGGTCTAAATTCACCAGACAACAGTAAGGGGTTACCCTCAATAAGAAGTCCCAATTAGAACTCTCACTATTTCGAATAGAGAACCCATATAGATTCTAGCCCAACAACCATTTTTGGTTTGGTTCTACCGGTTGCAGCTCGGTCCACTTATGAGGGTGAGTGATGGGTGATTGTGAAAACAAAAGATATAGATGAAGACTATCTAAATGCAGACCTAATATAATACTATTCTACCCTATCCTATATAGGAGCGAATTAACGTAAGTGAATGAGCTATGTCATGAAACTAACTCTACCAATAACTTCACCCATATAGTTGAAAAGAAGAAATAAAGTCAGATAACATATGCACATGAATATATAACCAAAAATAGTCTAAGTCACTATATCACATACATTAGCAACTCATTCGCTCAGGACATGTAATATAAGAAAGAATGACAAAATTGAAAGAAGACATATATTGCATCAAAATAGTCCATAAACAAACATGCTCTTACAACCCATGTGAATAACAAACATTCTTCTTGAAATAGTTCGTAGAAAAACAACAACACATGCAAGTCCTTCTCTCAGTCAAAAGTTAGCCCTGAGGGCTTCTCCGTATTAATAGTTTCAATAGTAATACATGAAAAATCTTCGGACAACTCTCCAATTTTAGTTGATCATGTAGTCCCGAAGTAGTTCAAAGGTGTACAGTGTTTGAAGAGAACAAATTCCCCTTTCTTTTGGTTCTATTCTAGTATTTATTGAGGTTCAATAAGACCTTTGGCCTTTCATCTCCCTATGTGACCTTTCGTCTTCCAACATTTGCCCTCATCCTCTTTGTGATGATGAGTAACAAGAACAGTGCTTACATTTCGAATTTGTCTCCTAGCACTGGTGGTCCGTCATGGATTTCGGCCATATGTGTCTTGCGCATCATGAACACTGGACTTGGGTATGAGGCATCTTCGTCGTAGGGTTCATACTATGTCTTCAGTAGTTCGATCTTGGTTCCTCTCACTGATTTCTATTTCTATAACAATTGACATCATTTTACCATTCTATTTTCTTTGGTTGTAGATCGCATTGTAAGAGCGTGTCTCCCTCTTGGCATGGGTACCTAACATTGTTCAACATACAATAGATGAGAGTAAATCCAAATAATACATCAATACTAATCATTATAATGCATATGAATTGGGCATAAAATAATTAAGTACCATTTATAAACTTCCCTAAGTTCAATTCATGGTTCCTCTGCTCACAGTTGAATTATGGTGCTCTTCAAGGATGTCAACAAGGTGTCAAATATTAATAATAATCAAAAATAAGTATACCATAGGTTATTAATTTCTCACATTATATAACTAGGAAGTTGTATATCTTGAAGAGACCTTTCCAACGGTATAAAGAACGTGCAAAACGGACACCTGAGTCAAATGTTATGGCCATTTTACGGAAGACAATTTTTGTTTGTTCGAAGGAGTTAGTACTAACTCCTATGACCTGCTTGGAGGAGTTAGTACTAACTCCTCCGACTTCTTCAGAGGAGTTAGTATTAACTCCTCTGACTTTCCATCGAAGGAGTTAATACTAACTCCTCTGACTTGTATCAGAGCATTTTGAACTAACTCCTATGATATGTATCAGAGGAGTTTGTTCTAACTCCTACGATATGTATCAGAGGAATTAAAGGGAAATATTTTGAATCACTTTGGAGGATTCAAAGGGAACTTCTCCTTCCGGGGAAAGCAAAATTGGAAAAATTCTAAGTATCAAACTGTCAAGAGACAATGAGAGCTTGAGTTCGAAAGCCCATAACTTCTTCATACAGTACCCGATTGAGGTGTCATTTTTTGCAATGTGAAGAAAAAAGATAGATACTTATATCAAGATAACTGAACATGTTGTTACAACATTTAAGTGGATCCATGTCTAATGATGGCCACGACTATTGAGGCTTTCTTGGTTGGAAATCCTAGACGATCATTTTGGCACTTTCAGACCTCGTATTTTGATTATGTCAGTTGCGTTGGAATCGTAATGGAGAAAATAATATAATTGGCCTGGTTTAGGGATGAAAAATTGACTTTAACGGATGTCGAAAGTTGCGCCCAAAGGCATTTTTTAATGAAATTTTGTGTACCACGTTCTTTGTTTTTTCACCCAAATTTAATTTTGCTAGCTGTTAGGTCATATGTGATGTACATGCACCTGATACACCCATTGAGACTGAGTTTATGCGTTAATGGAACAAAGTTATAAATCCACCAAAATTGTCAACTAACGTCCAGTGCGCATAGCACTGTCTAGGAGTTGAAAGGACCAAATTTCTCTCAAAGTGCATTTCAGAGCCAACGCAAGACCTGTAGGTGTTGGGATTAATCCATCTGATGCTAGGCGAAGATTCCACAATGAATATTTAGTTGTAATCTCAAGAAACACAAAACAAACAAGTTAATACCATGTGCGCAAAGAAAGTGTCTGGGAACACTAAAACTTGATTATGATTGTGATCTGAAGTGAATCAAGTGAGATAGGAAATTATTGACCAACTTTCTAGATAGGTGTGGAGAGTTTAATCATTGGAATTGTAAGGTGATTGATTAATGAATGCAACAAGAGGGGATTTGAGTTGGGAAGGGGACGAGATAAGCCCCAAGGTGAAAGTGGGCTACGCTGACCTGATCAGCGTTGGTGAGAGGGATCGGATTTTCTTTGATGTTCTTGATGATGATGAGGGGTCAACATCCTTAGGCTGACATATTTTTTAAAAGAGAGGGAAACTTATCAACAGGCAGTGCGTTGGGGACGAAGAGGCAAACTTTGTTGATATGTAGTGCAATGAACCGAAGAGAAGGATGCTACCAAAATGTAATGCAATGACGCGAGTGGAAGGAGGTCATCTGGTGAAAGTTGTGCATGCAACGAAGATATTCATGTGACCAATGCTAGTGAGATGACATTGATTATGAAATATTTTTCGACGATGAAGATGTGTGTTAGTGAGATTTAGCAGAGGTACGTTGGCGCATCAGCCAAGTTCAAAGGGAGGTGGACGATGAACTGATGAAAAATTCAATGGCGTGTCAATGAAAAGGTGGAAGAAGGATCCACACATCGCTACACTATGTATCGACGCAGGAAGAGGGGAATCGCCAAAGTGTGGATCGTCGGGCAAAAGCGATCTGAGGAGGAACTAGAAATGGTCAGGTGAGGTAGGGTGAGGAGAACTTAGGCGTAGTTATTTTCACAAGGGAGAGAGTGTGAGGGTTTTAGATGGAGGAATTGAAGGGGGGGCAATTTATTGTCTTGGAGAGGAGCTAAGACAAGAAAATTGGGAGGCTTTTGTGCGGGCACAACAAATGGTGACACACTGGGCGAAGCCAGAATCTCTGCTAGTCTTTCCTAACTGATAAGTAGAAAATATAGAGGGTCATGAAATTTACTTTTAAGTTCAATTATTTTTTTGGAAATAATGCGTAAAAATTACCTAAAATATTCCATCGTGGAGGGCTCACAAGCAATGCTTGCATATCGGCTATTGGAGCTCGTCCATTAGAGATGGATGATGAATGATGTTGAAGTTTGTTTCCTTAAACTGCATCGATGATCCATTTTGGTATCTCCATCTTGGGGTTGATATAGGTTTGGGATAAGTAAATCTTTTTCACCAAGTGCATATATAGATATCTCACAGGTGTTTTCCCACTACCCTCGAGCATCCATATCCCTGATGGAGTCACCACGACGCTACAGACCTTTCTCCGCTACCAGCGAGTGTCCATAGCCCCGACAAAGATATCTACATGTCCCCTAGTTTGGTCAAACTTTCCTTTCTATTCATTCCATAATTATTTAGTGCATGTTTAGCATTCGATGGATGGGGAAAGTGATGGCCTTTTTTTAGCCTGATAAGGGATGAATTCCAACTTTTGAGATTTATTTGTATATTTTCTACACCTAACTACAAAGAGATATCCCTTTTGGGTTTTCACCCTTTAGACTTTGACACTTCGCCTTTCATGTGAGAAACTACTTAGTGTGCGGATGGTTCCTCCATTACATAGGATCTTCTCGCCAACCAATATGCAAGGATGACTATTGATTAACCATTATGCTCAGTCATGGTTTAACTACTATCACAACATCCCCAGATAGTTCTGATTCATTTTCAAATAGAGACCCCTAATTCAGCTCATGAGCTAGGAAAGAGATGTAGGTTGATTCGTGTTTGCTTCCAATGCAAAGGTGTTACCTGTGAAAAGAAAAATGAAGGTGAGAGGTCTGTATGTCATGAAATATAATCAGAGAGAATAATACAATAAAATTCAAGAAACAAACTGCTTTGACGGGAAAATAAGACGATGAAAGAATGAGAAGAAAAATGTTAAATTAGGAGAGATGATGTATTCAGGGTTAGAGATGAATTCGGTCCAATTTCTTGCTGCAAATAAAAAATAAATCCTTTTAGATGCATGATGATTAACAATATGTAATTAGGAAATGTATTTGACTAATAAATAAATTATATATTGAGTGTTTCTAACAACTTAGAGGATATTCACACATTCCGACCAACTATAAGTTTGCAGCCTCTTGAAACTATCAATCCATGTGAAAGCTAATATGTGTAATAATTCATTTAGATAGGTCTTCGTGATA
Source organism: Picea engelmannii (assembly GCA_009831015.1). NCBI lineage: Eukaryota > Viridiplantae > Streptophyta > Pinopsida > Pinales > Pinaceae > Picea > Picea engelmannii. The sequence continues at coordinate 103,657 of ML798510.1, read as the reverse complement.
GTGTTGGTTGAGAATTACACCTCCCATCATGATTTTATGAAGACTTCTAGTTCTATTGTGCAGTTTTTTACTTCAAGGGGTAAGGATTGGCCATAACTCCAATTCGTTGTCCATCAGATTTATTTTCTTTGGCCTTGTGAGATATTCACTTCTTTTGCACTTCTTCCATCCCTAGAACTGATGTTGCAACATGACATATTCAATTATCCATAGTTCCAATTGTGCATGATCAATTCAAATTCTTTGAATATGTGCATATTCCTCAAATCTTTTCCTTCTTGTCCTTTTTGTCTTTCTGTGATCAATCTACAAAAAAAAATTATGAATATCCTCACCATAGTCATCTTGGAACGACGATAAAAATCTATCTAGATGTGTGAGATCAAAGCATGAGTATTACCTGTCCAAGTTGTTGGGAGACAGAGTAGACTTAAGCTTGAGTGTTGGTTTTTCTGATGGAAATTCTCCTTTTGGGAAAAATAATTATAGCTATGATGATCACCATTCTTCCCTAGAAAAGTATGCTTGAGATACCTTTGCTTGATCATTATCAATGAAATCAAAGATCATTGTGATTGAATTAATATAGGGAAAATGACACTTAATGACCTATTCCTTGAGGATAAGCACGTTTCCTATCCAAGACTCACAATCACTTCAATGATTATTTTCAATAGACACGATCCTTATCAAGGTTGTGAATAACCGATGTAATTTCTTAAATCTAGTCCCCATATTGGCCAAACTATAAAGCACTCCCCAACATATATTCTTCGGAATTTTGGGGTAACCGACTACCCAACTATCAATGTCCAGGTAAATGTTTTTGAGGCAAGTGAATTTTTCAATTGAACCTCTCGGAGAATTCCTGCACATGGTTTCCTCATGAATATGGAGGAAAACCAAGCTTAAGCCAAACTTTTAGTGAAACAAAATGAAGAGCATTTCACTAAAAGAAGAAAATGTTGATGAAAAAGAAATTAAACTAAAGTGATTGCCATGAATTGTAAATTAAGCTAATGACAGTTGGTTGTATTTATTGAAGCAAACAAAACAAATCTAAACCTATGTTATTCAGATGAAAATAAAAACAAATATCTAAGATATGCGAGAAGAAAAGAGGTAAGACAACCATGTTAACCTTATTCCTAACCTAACCTACACTGGCTGAAAGGAAGCTAGGTGTAAGCATAGTGCGATGAAGCCAATCAAATAACTCCAAACTTGCAATCTCATGTTCATTGAAGTCCAATTGCAGAAAATGAAGTAATGATAGATGAAGGCTAGGAATAATTAAATCACATAAATGCCCACCCAACAAATTGAATTTGGCAGCATTATTGTTCATGGGAAATGTAGACGTGTAGGATTCCTCCAACCAAGTTTTAATTATGTCATAAAATTTACAATGATCATCATATGATTGCTGGAAGGAAATCAACAATGAGATACATACATGATGAGGCTCATGAATGAAAATTTCATGCAACGTACTTTTTAAGGGAGTCTCAAAGTGGGTGGTATTTCTCATCCCAGGGGTAGAAGTAAGACAACAAGCACTTGACATAATCATCAATTGAAATTGGAGTGTTTGATTGTCGATGTAGATCTCCCTAGGTTTAAATTTAATGTACTATGCATGCTGAGAGGAGAGGTAATGGTGGATTGTCTAAGGGAAACTTTGAGTGAAAGATAGCTCCAAAGCCTCTCTTACGACATCAAAAAAATCATTCGAGAAGTGTTGGAGTATAGGGATAGAATCCACATAGAAGTGTTGCATTTGCTCCCGAGGAGTAACATGTAATTCCAAACCAGATTGAGATGACAAAGGTTCTTGAATAAACTCAATGTTTCTTGTATTTTGTGTGGTGATGGGAAGTTCGTTTGTTGTGATTTGTTCATAAGGATCAACAAACTCATGGTACCCTACATAGTTTAGATTTTCGAAGAATAGAAGATGTTCATCAAGGTTAGAAATATCAGATTGCATAGGATCAATGAGTGATAGGTCGATTCTTTCATTCAATTCCAGAACTGGAAAGTAATCATAAAAAATAGGGACATCAAAATCAGATTGTGATTCACCATGTTATGGAAATTCAAATTGCAAAGGACTTTCAAAGGGATGAATTTCGGATGAAGCATTATTAAGGATGAGTGCTTGATCAATCAAGGTTGGACACTCTTCTTGATCTGGTATATCAATCAACATTTCATCGCTAAAGGAGTAAGGTAAAGAGTGTATTGTATGATATCTAGAAGGTTGCTCATGTGGATGATTATCATCGAACATATTTGTATATAATGCATGAAGATATTTGGATTCTGAAGATGTTGGAATTTCCTCAATGAGGGATTCGCCACAGACCAATGGAGATTCACTATTTTCTGGAGGTGAGATGATACATGGTTCACACTTCAAGGCTAAGGGGTCTAATATTTCTAATGAGGATTTCCTTATGACTGTACAATATTGTTGGTCATATATCATGTGCTCCCTATATTTTGTGACCATATATGATCCTTGTGAATGAGAAATGGTTTGATCATTCAAATTACACACTTCAGAAATAGATGCGAGATATAAAAACCAATTGAATATTTCTTGGCCTAAGGATTCATGACTTTCAGGAAATCTATAGTAAATCTACATGACTCTTCGAAAGAAATCATTCTCAAATTCGTTCCTTAGCCTATGGATTTTCACCAGTTCATCAACGAGTTCATCATAAACATAATTTCCATGAGCAGTGATGAACATTTCCATGAATTGTTTCCATCTATGGATCAATTTCATTAGAAATGTCCTAAACCAGGCTTTAATTCACCCTTCGAATGTGAGGATGAATAATCAACATGTTTCATTGTCCTGAACAATCTCAAGATTTCGTCGAGCGATGTCAAATTGTTTGAGATGTGAAATTTGTTGGATTACTAAGAGGGGGGGTGAATCAGTAATAGAGAAATTCAATCATTTTCAACCACAAAATGCAAGTGTTATATCAATGTAGCATTATCATCCAATAGTTTCATAGTAAATAAACAATGAACAAATGAGCAATCATACACATACACAGTACACCAGTGTTTTACATGGAAACTCAAAGCGGGAGAAAAACACAGAATGTTTTTTCTTTTGTCTTTAAGAGTTACATTCATTGGAAGCACCAACTTCCTTTGTTTTCCAGCTGCAACTGGAAGGAGGCTCCAACCCCCTAGTTTCTCAAGCTACAACTTGAGGGAAGGTCCAACTCCCCAATTCTCTAGCTACAACAAGAAGGAGGCTACAACCCCCTATGTTATCCGGCTACAAGTCCTTGCCCTGTTCAACCGCCCTGGCGTATAAATGCCAAATGTAGACAACCTGTCACTGTCACGGAATCAACCACTGCCATTGTCAACCTGTAACAAACTGTACCAATCAACCTGCACCAAAAAACCTGTACCAATAACCTAAACCAACATGTACCATGCATCAACTGCACATCAACTACGACTCATCAAGATGTACCAACATCATCGACTATACACCTCATGTATGTGCCAACTCTTCAACTACTTGTCTCAACCATGTACCCAACATGTACCTCAACCATATACCAAGGACATACACCAATATAACCATAAAAAATTCATCACTCTATCCATAAACCAAATACCATAAAACCTTACATCAAACCATGTGCCACAACCTCACTATTATATAGCCTCAAGCTAAACCAATAACTTCAGCAACACATCACAACCAAAATACCAATACCCATATGCCAAATACCAACAACAAAATATCAACTATATCCCTCAACAAATATGATATATGCAACAATACTGAACATCCAATACCATCTCAAGAGATAAACCCTATCTCACAAAACATGCATCAAACAAGATGTACCATATCTCTCATAAATAGACCCCAACCATGTTTCTGCCACGATTTTTCTACCACACTTTTTATGCCACGATTTTTCTGTCATGATTTTTATGTCGCACTTTTTCTGTCGCAATTTTTCTGTCACACTTTTTTTGCCGCAATTTTTCTGCCGCAATTTTTCTGCCACACTTTTCCTGCCGCATTTTTTCTGCCGCACTTTTTTCTATCAATAATACCTACCCAAATAACCTTTCACAAAACAAATATTCAATGATATTCAATAGGTTCAAGTGTGATTAAATGAGAGATCCTTGCCTCTTATTTATACTTTCATGTAGCATTCCACTTTCCTTATTTTAGGGAGTTCTCCATCAAATTTATTATTTAAATAATTTATTTTGCAAACACTTTGACTAATTTGACCTTTTGGGGCTTCTAGATGACTCATGAGGGTTCTCCAACTTCACATGCCCATAACTCTCTAACCGTGAGGAGTTATGTGACGTTCCACATACCACCGGAAATGGCATGACATGTACTCTCCATATAAAATAGTCTTACCTGCAAATATATCAAAACTCATACCATTATCCATCAAACAAACTTGGGTCCATTACCCAAACCTTTGTGTTACCGAAATTCGCTACCAAAATTTCTTCAAGGGTTGACATCAATGACAACCAACCCAATTAATCAACAATCTCCCCCTTTGGCATTGATGGCAACAATCTGACGCAATACTGAACTCATGTCATGCAATACTGAAGTCATATCACTCATGTTCCCCCTGTGACGATCTCTCCCCCTGGAACCATGCCTATGTGCTTTGCATTTGATAAGTCTCTCCTCCTTTGTCATCAATGGAAAAGGTATCTTTCGATCTGGGGTTGCTACCCCTAACTGAGTTGTCCTTGGGGATATTCCCCTTAACCGAACTCTTCCTGAAACTAATCTCATGACATGAACTATCCTCTTTATGGTGCTTCCTCGTGTAAATCTAAGACATATAAGATAAGCATTCAAAAGCATTCATTTTGGAGTAGAAATTACTCCGAGTCTCTAGCGAAAATACTCAAAGGATTCTCGTGGAAAAGGTTTTGTAAAGATGTTTGCCACTTGTTCTTTTGTACCCACATATTCAACTCGGATGTTCTTCTCTGCAACATGTTCCCATAGAAAGTGATACTTGATTGGAATGTACTTCATCTTGGAGTGCATCACTGGGTTTTTTGAGATATTGATAGAGATTTTATTATCACAATAGATTGGAATGGGCTCATCATACTCAACCTATATATCTGTCAGAGTTTGTTTCATCTATAGAACTTGTGTACAACATGTTGTTGCTACAATATACTCTGCCTCGGTTGTAGATAAGGATATTGATGATTGTTTCTTGCTTAGCCATGATACTAAAACCTCACCCAAGTAGAACGTTGCTCCATTGGTGCTTCGTCGGTCATCAATGCAACCTGCCCAATCTACATCTTTCTAGGAAATAAGTGATCGATCCGTTCCTTTTGGATACCATAATCCAAACTCTTATGTTCCTTTGAGATATCTAAAACTCCTCTTCACTGCTACGACATGTGTTTCCTTTGGCGCTTCTTGAAATCGTGCCACTTCTCCAATTGCCTGCATTACATCTGGTCTGGATATTGTCACATATAGTAAGTTGCCAATCATTTACCTGTATTGTCTCTGGTTTGTAGACTTTGAATCATCATCTTTGCTCAACTTGCAACTGGTTTGTATAGGAGTGGTAACTGGTTTGCAATCTTCGATTTCGAACCTGTTTAACATTTCTCTGGTATACTTAGTTTGAGAAATAAAAATTCCTTGGTTGCTTTGACGTATCTGAAGACCCAGAAAGAAGGATATTTCTCTGAGTAATGACATTTCAAATTCATTCTGCATATTCTTTGCAAATTTCTAGCTTAACCTATCATCATTGCTTCCAAAAATAATATCATCAACATAAAATTCAATTAATAAAATACTATCTTGAGTTACCTTGATGTAGAGGTTGTTGTTTGCACTTCCTTTTCTAAACCCTGCTTGTTGTAGATAGTTATCCAGTCTAGAGTACCATGCTCTAGGAGCCTGTTTTAGACCATACAAGGCCTTTTTCAATTTACACACATAATATGCGTTGACAACTGAAATCCTTCTGGTTGTTCAATGTAGACTTCTTTCTTCAAGTTTTGCATTCAGAAAAGATGATTTTACGTCCATCTGATATACTTTAATATTCTTGGAGAAAGCATAAGCTAAAAGTAATCGGATTGCTTCCATTCTAGCAATTGGGGAAAATGTCTCTTCAAAGTCAATTCCTTCAACCTGTGTGTATCCTTTACATACCAATCTAGCTTTATTCCTTGTAACATGTCCATCTTCATTCAATTTATTTATGAAAAACCACTTTGTGTCAATCACATTCTTATTCTTTGATCTTGGAACCAATTCCCAAGTGTCATTCTTCTCTATTTGATCCAATTGTTCATCCATGGCCTTATTCCAAAATTCATCCTTGCTAACCTCTTCAAAATTGTTTGGTTCAATCGTAGATGAGAGTGCTAGGTGCATTTTTTTCTGGTGAACAGATTCTTCTTCTAGTCTCAACTCCTATATCTTTGTTTCCGATAATCTGATCTGAAGGATGATTCTTTTGTACTCGTTTTCTAGGTGTCTTTGGAGGCATTTGTTGAACTTTATATTCTACTTGTGTCTGATCCTCTTCATCTTCCCCTTCTACTTCTTCTTCATCTTCTGCTTCTTCTTCGTAAAGTTGTTCCATTGATTCATTTTCTTATTCCTTTAATTCTCGTCTACATGTTTCATCAATTGTTACATTGATGTTTTCCACAACTTTGTTCAACCTTAGATTGTAACACTTGTATGCTTTCCTTGTACTTGAGTAACCGACAAGTACTCATTTGGCCACACAAAAGTCAAACTTTCTCATTCTTCCATTTCTCTTTTGATGTAGCATTTGCTTCCAAATACTATGAAGTGCTTCACATTTGTTGGTATTCCTTTCCATAGCCCATAGGGAGTTTTGTCTGTGTTGTTTCTGAGCATTACTTTGTTTTGAATGTAAACCGTTGTATGCATTGCATGTGTCCAAAAGATATCTATCAATTTGGAATCCATTAACATTGTTCGAGCCATTTCCTGTACTGTCATGTTCTTTCTTTCAACAACTCCATTTTGTTGAGGTGTCTTAGCAAAGAATAATTTCATTTTTATTCCATGCCTACTGCAGTAGTCCATAAATTCCTTTGAAGTGAACTCTCCTCCATTATCAGATCTCAAACATTTGATTTTTGAATCCATTTCATTTTCAACCATTTCCTTGTATACCTTGAAGTTTTCAAAAGCTTCTGACTTATTTCTGAGAAAGAAAGCTACAGTCATTCTTGTATAATCATCAACTAATAACATAAATTATTTCTCACCCTTTAAACCCTTTGTTGTAGTTGGTCCAACTAGATCAATATGCACAATTTCTAGTGGTCTTGTCGTTGAATATTCCTTTGCTTTAAACCTGGTCTTTGTTTGTTTTCCTTGTTGACAGTGCTTGCGTAAAGTGTTGGTTGGTTTCGTAATTTGGGGCATTTCTATAACTTCTTACTTTTTGTTGAATTTGACAAGGTTATCAAAGTTTATGTGACCCATTCTTTTGTGCCATATCCAACTTTCATCTTCCTTTCCTAGACAACACTTTTCATTTCCAATTTTAGTTAATATATATATGTTGCTTGAAGTTCTTGCAGTTGTTGCAATCAATTTTCCTGAACCTTATTTTCTTATCTCACACTTTTCTAAATCGAAAGTAACTTTATGACTTTGATCACACATTTGACTCACACTTAGAAGATTATGTTTCATATCTTATACTATTATAACATTTTATGCCTTGGTATTCTTGTTTCCAATTCTGACTGTGCCTTTTCCAATGATTTTAGCTGAAACATCATTTCCGAAGGAGACTTATCCATCTCTTTCCTTTCTTAATGTAAGAAACATGTCTTTATCACCTGTCATGTGTTTTAAACAGCCATTGTCAACATACCAACCATGTTTCTTCTGCTTATCTTATAGAGAGAGTGTGCATTCTTCATTGCTATACTAATTCTTCTTTCTTATCCATGTTCTCTTCTGAGGTTCACGTCTGTGACTGTTGTAGTTTTGTTGTGGTTCTCCAGGAGGAGCTGTCATTCTGCAATCTTTGTCCATGTGTCCAAAGTTGTTACACTTGTAGCATTCCACTTCAATGCTCAATGATTCAAACATGGTGTAACTTATTCTTTATGTTTCACTGGGCCTTCTTAGATAACCCTTTTGGGTATGACTTTCAAAGTTGTTTATGTTCCTATTTTTAGCTCTACAATTCATAGCTTTATGCCCAAAATTATTACATACATAACATACACCAAAAAAGATAGTTTGATACATGGGAATTGAAGATCTTCTGAAACGCGTTGCTCTTCTGAATCCTTCTTCTTCCTGAGGCTTATCTGTCGGTCGTTGATTCTAAAATCTGAATCTTCTCGATGGAGGAGTGTCATTGTAATATTCTTTGTAGGTCTTCATATCCCCTTTGATTGTTTTTGCGTAGATTTTTTGATATGTTTCTTGTTCTATTGTTTTGGAGCTTGATCCATTTTTTGTCTGATTTTATCCAAGTCTGAGCTTGTCATGATGAGGCTTTTGACTGTTGATAATGCTATCCAAAACTTTAGAGTTGTTCTGCACATTTTTCTCTTGAAGACCCTTTCTTGATGTGACAATCTCTGCTTCCAAATTTCCAATGATCTTGTCTCTTTCTTATAGTTGTTCGTTGAGTACTTCTTCAATTCTTTTATCTTCTTCTATTTGAACCTTCAAATTTATGATCATTTGTTCTAGTTCCTGAGTGTCTTCTTTATTGTCTAGTTCTACTTGTAGATTCTTGTTTTTCTTCTTTTCTCTTCTTATAACTTCTATGGAACACAACAATTATTCTCGGTAGTCAACTTCTGCCTCTTCATATTCTTCTTCGTTGTCTTCTTTATCAGAGTCTTCTACTGTGATGAATATAACTCTTTCTGTTTCACTGTCACTCACTTCATCTTCATCTGATGAGGAGATGTATTCATTGGTGCATAAGCTTTTCTTGAAAGCTTTCTCTGTGGTTCTTTTGCCTTTTTATTTTTGCTTTCTATTTGAGTAATCTTCATCATTCCTCTTATTTTTCTTATGAGGACATTGGTTATCAAAATGACTAATACCATCACAATTAAAACAAATCAATGGAAGCTTACCTTTATATCTGTTGTTAGTTCCTTTGTTCAATCTTTTGACAAAGTTGGCCATTTCTTCATCATCTTATGAGATGTCACTATTGCCGCTATGTTCTTTTTCCTTTTGCTTTCCCCTTTGCTTTGACCATTTGGATGCTTTGAAAGTTGTTTCTTTTATATCTGCATTTTCCTATTCAATTATCATTTCATATGCTGTGAAGATTCCATGTAGTTTGTCCATGCTTATTGAGTCTAGATCTACTCTTTCTTCTAGTGTTGATATCTTAGGATCAAATCTCATAGGAAGAGATCTTAGTACATTTTGAACAATTACAAATTCTTTAATTTCTTCTCTCAATTCTATGATTGCATTTACTATTTTATCGACTCATAAGAAGTAAGCTGCAATATTCTCGTCTTCCTTCATCTTTAGTTGTTTGAACTGACCTCTGTAAGTTTGAAGTTTTGCTACTTTGACTTTTGAATCTCCTTCATAAATATTTTAAAGCTTGTCCCAAATCTCTTTAGCAAATTTAAAATGTATAACTTTGGTGTATACTGATTCACAAAGACCATTCAGAAGTGCATTTGTGGCTTTGGAATTATTTTTCCCAAGTTTTATTGCTCTTTCATTTGTTGGCAGAACTGTTGGTTCTTTGTATCCATCTATAACAGATTGCCAAATTTCAAATCCTTGTGCATGTATATATGTTTTCATCCTTCTGCTCCAAAATGCATACTTTTGTCCATCAAACTGTGGTATTCCATGTTTATACATGTTGTTCCTCTCCATGATCTACCTTTCATTGGTTAAACTTATTTCGGAAGGAACCTGCTCTGATACCAATTGTTGGATTACTGAGAGGGGGGGTGAATCAGTAATAGAGCAATTCAATCATTTTCAACCACAAAATGCAAGTGTTATATCAATGTATCATTATCATCCAATAGTTGCAGAGTAACTAAACAATGAACAAATGAACAATCATACACATACATCGTACACCAGTTTTTTACGTGGAAACCCAAAGCGGGAGAAAACCACATAATGATTTTTATTATATGTCTTTAAGAGTTACATTCATTGGAAGCACCAACTTCCTTTGTTTTCCAGCTGCAACTGGAAGGAGGCTCCAACCCCCTAGTTTCTCAAGCTACAACCTAAGGGAAGCTCCAACTCCCTAATTCTCTGGCTACAACTAGAAGGAGGCTACAACCCCCTATGTTCTTCGGCTACAATTGGAAGGTGGCTACAACCACCTGTCATTGCCCCGTCCAACAGCCCTGACGTATAAATGTTAAATGTAGAAAACCTGTCACTGTCACTGAATCAACCACTGCCACTTTCAACCTGTACCAATAACCTGTAACAACCTGTACCAATCAACATGCACCAAAAAACCTGAACCAACATGTACCATGCATCAACCACACATCAACTATGACTCATCAAGATGTAACAACATCATGAACTATACACCTCATGTATGTGCCAACTCATCAACTACTTGTCTCAACCATGTACCCAACATGTACCTCAACCATATACCAAGGACATACACCAATATAACCATCAAAACTTTATCACTCTATCCTAAACCAAATGCCATAAACCCTTACATCAAACCATGTGGCACAACCTCACTGTTATGTAGCCTCAAGCTAAACCAATAACTTCAGCAACACATCACAACCAAAAGATCAATACCCATATTCCAAATACCAACAACAAAATACCAACTATATCCCTCAACAAATCTGATATATGCAACAATACTGAACATCCAATACCATCTCAAGAGTTAAACCCTAGCTCACAAAACAAACCTCAAACAAGATGTGCCATATCTCTCATAAATAGACCCCAACCATGTTCCTGCCGCGATTTTTCTACCGCACTTTTTCTACCACGATTTTTCTGCTGCACTTTTACTGCAGCAATTTTTCTGTCGTGATTTTTCTGCCACAATTTTTCTGCCACAATTTTTTTTGCCGCGATTTTTCTGTCGCACTTTTGCTGCCGCACTTTTTGTTACGAGGAAAATCTCTCTATGGATAGGGTAAACCACAACAGACGAAAATGATTGCATAAATCAACTCTCTTCTCAAGTATGCTATGAAAACAAATATGCTAGCAAGACAAGATAAAAGGCCTACCTCATCCAGACGTTCGATGAAGTCTGTCGTTGAGCACTTGACCCAAAGAAATATACCTGCAACTTGTCCTCAACAACCAAGCAAAGCAAGCATATGGTGATATTATTTAATGTTATCACATTCAATAGCATAATCCATTAATAAACATGACAAATACACCCATGGAATAATAATTCAATATATTTGCAAGATATCAATTGGACGGGAAAAGAGTATTTCTATTTATATATGATCAGCAGAATTGAAAATGTTACAGACTTCCATGTTGGCATGGTTCGAAACTGAGAAACTAAGTTCCTTCCAGCTGGGCCTCCACCACTTCAATCCTCCACCAAAGGCAAGCTCATACGAGAGAAACAATGAGGTTCTCAATCAATAAGGGAAGAGCTTGGGGGATAAACACTTTGTTCAGACTTAAAGGACAAAGGGATGGAGACTCAATATGAATTAAATAATTCATCCAGAGTAACTTTGATCTCAAAGTTGAATTCTTTATCTTCTTTCCATAGCTCGGAATTGGCCCATTTATAGCCTTCAAAATGGAATTGAAGGGCCAAGTCGAAACGTTTCCAGTATATGGAAGGCCAAGGATCATAGATCTCTTGTCGTGACATGGAAACCCAACATTAATTTTCATTTTCTTTCACAAATCCCGATGTACACGAGATATAGTGGAGAAGCCTGCATATACACATGTTGTATAGTGTGCAAGTTTCGTACATGTGGAAAAATATTTATTTTTGGCTCTAGATTTTACAAACAGGGATGATAAGTCTACATGGGGACATGGAAAAAGGCCTTCTGGGAAAGATTGCATAGGGTGAGGCAAATATTTCTATAAAAGATGCCCCCTAATGTGTGAGGTCAGAGGACTATCTGCGATGGCCGAAATACATTATAAATAACCCAGAAGTGGAGTGATCGGGAACCAGCTAGAAGAACTAATTTCTCATTACATTTTGCACTGACTTTGCATACATGTCTGCCAATAGAATTACACTGCAGATCCATGTGAAAATATACCAAACAAGTGTCTGTGTCCATGAATAGGCAAATAAAAATGCGATGACATGCCAATAGTTGTCATAGTCACGAACAAGGCCCAATTGAACCAGTCTCAAAACCAATCTGAAGATATGTGTATATAATGGAGTACAATTTGATCTCCCATGATCATTGGAGTCATATAGGTACTGGTCCAATGAAAAGGAATCAACAACTAGGGAAAGTTGTGGCCACATACTGATGTCTTCAAGTCTTCTACACAGTCTGCCAAAGGTGAAAGTTTATGTCAAGTGAATAAAGTAGTTGAGGTCGAACACAACGAGACATTGTTTGATTACCGGTCATTGATGTATACCATTAACAAACGCGAGACAACCTATCGATAATGAAAGTAGGTATTAAGGAACCAAGTACATTCTTACAAGTGTGAATAAAGGAGTCAGTGTTGAACACCTGAAGAATCCATCGATCAGGAGACATTGATGCATTCCCAACTGTCGATGGCGAGAGAGCCTGCCACTAATGACTGCAAGCCTCAAGGTACTCATATGACTCTAGGTACCGTATCCAGAATAAATGAGCTGAAGTCGATGGAAGGAGACCCGTTGAAAGGAGAGAATTAAGGAATCTCTCATCAATCAGCATGAGGTACAAAGCAGGAGCTTCATGATTTGGTGGAAATCGGACGAAGAACATGTTTACAAACCAACGACCCTGTGCGTCTTTCGCGTGTGCCAAGTGCAAGTGGTACACGAAAAAGACCCTATGAATAGAAGCCAATGATGAAAACTATTGACAATGGTGAGGAAACCACCAATAAGGGTAATGGCATCCAAGAGACTGCATGAATCCCAATGTGTGAATAGATGTCTTGTCGTCGAACATAAGGGAAACCACCCAGTTAATGACCAATGATGAAATGTCGACTATTGGGTTCAAGGTTACCTACCAATGATGAAAGTAGGGCTAGGGTGCATGATAGGACTACAATATCATGTGATTCTAAGACAAACAAAGGGTATGTCCAACATGCAAATTCAAGAGTTCTGAGGGGTGGTCGACACAGGTTGATAGACTTCCTTTGAACAAGAGCATGAGATGTATGGAGGACTCCGACAACATAGACCCAATGATGAGATCATAATATGCAGGAGGCATCAATGAAACTCTCTATAAGGAATGGAAGAGTAACCAGTCAGTAGAGAAGATTCTGTAACGAGCTTAGCTTCCTAAGGCCGTGCTAATCCCAAAATTATGATGACAAATGGACTCAATAGCTTTGTGCTTTGTTCAAAGGCAACACGACTACTGCCAATATAAGATAATACTCCATTCTCGCCTGTCTTTTTTTTTTTTTCCATAGACAAATGAATGATATGATACAGAGGAGGAAACAAGTGTAGCAAGTAAGCAAAAATAGTTCCAGCAGTGGAATGTACCTATGCTCAATGCTGGGAAATGCATGCGTGAGATGGACACTCAGGGGAATGTTCCCTCCTAGGTATAGGGTGTCAAATTGCGAAGGATATAAAGAAGGCTCTGCCTGGTTGATGATGCAAAAACTGTTGAGGCCAACGGTTTATAACGCCAAGTGAGAACCGACTATAGGCTCAATACTGCAAGCAAGGGCATGAAATGCAATCACAACTTAACTCCAAAAAATGTCTTTTTTTATGACTTTTAGTCTACTTGGTGTGAAAAAGGGATAAACTTTTGCCAAATAGATGTCCTTTCAAATCCAATTTACGAGTGTGAAAGAGACAAATTCACTCAGAAATATTTTCTCTTTTTGATAACGAGTCAGAAAAGAGCTTAACTAAGACTCACGACCTTTCAAATCCAATTTAATGAGCGTGAAGGGGACAAATCACTCGACAATATTTTTGTTTTTTGAATGAGTCAAAAAAGATCTTAACTAAGACTCGTTTGGGAGATTCTAGGTGGCAAGTCACGGGGGGGTCAAGGCTCCCGTGCAGAACTTCTACGGAATGTCAGTATCTTATGAATAACCGACATAATCTTGGGAAAACCCAAAGCTCTCCAAGTCAAGGAGGATAAAGCACTAGTTGAGGATATGGTCTCAATGATATATTAGATAATGTCTCTTACTGGAAAGGACGTAGGCTAGGGCATTGGATACCCCACAAGACCGTCCCAGTCAAAGGTGATCTCCTCAAAACTCGGAGGGAGAGGACTCAGGGAAAGTAAAACTCTCTCTCGTTCAGAGGGTGCAGGATCAGGAATGTTGACAACGTGGTTGAAGGATGCATCTCCCTCCACAAGGAGAGTAGGATTGACCAGATATTGCACTGGTGCGACCACTTCTTCAATTCTAGGTTGAAGAGGATGCGTGATAACAAGGATAGGGGGAACACCACCCTCAACAGGGGTGTGATCAAGTGATGATTACAGTGGCATTACTGCCATGTCAATCAAAGGAGAAACAGGGTGTGGGGAAACCACGGATGCCTCAGAATCTGAAGGGACCTTAGGTGAGCCCCATGCTTCTAGTATCCCAGTAGTAGCTGGACATAAATGAGTAAAGTGATCTCCTTCACAAGTCCTTCAAAGGAATTTAGGTTTATGTCTGAGACGTCTAGGTTTCTCAATGCCCCCAGCGTCGTTCATAACGGCTAGTGACATGCTCTCAATGTGACTAGCAGAGGCGAGAGAGTCATCTCCTACAGGATGCACATAGGTTGGATATGTTGCATCGATATGCCTCATGGTGACTAGAATAGTACCCCCAACATGGCTAGCAGTTTTTGGGTGCAAGTTGTCAACATGACTCGCAAAGGTTGTTGACTCATCTCCAACATGACTGGCGGAGGTTGGTGATGGAGCTCGAGTATTACTGGAAGTGACTGGACTAGTGGTGAATTGTGGAATTTGATACCAAGGTCATGGGAAAGATTGGCTTTGAAAAATTGCAGGCCAGGAAGGGTCATGGTTTATCCCCTATCCCTGTTCGGGAAGGTAGTATCCTCCATTTAATTAATTCAGAGAGGTTTGAATGGGCATCATCACTGAAGTCTGTGATCAGAATGAAGTATGATAAGGACTATTCATGTGAGGATCCAAGTTTCCCCCTTGTGAAGGGGTTACATGAAGAGGGTAGCCCGAATCGTAAAATTGATTCTCCCCGTATGAAACACCCAGGAATACATGAGGACCCATCATGGGAAAAGTATTTGAAGGAACCGCCATAGCGGATGAAGGATACAAAGAAGGGGTGTAGTAAGTATAATAAGGAACCATTTGAGTATGGGCTCCTGAAAGAGCATAGCTAGGACTGGATCCATAGGAGGGGAGGTTCCAACCTCCCATCATGAAAGCTGGTTGAGGGACATGACTCATATCGAATGAAGATGTAGGAATCAGGGCCATGGTGCCCCCAAATCCAATGCTAGGATTCATATAAGTGGACCAGGGAGAGGATTGCAAGGGTGAAGGCATATCAACAGGATAATGACTAGAGACCCAAGGTGCGGACTGAGTGCCATAACTCTGTATACCATTATGAAAAGCGGAAGGATTCGTCCCCATGAAATGAATAGGCATCATGGGGTAGGTAGCGGTAAAAGAGGGATCCAAAGGAACTCCACTATCCATGACAATGAGAACTCAGTATAGACTCTTAAGGCCAAATAGTAATCAAAGAGCACACAAAAAGTCAAACGGCCAATATGCATACAAACAAGGTAAAGTGGCTGAGAGTGTCCTCCCTCCCTAAAGAAGGTATGTCTTGCCCAAGAGGGGCCTGAAACTCCCTGCAAAATATCGGAGGTAACAGAATCAGTTATAAGGGCCCTCGTGGGCTTAACAACCAGTCAGTCAGATCCCCCCGGAGAGGTGTTCCTCAATAAAGGTTGTGTGTTGTCGGACCCTTATCTGACCCAGGGTACCTGCAAAATAACCCTTGCAAGTAACCTATGCGGCACCTAAGTCAAGCAAATAATAAACCATTGTATAACCAATGCACAGGCAAGCAGTTGTAAGTCAGGTCCATCATATGGGCAGGGTATCAAAACCCTAAACCTTGAAAGTAACGCCTCTCACGAAGATAAAGGCACTAGCAAGATCCCCAAATACGAATAGATCCCTAGAAATGTCTTTGACGCTAGGAAGGTATCGGGGGGATATCCCTTCAACCGACTTCGCGCGACCTCATGATTAACTCTGGTGTGAGTAGAGCCTCCTAATATTACCAATTATACAATGGATTTCTCCACTCCCTTTCTCAGACACATATGTTAATTTAATTTCCTTGGAGAAGTTTACTCACAGAAATCCTATTCTAAGGCCCTAAATCCTAAGCTAGTTTGTGTACACTAGAAAATAAAATAGTGACTAATCAATTTTAAATTATAGCGTTAATTTTAGTGGCCGTGATTACTCAAAAATGTATGGTAGTGAAACTTGTGATGTTATGACTCTGCAAGAAAACTAAATATGAAAATAATGCAAAGTCCTAACTTTAACTTTCAATGAATGAATGCTTCTAAAAACCAATGCAATTTTCAATTTCAACTCTGCGATTCTGAAGTAAAAATGCAATCTTTCATTACATGCACTAAGCTAATGACAAGGACTCAAAAAGACCAAAATGCCAAGCAATGCAAAATGCCTATTTTTTTGTATTTTCAATATAATCAAAATGAAAATGCATGGACTGAAAAGGCAACTTGATATATAACTCTAATGTGTATAGAAAGAGATAACTCAAATAGGATACCAAGCAACAAAACACCCAGCCCAATGTACAAGGACAATCAAAATTAAAAGATGACGAGAAAGACTCCGCCCATAAATTCAACCAAAGATAGGTTTCTTGTCATCCCACAAGCACTTAACAGGCACTATAGAGACCTAAGAAGGTTCAACAAACATCAAATCCCACCCAGCAACCACCAGACCAAGCAAACAAGCCAGGAAAACTGATGTACACGATTGTTTAAGAAAACAAAGTGTATATACGTAACTTGTAGAGGGACACCCTGCGTATGTACGCGACTATCAGGGAAAAAAGTGTGTATATGTTTCAAAACAAGGCCGGGCAAGGGAGAAAGACTAAAAACTCAGACCCGGAGTGAACAAAAGTTGTTAAGCAATGATGCGACAAGAAACGCCATAGAAACCAGAGCAATCTAAGGAGAAAACTACTCCAAACCCTAAGAAAGAAGATTCAATCCCCGGTATGGTCGCCAATTCTATTACGAGGAAAATATCTCTATGGCTAGGGTAAACCACAACAGACGGAAATGACTGCAGAAATCAACTCTCTTCTCAAGTATGCTATGAAAACAAATATGCTAGCAAGACAAGATAAAAGGCCTACCTCGTCCAGATGTTCGATGAAGTCCACCGTTGAGAACTTGACCCAAAGAAATATACATGCAACTAGTCTTCAACAACCAAGCAAAGAAAGCATATGGTGATATTATATAATGTTAGCACATTCAATAGTATAATCCATTAATAAACATGAGAAATACGCCCATGGAATAATAATTCAATATATTTGCAAGATATCAATTGGACGGGAAAAGAGTATTTCTATTTATATATGATCAACAGAAGTGAGAATGTTACAGACTTTCATGTCGGCACAGTTCGGAACCAAGAAACTAAGTTCCTTCCAGTTGGGCCTCCACCACTTCAATCCTCCACCAAAGGCAAGCTCATAAGAGAGAAACAATGAGGTTCTCAATCAATAAAGGAAGAGCTTGGGGGTTGAACACTCTATTCAGACTTAAAGGACAAAGGGATGCAGACTCAATACGAAGTAAATAATTCCTCTAGAGTAACTTTGCTCTCAAAGTTGAATTATTTCTCTTCTTTCCATAGCTCAGAATTGGCCCATTTATAGCCTTCAAAATGGAACTGAAGAGCCGAGTCGGAACGTTTCTAGTATATGGAAAGCCAAGGATCATAGATATCCTGCTGTGACATGGAAACCCGACATTAATTTTCATTTTCTAGCACAAATCTCAATGTAAACCGGGTTGTAGTGGAGCAGCCTGTGTATACGCATGATGTATAGTGTGCAAGATGTGTACATGTGGAAAAATATTTATTTTTGGCTCTAGATTTTACAAACAGGGATGACAAGTCTGCATGGGGACATGAAAAAAGGCCTTCTGGGCAAGATTGCATAGGGTGAGGCAAATCTTGCTATAACACTTTTTCTGACACACTTTTCCTGCCGCACTTTTTCTGGCGCACTTTTCCTGCCGCACTTTTCTCTATCAATAATACATGCCCAAATAACCTTTCACAAAATAGATATTCAATGATATTCAATAGGTTCAAGTGTGGTTAAATGAGAGATAATTGCCTCTTATTTATACTTTCATGTAGCATCCCACTTTCCTTATTTTAGGGAGTTCTCCATTAAATTTATTATTTAAATAATTTCGTTTGCAAACACTTTGACTAATTTGACCTTTTGGGGCTTCTAGATGACTCATGAGGGTTCTCCAACTTCACATGCCCATAACTCTCTAACCATGAGGATTTATGTATCGTTCCACATACCACTGGAAATGGCATGACATGTACTCTCCATGTAGAATAGTATTACCTGCAAATATATCAAAACTCATACCATTATCCATCAAACAAACTTGGGTCCATTACTCAAACCTTTGTGCTACCGAAATTCTCTACCAGACTTTATTCAAGTGTTGACATCAGTGACAACCAACCCAATTAATCAACAAAAATGCAGAGACATGCCCTTCTCCATCAAATTTGGGATTCAACAAGAGATTGATTGTCTTCATTGAGATGGCCTTGTTGGGTCTTGAAAGACTCAAAGGGTCATCATATACATAGGTATGGAGAGGATCCATAGGATGCTTAAGAGTTAAATGAAATGACTCCACGTGGGCAAGCTTGTCATCCAACCCTCCTTCTAGCACCAATTTTGTTGATGGGTATAAATTCCCCCGACAACAGTAAGGGTTACCCTCGGTAAGAAGTCTCAATTAGACCTCTCACCGTTTGGAATAGGGAACCCATACAAATTATGTCTCAGAAGCCATTGTTGGTTTAGTTCTACCGGTTGTGGACCGGTCCACCGATGAGGGTGAGTGATGGGTAATTGTGCAAACAAAAGATGTAGATGAAGACTATCTAAATGCAGACCTAATCTAATACTATTCTACCCTATCCTATCTAGGAGCGAATTAACGTAAGTGAATAAGTTGTGACATGAAACTAACTCTACCAATAACTTCACCCAGATAGATGAAATGAAGAAATAAAGTCAGATAACACATGCACATAAATATATAACTAGAATAGTCTAAGTCACTATATCACATACATTAGAAACTCATTCGCTCAGGACATGTATTATAAGAAAGAATGACAAAACTTCAGGAAGACATATATTGCATCAGAATAGTCCATAAACAAACATGCTCTTACAACCCATGTGAACAACAAACATTCTGTTTGAAGTAGTTCGCAATAAAAAACAACACATGCAATTCCTTCTCTGAGTCAAAAGTTGGCCCTGAGGGCTTCTCCGTATTAACAATTTCACCAATAGTACATGAAAACCCTTAGGAAAATTCTCCAATTTTAGTTGACCATGTATTCCCGAAGTAGTTCATAAGCGTACAATTTTTGAATAGAAAAAATCTCTCTTTCTTTCGATTCTATTCTAGTATTTATTGAGGTTCAATAAGACCTTTGGCCTTTCATCTCCCTCCGTTACCTTTCGCCTTTCAACATTTGTCCTCATCCTCTTTTTGATGATGAGTAACAAGAACAACAGTTACATTTCGAATTTGTCTCCTAGCATTGGTGGACCATCATGGATTTTGGCCATATGTGTCTTGCGCATCATGAAGAATGGCCTTGGGTATGGGGCATCTTCGTTGTAGGGTTCAGACTTCGTCTTCAGTAGTTCAATATTGGTTCCTCTCACTACTTTTCGTTTCTAGAGCGATGGACATCGCTTTACTGTTCTATTTTCCTTGGTTGTAGATCCCATTGTAAGAGTGTGTCTCCCTCTTGGCATGGGTACCTAACATTGTTCAACATATAGTATATAAGAGTAAATCCAAATAAGCCATCAAGAATAATCATTATAATGCATATGAATGGGGCATAAAATAATTGAAGTATCATTTACAAACTTCCTTGAGTTTGATTCATGGTTCCTCTGCTCGCGGTCAAGTTATGGTGTTCTTTGAGGCTGTCAACAAGGTGTCGGATCTTAATAAAAAAATAAGCATACCATAGGTTAGAAATTTCTCAAATCATATAACTAGAAAGTTTTAGATCTCGAAGAGACCTTTCCAACGATATAAAGAACAAGCAAAACAGACACCTGAGTCAAAAGTTTGTACAAACTCCTCCGACCTATTCGGAGGAGTTAATATTAACTCCTACGACTTGCCATCAGAGGAGTTAATACTAACTCCTCTGACTTGTATTGGAGCGTTTTGAACTAACTCCTCTGATATGTATCAGAGGAGTTTGTTCTAATTCTTTCGATATGTATCGTACGAATTAAAGGGAAATCTTCCAAATCGCTTGGGAGGATTCAAAGGGAACTTCTCCTTCTGGGGAAAGCAAAATTAGAAAAAACCTAATTGTCGAACTAGCAAGAGACAATGAGAGCTTGAGTTCGAAAGCCCATAACTTCTTCATACAATGTCCGATTGAGGTGTCATTTTTTGCAACGCAGAGAACACGGTGAGATGCTTATATCAAGATAATTGAATATTTTTTCCATCATTTGAGTGGATCCATTTCTAATGATGGCCACGACTATCGAGGCTTGCTTGGCGAGAAATACTAGACAATCGTTTTGGCACTTTCAAACCTTGGATTTTGATTTTGTTAGTTGTGTTGGAATCGTAATGGAGAAAATAATACAATTGGCATGTTTTAGGGATGAAAAATTCACTTTGACGAACACCAAAAAGTTGCGCCCAAAGGCATTATTTAATGAAAGTTCAGGTCACGCATTCTTTGTTGCTTCACCCAAATTTAATTTCGCTAGTTGCGAGGTCATATGTGATGTATAATCTCCTGAACCACCCATTGAGAATGAGGTTATTCATTAATAGCACAAAGTTATAAATATTCCAAAGCTGCCAAGTGACGTCCAGTGCGCGTAGCACTATCTAGGAGCTGAAAGGACCAAATTTCTCTCAAAGTGCATTTCAGAGCCAACGCAAGACCTGTAGGTGTTGTGATTAAACCATCTGATGTTGGGCAAGGCTTCCACAAAATATATTTAGTTTTAATGTCAAGAAACGCAAAACAAACAAGCTAGTACCATGTGCATGAAGAAAGCCATTGGGAACACTAAAACCTGATTATGAGTGTGATCTGAAGCGAATCAGGTGAGATAGGCAATTATTGACCAACTGTCTAGATAGGCGTGGAGATTTTAGTCATTGGAAATGTAAGGAGATTGGTTGATGAACACAACAATAAGGGATCCGAGTTAGGAGAGGGACAAGATAAGCCTCAAGGTGAAATTAGGCTATGCTGACCTGATCAACGTTGGCGAGAGGGATCAAATTGTCTTCGATGTTCTCGATGACGACGAGGGGTTGACATCCTTTTGCTGATGCATTTGTGACAAGAGAGGGAAACTTATCAACAGGTAGTGCGTAGAGGACAAAGAGGTGAAATTTGTTGATATGTAGTGCAATGAAGCAAAAGAGAAGCGTGTTTCCAAAATGTGATGCAACGATGCAAATGGAAAGGGGTCATTTGGTTAAAGTTGTGCGCGTAGAGAAGATATTCATGTGACCAATGCCAGTGAGATGGCATTGATTATGAAATATTTTCCGATGATGAAGATGTGTGTCAGTGAGGTTTAGCGGAGTTACGATGGCACATCAACCATTTTCAAAGGGATGTGGACGATGAAATTATGAAAAAATCAATCTCATGTCAATGCAAAGGTGGAAGAGGGATGTGTGCATCAGTACACTATGTATCAGTGCAGGAAGAGGGGACTCGCCAAAGTGTGGATTGTCAGGAAAAAGAGATCTGAGGAGGAACTGGAAATGATAAGGCGAGGCAGGGTGAGGAAAACTTAGGCGTAGCTACTCTCACAAGGGAGAGAGTGTGAGGGTTTCAGATGGAAGAATTCAAGGCGGGCCAATTTCTTGTCTTGGAGAGGAGCTAAGACAAGAAAATTGGGAGGGTGTTGTGTGGGCACAACATGTTGGAAACCATGTCCATCAAACACTTTCAAGGTGGTAGGAGACTCGATAAGTTTAGTAGAAACAAGGGCTCTCGAACAAGGAAAATACATGACATAGGTGGAGGCTCCTTCATCCAAAACAATGTGATGTATGTTCTTTCCACAAACCGAAATTTGAATTTGGAATGTTAGGTGGTGTGAGAGTCTCTCCTTAAAATAGTCCAAATTAAACATAATCAGGTTCTACTCCTCAGGATCCATAGCTCCAATAGCTGACAACATGCTTCTATGTTGACTTGGATAGTTTTGTAGAACTTTGAGGGTTGACGTATGCTTAATGCAATGCTCCTATAAGAAATGAACATTGTTATGATTGAAATTATTTACTCCCAAAACTAACTCATTATGATATGCATGCCACAATGATCCTATAAGAGATGAACAGTATTATGATTGAAATTCTTTACTCCTTGGTCTAATCCATTATGATATGCACACCATAATGCTCTTGTAAGAGATGGAAATTATTATGTGATGTTCCAACTACATCACATAATAATTATGTAAGAGATGGAAATTATTATGTAAGAGGAACCTTCGATGAATTTTCTTCTCCATTCCATTTGTGACATTGTTCTTCATAGACAAGTCCTTTTGACTGAATGGCCTTGGCAATAACAATTATCAACTATTCAAGAATGAGAACCTATGTAATCCTTGCATGTTTATGTTTCATTCCAATAGACAAGAAATATCTATTAAAGACATATTCTTCTATATTTTATTTTCACTTATCCATTCATACTACAAAGCATGGATATTGAATTTTTATGACCTTGTTGCAACTTTTGATCTACGAGACATGTAGAGAAAGTAGACTAATGATGTCACTCATGGTTATGGAGTTATTTCTTCCATGATAAATCCTTTCTTCGCATAATTTTGTTTCCCTGCATGTGTCGTTAGTTCACATCCTTGAATGATTTCATACAACAAGAATAGAAAATGGTTTTCAAAAATGCATGCTTTCTTGTATTATAATACATAAAAGGACATCTTAATTTTATAGGACTAGGTACAAATTGATTTTCAAACATTTAATTTTTATTTCCTAGCACAAGTCATTACTTCAAACCCTAGATGATTCATACAGCAAGAATATAAAATGGTTTTCAGACCTACATTTTTCCTTGAATCTTATTTTGAAATTTTAATACATAAAGGGAAGACTGAATTTAATAGGTCTAGTTACAAATTGATTTGCACACATAAATTTGTTGTTTTGTTTTATTGTTAATTTTAACAAAACATAGGTTCATAAAATATCTACATAAAAATACCTAGACTTCAGCAATATCAAGAGGGTTAGAAGGTGGATCATTTTTGGTTTGGAGTTGCTTCTAGACAAAAAGAACCTTCATTTGTGCTCGTGTATAGATTTTTCACTTACTCTCCAAAAAACTAACCACCAATGTGTTTGGCGGAAATTGAGTTAAGACAAATTGTTTGAATGCAAGAAGGGGCATGACTATCAAATAAATATTTTCGAGGCCCATGGTCCTCAGCACAACCATTGCTTCAAATAAGAAATTATTCCATTAGTCGGAAGCTTCATTGCTTGGAATTCATAATAAATAACCACATGACATAGATTTGAACACGAGTTGGAAGGATGACAATTTCTCTTCTCGACCACCTTAGCTAGACCTAATTGAAAATATTAATGTGTCTCCTACAATGTTGTTATACTAGGTTACATGATTACCTAATAAAAATGGCAGTGTACAAGTCATTGCTATAATTGAGATTTACCAATCACAAAACTACTCTCTATAACTATTTGTGATGATAGAAATGTGAATTCTATGGAGAACCACACGTTAAAGAGGTAGGACCATGTCAGTTTTAGCAACTATGAGAATGGTAATGAGTCAAATGGTGTTGACCACAAGATTTTTTGTTGCATAAGGAATGAGGATGTAAGTTTTAGCAACATGTGAAGAATGTTGTTGGACATGCTTTGTATCCTCACTTAAGATATTCGAATAAGCAATGTAAATCACCAATTTCCCTAAGAAAGTAAGTAGCTATATTGCACACTGACATGTTCTCATCTATGAGTATATGCGCTACAATGCAACACCTAGAGTGAGTGGTGACACCTTTCATATACATTACAATGCTTATGAAAATGATTGTTATTGTAATGTTTTCAACCATTGTAATCAATTGCTTATTTTGTATACCAATTTTATACCAATGCCTTGATATGATTTGCCAAGGTAATTTAGCTTAACAGATTTCTAAAAAGCTAACAAATGTAATAAACAAAATAGTTCTTTCAACAATTACACAAATAAATTATGATAAAACAAATCTAGAAATTTAGCAAATTCAAAGATAGGATTTCAAGACCGTTGACAACAATACATGTTGCAAAGGGTCAAAAAAAATCTAAAAGAAAAATAGTCTATGAAGTTACTCATAAATTTTATGGGATAATAAAACATTATTGGTGATCTGTAAGGCCTCAAATCATATTGAACCAAGTGAATGAGAAGTTAACAAAATTGATATGTTCTTGACTAATTCATGAAGAATCAAAAAGCAGATTGACTTATTCTTGGCTAATTAACTACGAAGAGCATTTTTGGCTCATAAAATTTTCACAAAACATATTGTAAACTTTAAACAGATACAATAAATTTTAACAACTGAAGTACCCATATTTTGACTTGAAAAGTTAACCTAGTCGACAGGGAATTAATGTAAGTTGGTGGATTTCTTTGTAGTTTATCTTCTCTAGCTTGTCATGTGTTATGTAGCAAAATCTTTAATGGTTAAATATAGTTTTGGAAAATATTAAGTGCAATTTAATTTAGAAAAATGAAACTCCACCTAGGTATTAAGTGAATATATAAATGCACTACAATACACTTTGCTAGAAATTGCTTTGCTGCAAAGAGGAAAAATCCACAAGTATCTAAAGAATAGAAAAGCCTTAAAATAATAAAAAAAAAATGACAGGTTCTCGATTAATTAACTTTTAAAGTTAAATCTTAAGCCTAGGTCCCATTGCACTGCCACTCTTTGAGTTAATAAAAAACACAAGAGGAACCTTCGGTGAATTTTCTGTCAGAAAAACAGGATCGCAGAGAAATAAAATAAAACAAATGCGAAAATAAAACACATAAGATACACAATACAATAGAGACACAAATATACGTGGTTCACCCAGTGTGAGATACATCCACTAGAGATATTTATAGGTCATTCCTTTATTATTATCCAACAAATGAAGGGATACAACCTACCGCAAACCCAATGTAATTTCCTCTTCTTTCTCTCACTGTCTCATATCTCATAATGCAATATTCGCAATGATACATAGTCGCAATACATTTCCCTCATAAAACAAGATTGTCTTCTAGGGAAAAAAACCCTAACATAACTTCTACCATCAGATATGAAACCTTATAATGAACGGTCCATATTTGCAATGAAATTACAATATAAATTTACAAGGCAATTTTTCCTTCAGGGGCTTCGCCTTTGAACCCCCGTCGCGGGCCCACTTTCCCTCGGACCCCGTAGAGGGGGTAACCCCTCTCTGCACTCCCCTGCGTGGAGGAGTGTACATTCTTTCGGGGTGTAAAGTATTCATGTGATATAAACATGGCTGAAAACAAAGACCTATGAATCAGGAAGATAATCAAGCTCCACAACCAATAATCTCCCACTTGGAGACTGATCTCAACAACTCCACCGTTGTTGTATCTGTTGGACTATGAACCTTCTTGGACCTGGAAAATTTATCAACTTCACCTTCATGCTTGAAGACCAACTAAAACTGAGCAAGAACTCAGTTTCTCCCTACTTACTCCCTTAGTTAACATGTCTACATGATTCTAGCTAGTGTGTATCTTTTCCAACTTCAAATGTCCATCTTCCAAGACAGATCATATGAAATGGTACCTAAGTTGTATATGCTTAGTATTCGAATGGAAGGTTGAGTTCTTTGCAATATGAATGGCACTCTCACTGTCACGGTACAACCTGATATTCACTTGCATCTTTCCCAATTCCTCCATAAA
Source organism: Picea engelmannii (assembly GCA_009831015.1). Classification (NCBI taxonomy): domain Eukaryota; kingdom Viridiplantae; phylum Streptophyta; class Pinopsida; order Pinales; family Pinaceae; genus Picea; species Picea engelmannii. The sequence continues at coordinate 77,059 of ML798510.1, read as the reverse complement.
CCTTTGTAACCAAATCATTTATTTACTAACCTCTGTAGAAACAACATACTTTGCTTCTGTTGTTTAAACTGCAACAACCTTTTGCAGTTTCGAAATCCAACTTATTGTTGTTCCACTTACAGTAAAAACATACCATGTGGTGCTCCTCCTGCTATCTTTATCCCCTGCCATATATGAATCAACATATCCTTGTAGAACAGTGTATGAACCTTCAAAACATAATGCATGAGTAGCAGTACCTCTCAAATACCTAAGAATCCACTTTACTGCCTCCCAATGTTCTTTACCTGGATTTTTCATATACCTGCTCACAACTCCCACTGCATGTGCAAAATCTGGTCTTGTGCAAACCATCGCATAAATCAAACTACCAATTGTTGATGAATAAGGGACCTTGGACATGTATTCTATATCCTCATGTGTCTTGGGACATATTTCCTTAGTTAATTTGAAATGGTTATCCAAAGGTGTACTATCTAGTTTTTCATTCTGCATTCTAAACCTCTCCAACACCTTCTCTATGTGCTCACCCTGAGACAATGTCAATTTGTGATTTTTCTTGTCTCTTGTTAATCTCATACCAATGATTTTCTTTGAAGCACCCAAATCCTCCATTGCAAATGAATTAGCTAATTTATTCTTGAGCACATTTGTATCCTACATATTAGACCCTGCAACAAGCATGCCATCTACATACAATATCAAGATAATATAGCTTCCATTTTCTAGCCTTTTAAAATAAAAACAATGATCAAAATGACATATACTATAACCTTGTTTTGTCATAAACATGTCAAACTTCAAATACCATTGCCTTGGAGCTTTATTTAGGCCATACAAGCTCTTCTTCAACCTACATACCAAATTCTCCTTCCCTTTGACCTCATACCCATGTGGTTGTTGCATATAAATCTCTTCCTCCAAATCCCCATAGAGAAAAGTTGTTTTTACATCTAACTGTTCAAGATGCAAATCTTATGCTGCCACAAGACTTAAAATAGTCCTAATTGAAGTCATTTTAACAACAGGAAAAAATATTTAATCAAAATCTATACCTTTCTGTTGTGCAAACCCCTTTACAATAAGTCTAGCCTTGTACCACTTTTTTCCTCCGTCTTCTTCCTTCAACTTGTAAACCCATTTATTTTGCAATGGTATTTTCCCTGCAAGCAACTGAACCAAGTCCTAAGTCTAGTTATTTACAAAGGAATCCATTTCCTCTTTCATGCATTGTTCCTACTTCTTTTTTGTGTCTACCTACATTTCCTCTTCATAACATTCAAGTTCACCCGAATCAGTCAACAATAACTAATACAATGAGGGAGAGTATTGTTTAGGGGGTCTACTTAACCTGGTATATCTTCTAACAACAATTGCATGAGTTTGAGGTACATGTTGCTCCTGTTGTTGTACATTTTGATTTTCTGGTTCCTTTAGAATTTCTTTTTCAATGATCTCATCAAGCACTGTGTAATCTGGTTTTTCTTTTTCTTGTTTATTTCCCTGCAACTGATCTTTGTACATGACCTTCTCATTGAATATGACATCTCTACTCCTTATTATTTTGTTATTTTCATAATTCCATAAGCGATAACCAAAATCATTAACACTATATCCAATAAAGGTACACTTCTTGGATTTTTCCTCAAACTTTGTTCTATTTTCTTTATCAATATGAACAAATGATTCACAACTAAAAGTCTTCAAAAAATAATAGTTTACCATTTTCCTGTCCATGTCTCCTCTAGAATTATACCATCCAAAGAGCTTGAAGGTCCTCTATTTATTAAGTAAATAGCAGTATCTACAACATCTGCCCATAACTGTAAGGGAAAACCAACACGCAATCTCATACTCCTTGCACGCTCCATGATTGTCCTGTTCATCCTTTCTGACACACCATTTTCTTGTGGTGTTCCTGGAACAATCTTCTCTTTACGAATCCCATGGTATGAACTGTAATCACCAAACTCCTTGCTACAATATTCACCTCCATTGTCTGATCTAAGACACTTCAACCTTTTTCCTATCTCATTCTCAACCAAAGCTTTCCATTTCTTAAAAGTATCAAAAACATCATATTTTTGTCAAATGCAATAAACCCGAGTTTTTCTAGTTGCATCATCAATAAACGTAACATAATAACGAGAGCCACCAATAGATGATACATGAGATGGTCCCCATACATATGTATGCACAAGCTCTAACCTTTCACTCTTCTTTTCTTTTCCGACTCTGAGAAATTTGACTCTCTTATGTTTTCCATAAACAAAATGCTCATATAAATCCAAATTAATTTGTTTAAGATCTGGCAAAAAAATTATTTTGTGAATTATTTGCATCCCCTTCTCACTCATGTGTCCAAGCCTATGATTCCACAGTGTTGTATTCACTCCTGTAGAAGCTAAAGATATAGAAGAGTCAGTATTACCAGTACATAAATACAATGTACCTACCTTCTCTCATTTTGATATCACCTATGATCCTTTGGTGACCTTCCACATATTATCTGTAAATATGGATATACAACCTTCACTTGCCAACTGCCCTGTTGAAATTAGATTTTTCCTTAGATCTGGAACATGTCTTACGTCTTTCAACAACCATTGGTTTCCATTCCTTTGATTTATTTTTACCTTTCCCATTCCAACAATTTTGCACGGTGCATCATTACCCAAATGAACATGTCCAAAATCACCTTGAACATAATCTAGAAAATGTTTCCTATGGGGTGTGGAATGAAATGAAGCCCTTGAATATACTACCCAGGACTCAAAAATATTATCAACAGAAAGAATCAAAGCATCTTGTAACACATCACATGTTACATCTGTTTCCTGATTTTTCTCCAGTTGTCCATCTCTTTGTTTCTTTGGAGCTCTGCAGTCTTTCATTAGATGTCCTTTCTTCCCACAATTCAAACACTCTATCTTTCCAAATTTGGATTTGGATCTTCCCTTCCTAGAATTCTCGCGGTTCCCTGAGCCCTTTCCTCTATTCTTTTGTCTTCCCCTATTCTTCGTGTTTAACGCATTACATGATGTCTCACCTGTGTTTTTCCATCGCATTTCCTCACTAAGGATAACACCAACAACATTATCAAATTTTAAAGTGTTTGAACCAGAGAAAGAGTTACTTACATCTATGACCAAGTCGTTCCATCTTTCTCAAAATGAGCACAAGACTAGAAAATCCATGACCTCATCATCAAATTCCACTTTTACAGAACTTAGTTGCTTAGTAACCGTATTAAATTCATTTAAATGATCTGCAACATACCCACCTTTTGGCATCTTCATATTAAATAATCTCTTCATTAAAAATGCCTTATTGGACGCCGAGGGTTTTTCATACAATTTAGCCAATGCATCCATCAGCTCCTTCATTGTCTTTTCTTTCGAAATATTGAAAGCCATCGACGCTGTCAGGCTCAGTCGTATAAATCCTAGTGCCTTTCTGTCAAGAACCTCCCATTCTTCGTCCTTCATGGTCGTCGACTTCTTTGTTGTTCCACCCAATGGTAGGAATGGATCCTTCTAATATAAATAATCTTCCATATGCATCTTCCATAACTAGTAGTTTTGGTCGTTAAATTTCTCGACCCTACACTTTCCAGCTTCCGCCATTGCTCCCACTCAAACCAAGAACCCTCTTTTTTCTGTGAGTTACCTTTCGTTATGATACCAATTGTTAGAAAAATATGATCACAGAGCAATAAAATAAAACATAGAAGATACACAATACAATAGAGACACAGATATATGTGGTTCATCCAATGTGGGCTACGTCCACCAGAGATATTTTCAGGTCCTTTTATTATTATCTAGCAAATGAAGGTATACAACCTACAGGAAACACGTTGTAACTTCCTCTTCTCTCTCTCACGGTCTCCTATCTCAGAATACAATATTCGCAATGATACATAGTCATGATACATTTCCCTCATAAAAGAGGGTTTCCTTCTAGGGAAAAAAACCCTAACATAACTTCTACCGTTAGATCTGCGACCTTAAAATGAACGGTCTAGATTTACAATGAAATTACAATATAAATTTTCTAGGCAATTTTTCCTTCGGAGGCTTCGCCCCAGAACCCTTGCTTTCCCCCAAACCCCGCAGAGGGGGTAACCCCCCTCTGCACTCCCCCACTTGGAGGAGTGTACATTCTTTTGGGGTGTAATGTCTTCATGGGGTATAAACACGGCTGAAAACAAAGACCTCTAAATCAAGAAGATAATCAGGCTCCACAGCCAACATTTTCTTCTCTATATCATTTGTGATGTTGTTCTTCATAAACAAATCCTTTTGAGTGAACAACATTGGCAGTCACATTTATCAACTATTCAGGAATGATAGCCTATGTAATTATTCTATGTTTATGTTATGTGCCAGTAGACAAGAAAGATCTTTTTTTTTGTGACTGGCGTAATCGACAACTCACGGTTCTCGTATTCGCGTGACACGGGATCGATTTTCGTTTGCTACCTCTGTAACCTCCAGGTGTGTCCACACAGCCCGCAAGCATGGGGCACGGGTAAATCAAGGTGAGAAACGAACTTGAGACCTCATTTTTACATTTCCTTCCATTTACACGACACTTGCCAATCGATCTACACCCATGTGGGCGACAAGAAAGATCTATTAAAAATGCATTCTTAGATCTTTTATTTTCTCATTTATCCAGAGCATGTATTGATCATTTACAATCAAGTTGCAATTTTGGATCTATAAGAGATGTGGAGAAAGTAGAATAATTATGTCACCCATAGTTATTGAGTCATGTCTACCATGATGAATCCTTTCTCTACATAACTTTTAGTCATGTCTACCATGATGAATCCTTTATCTACATAACTTTTAGTCGTGTCTATCATGATGAATCCTTTCTCTACATAACTTTTATTTCACCTTATGTGTTATTAGTTCACATCCTTGGATGATTTCATACAACAAGAATATAAAATGATTTTCAAAACTGTATTTTTTCTTCTATTTTAAGACATAAAAAAAAGGTCTAAATTTTATAGGTCTAGGTACAAATTGATTTTCAAGCATTCGATTTTCATTTCCTAGCACATGTTGTTAGGTCAAATATTGAGATCATCCATATAACAAGAATATAAAATGGTTTTCAGACCAACATTTTGTATTATATTTTAAAACTTTAATACATAAAAAAAAAGACTTAATTTTGTAGGTCTAATTACATATTGATTTTTAGACATTCAATTTGTTGTTTTGTTTGATTGTTGATTTTAACAACTGTAGATTTTAACTTTGTATAATGTTTTACTGCAAACAGATTTTTGAATAAAAAAAAAACGGAAAAGATACAATGGCAAATACACACATTACACAAATAATTTTCCCCTGGAAACTCAAACCAGGAAAACCAACATATTCTATATTCATTCACATCATAAATTGTTTACAATACAATATACATTTAGGATCCAACGACATCCAAACCCTAATCCAATGACTTGGATTAGTCAACAACCCTAATTCCTTAACTGGAAAGAGAAAATCATTGGCGAAAAACCATGTGCCGAAAAATTGCTCGGAAATGGACACGAAAATTGGTAAAAAAAAATTGGGGGCGGATCCCCCCTATGATCTTCCAGGAAAGGGGGCACTTTTCCCCCCTCTTACCCCCCTGTGTGCCTAGTGAAACATAAACATTAGTTCTAGTCGTGCAAAGAATATAACACATACCCAACATTCTCCCACTTGTTGTTTTCTTTTCATACAATGGGTTACAAGGTTACACAGTCAACAATCCAGAGCAGCGATGCCCATAGATCCTCTACACCAAGAGAACTTCTCAGTGCTCACATATTTTGTTAATGAATCTACAACATTCTTCAAAGTGTACACCTTCATCAGCAACACCTTTTCTTCAACCATGTCTCTCACAAAGTGATATCGAACATCAATATGCTTTGTCACAATATATCATTATAGCTTGTCGTACCAACCCAATACCTGAACACAATCTTTGTAACCATATTGCTTCCTTGATTGCATGAGTGGTTGCCATGTATTCTACTTTTGTAGTTGAAAGTGTCACTACAAACTGTCTTTTGCTCATCCAACTGATTGCTCCTCCAAACAGGTTAAACACATACCCTCTTGTAGATCTTCTATGATCTAGATCTCCATCCCAGTCTACATCCACAAATCCATGTATGTTCAACACTATGTCCAAATATGGTCTTCCTTGGTAGCACAATCCATAATTAGTAGTGCCAGCCAAATACCTGAAAACCCTCTTTATTGTTGTCCAATGCTCCTTCCATGGTTTTAACATATACCTGCTCAAAACTCCATCTGCATGTCCAATGTCTGGTCTAGTACAGACCATTGCATACATCAAACTGCCAACCGCACTCATATATGCAACATGAGACATGTCTTCCTCCTCTCCCTATGTCTTGGGACACTGATCCACAAATAACTTTACACCTACAGGAATAGGTACCCTGACCGGTTTACATTCCTGCATATTAAACCTCTGCAATATTGACTCGACATATTTTCTTTGATTTAACCAGAATTTCTTGGTTTTCTGATCTCTTTTAATTTCCATGCTCAAAATGAAATCTGCAGCACCAAGATCTTTCATGTCAAATTTAGAGGACAACTGAATTTCCACATCCTTGATAATCTCCTTATAGTTTCCTATCAACATCATGTCATCCACATACAAGACCAAATAAATCAAATGATTGCCAATTAATTTAAAATATACACAATAATCCTCTTTACTTCTTTTGAAGCCAAGACCCAACATATAAGTATCAAATTTTTGATACCACATCCTTGGTGATTGTTTTAAACCATACAGGGACTTTTTCAACTTGCATACCAACGCCTTCTTTCCCATTATATCAAAGCCTTTTGGTTGTTTCATGTAGATTTATTCTTCTAGATCCCCATGTAGGAATGTTGTCTTCACATCCATCTGTTCTACTTCAAAATCAAACGCAACAACAATAGATAACATAAATCTAATAGAAGTTAACTTGGCAACAGGAGAAAAAATCTCACCAAAATCAATTCCCTCAACTTGGGAATAACCCTTTGCTACTAACCGAGCTTTGTATTTATCCACTTTGCATTTTTCATTCAGCTTATTTTTAAATACACATTTGTTGCCAATGGGATTTCTTCCAGTCGGCAACTCCACTAGATCCCAAGCCTCATTCTTATCCAAGGTTTCTATTTCTTCAACCATGGCTTTTTTCCAGAGTTTTCCATCCTCGGAATCCACTGCCTCCCTAACAGTTCTAGGAACATCATCAGTAATAGACAAAGAAAATTTTGAATGAAAATTAGGTGGAGTATACCTTTTCGGTATCCTTTTTCTCGCATTGATCTCCTTGATACTAGAGTACGAAGATCTTCTTCTTCTGTTTCATGTTGTTCTGTAGAGTCTGATTCATCATCCTTTGGCTCAAAATCTATTTTCTCTGGTTCTTCCTTACTTGGTAGGACTTCCTATTTAACAACACCCTTCATTTCTCTAAAAATCACATATCGTCTATACACAACCTTCTTAGTTTTAGGGTTTCAAATCTTATAACCTTTGAGACCATCTTTATACCCAATAAAGATACACTTGTCAACCTTCTTATCTAGCTTACTCGTGTTTTCCTTTGGAACGTGAACATAGGCCTCACAGCAAAATATCATGAGATGTGTGAGAGAGGTTTTCTTACCAGTCCATACCTCATGTGGAGTCTTGTCATCTAGTGATGGTGAGGGTGATCGATTGACCAGGTAACATGCAGTACCCACTACCTCTACCCAAAATTCTTGCCCTAACCCAACACCATTGAGCATGCACCTTGCTTTTTCCATATGTATCTTGTTCATTCTTTTTGCAACTCCATTTTGATGAGGTGTATAAGAAGTAGTCTTCTTCCTTACTATACTGCATTTCTTAAAGAATTCTTCAAATTCATTCTCGCAAAAATCTCCACCATTATCTGTCCTCGGCACCTTAATTATTTTCTCTATTTGATTCTCAACAAGTCTGCCTTAAACTATTTAAACCTGTCAAAAACTTCAGATTTCTTCCCAAGAAAATATATCCAAGTATTCCCAGAGAAGTCATCTATAAATGAGACATAGTACACATATTTTCTCAATGATGGAACCGTCACAGGTCCAAACACATCATTGTGCACTAGCTGTAAAATTCCTTCTACCCTCATTGCACCAAAGGGGAATCTTACCTGATTATGCTTCCCATATATACAATGTTCACAGAAATCAAAATCCAGAAAGAAGTTAGACATACCTTCAACCATACCTTTACCGTGTAGTATTCGAAGACCCTTCTCTCTGATATGCCCCAGTCTTTAATGCCACGGCATAACATTTTCTCTAGAGATTGTAAGAGATTTTTCTTCTTCTACTCCAATATCAGGAACAATGGAACTATTACACCCATTACTAATAATGCTTCCTTGCAGTTTATACAGATTTCCAATCCGAACTCCCTTCAACAACACCATTGCTCCTCGAACCATCTTGCAGGTTTTTTTTCAAATATTGTTTTTATCCCTTGCATCGTCCAATAGAAATCAAATTTATGGAGAATCCTGGGATGTGTAGAACACCAGACAATGTTCTAATCCTTGCATCTATGAGTCTCAACTTGAATTTTCCTCATCCTATGATTATGGTTGTCGAGCCATCACCTAGGAAAACATTACCTCCATCATACATTTCATATTCACAAAACCACTCACTGTGGGGAGTCATATGAAAGGATGCACCTGAGTCAATCAACCATGCCTCGTGATATGCATGTGTGCTTGAAGAAGCTAAGTACACATCCCCTCCTTCCTTGGAGGTCTTTTCTTCAGTATAGGGAGCACCTTTAGATCCCTTCACTTTCTCAACGCTTTTGGATCTACATTGCTTCTTGAAGTGCCCTTCTTTCCCACATCTCCAGCATAACTTTACAAACGTTTTGGGAGATTTAGATCTATCCTTAGACTTAGATCTATTTATTTCTTGGGAGTGTCCTCTTGCAAATAATGCTTATGTGCTCTGTCCTTCCATGTTCTTCTATCTTATCTCCTATGACAACAAGGATGAGACCACATCATCAAAACTCAAGGTAGTTGTATTACTACCTATGGCCACAACCAGACTATCCCACGAGTCTGGTAAAGAGCACACAACTGACTTACCACAGTATTGAAGGCATTCAGACGCTATGTCACTAATTTTGCATCTCTCATCCTCGGGTTATACAACTTTTTCCACAGGAATAGTTTATTTACCAAGGACTTAGACTGATACAAGTTCCCCAACTTATTTCATAACTCCTTGGTTGTAGTTTCCCCCAACACATTCAGTGATACTGAATCTGAGAGACACAATCGGATTGTGCTCTTCACCTTTCAATGAAACTTTTTTCAGTCATCTACTGACGTTCTTGTAGTTCTAATCCCTAGATCCACCGTGATCCACTAATCACTGTCTACCAACAGATCTTCCATCTTGAACTTCCACATCTCAAAACTTTTGCCCATTAAATTTCTCAATGTCTATTTTCGAACTGCATTCCATTTCCTTTCACTTGAAGAATCAATATCGTAAATCTCACACTGTAACAAAGCTTATCACATTCCCAAGCCAAACCCATGACCACAAAGGCATACCCCTAAAGCCAATAATTTGTCTGATACCAAATGTAGATTTTTACCTTGTACAATATATTAATGCAAACAAATTTTCAATAAAAGAACAGAAAAGATACAATGAAAAATACACACATTACATAGAGATTTTTCCCCTGGAAACCCAAACCAGGAAAACCATCATATTCTATATTCATTCACATCATACATTGTTTACAATACAATATACATATATGATCTAGAGCATCCAAAACCCCAATCCAATGACTTGGATTAGTTAACAACCCTAATTCCTTAACCGGAAAGAGAAAACCATGTGCCGAAAAACCACATAAAAATGAACACAAAAAACCGGTAAAAAACAATCTGGGGGCGTTGCCCCCAAACCCCTGAGAAAGGGGCCACTTTTCCCCCCTCTTACCCCCCTGCGTGTCCAACGCAACGTAGACACTAGTTCTATTCATGCAAAAAATATAACACATACCCAACAACAACATAGGTTCATAAATTATCAACATAAAAATACCTAGATCTAAGCAATAGCTAGAGGGTCAAAGGGTCCAACCAATAGGTGGATGTTTTTCGTTTTTGGGTTGCTTCAAGTCAAAAAGAAACTTCATGCATGCTAGTGTGTGGCATCTACACTTACTCTCTCCAAAAAACTAACTCACCAATATGTTTATCAAAACTTGACTTAAGACAAACTACTTGAAATCAATAAAGCATGTGCCTTCCAAATAAACATTTTCAAGGGCCACAACCCTCAGCACGGCCAGTTCTTCCAATACATTGTTCTTCCCTTAGATAGAAACGTCATTGCTTGGGATTCATGATAAATAACCACATGACATAGATTTGAACCCAAGTGGGGAGGATGAGAATTTCTCCTCTCAACCACTCAAGCTAGACCTAATTGACAATATGAACTTGTCTCTTACAAGAAACTATTCCATTATGCAAATAAATCATCTATTCAAAATGCTTTCCTCCTTTGAGTTGACCATTGTTTCAAGTTCAATTGTCATGGATTGAAAGGTTTTTTTTTGGGTGTTTCTGGGGAGTTGCAACCAATGCCAATGCGACTAAGCTAAACCAAACACCTTTGTAAATGTTGTCATACTAAGATGTATGCTTAACCAATAAAAATGGTAGTGTACAATTCAACAATAATTGAGATTTGCCAATCACTAAACTACTCTCTAAAACTATGTGATAATAGAAATATGACCATGTCAGTTTTAGCAGCTACAAGAATGGTAGTAAATGTCAAATGACGTTGAACACATGTATTTTTTCTGCATAAAGAGTGATCATGTGAGTTTTAACAACATGAGAAGAATGTTGTTGAACATGCTTTATATCCTCACTTAAGATATTCCAATGAGTAGTGTGCATCACCAATTTCTCTAAGAAACTAAGTAGTTATATTGCACACTGACATGTTGTCCTCTTATGTGTGTATGGGCTACAATGTAACAACTAAAGCGATCAGTGACACCTTTCATATGCATTCCAATGCTTATGAAAACGATTGTTATTATAAGGTTTCCAACAACTATAATTGACTACCTATTTTGTGTACCAATGCCTTGATATGGATTGCCAAGGTAATTTAGCTTAATAGCTTTCTAAAAAACCACATAAAACATTTATTTCAACAATTACACGCAAAAAATAATGGTCAAAACACAAATCTATCCATTTAACAAATTCAGAGATAGGATTTCAGGATTGTGGACAACAATACATAATGCAAAGGGTCAAACAAAAAATATATAAAAAAAAATAGTCTATGCAATTGTTCATAATTTATAAGGGATGTTTAAAAACTATTGGAAACCTCTAAGATCTCTCAGATCATATCAAACCAAGTGAATGAAAAGTTAACAGAATTGTTATGTTCTTTGTTAACTTATGAAGAATAAAAAACAAGACTGACTTATTCTTGGTTAATTAACTACAAAGAGCATTTTTGGCTCATAAAATTTTCACCAAACATATTGTTAACTTTAAACAAATGCAATAAATTTTAACAGCAAGTGAAGTAACCATATTTTTGTTGATGTTTGGGCAGCATCGGAAAGACATTCTACTAGATTGATAATTAATAATAATATTATTAATGTAATAATATATTTATAATATAAAGTATAAATATATATAATAAAGTATATTTATATTATATGTATAATATAATATAAAGTATAAATATATTTATTACCCAAGGGACGCATCTCTTCATGGATGGTCACCATATGTTCTTTATATATAGAACACTCATCATTATAATAAGATATGCATTCACATACAATATCTTCTCATATCAAAAATAATTCAACATGACTCCCAAGAAAATAAGAGGAATCTCTATGTACAACATATTTACTTTGTACTCCTACCTAAATTATAGAAAGAATTTCATAAATTATGGTGGGCAATAATTTCTAGTAAAAATGTCTAATTATCTAAATATGAGGAATGTACTGCATATTTACTTCTATCTATATTTATGCAAAGAATCACATGAATTATGGAGGAACAATTTAACAAAGTCAAATACTATGTGGATGGATTATAACCAAATTAATCTTTGGGTAGTTACTAGAGGTATTCTCCAACTATTTATAAGAAAGAAAAATTAATTTAATTTTAAATTTAATTTTCAAAGAGACGTGTCTGTTTGGATCAATTTAATATTACTATAAAAAGACACAACAATAGACACACATATTTTTATCTCTCACACGTGGGAAGTGATCTAAGGAAGAGGCCGAAGTTTCAAAGTAGTTGAAATTTTCTGAGTGTAAGCATTTTGTGATGTTCTAGAGTTTACTAAAGTAATATCGTTGGAAGTAATTACCACTTGTAGAAAATTGTGCTTGTCTAATTTAACACTAGAAAATCAACATGGTTAGTCGTATGACATCGAGCATACGATGGATGTGTATTAGTAAAAGACGTATCATTTCAAGAGTCACTATATATAGTTGTGCACAAGATAAATTGATCTCATCTAGGAGATGTTTTTTTGTTGTTCTTGTTTCTTGTTCTGGGCACGTCACAGGTAATAGCTCTGAGAAGGAGCCATAATGATAGTTGCAGGAAGCAACATGAAGCAAGACTATCCAGAGATAGAGTTGTGCGCATCCATGTAATGAAGAAGAAGAGGTCATCACATGCAGAGGGAGTAGATGATTTCGAAGACTATATAGCCTCAAAGGGAGTGATGGCTTCAGATGTTTTATGCGGGAAACTGGATAGTCTCATGATGACATGTTGTAGCTATTAGAGAGCTACGCACCAGCCCTGGATGCATGTTGTGAAGTCACTATGGTTTTCCTGTGATGTATAGATTCGTGTATCTGAAAGTCAATGGTCATGAGCTCGTGTGGATGGCGACATTGTTAGAGTCTGTCCCGGATATAATACCTTCCTCATTAAGAGGGAGTGTTGATATTTTATGTAATTTCGGAAGTTATTCTTAAGTGTTAATGTTTCAGCATCGAGATGACATTCTCCCGAGATTGGTCATGGTAATTTGACCAATGGAGAATGGCCCTGGCATAGTCTTCTAAGGACATAAGACTCAAAGTGAATGGCTTTCAACATCCGGAAGGACTGAAATTCTTCATGTGGCACAGATGGAAACCTGATCATGAAGAATGATCCGTGTAGTCACAGAACACTTCTTTGAGTATATGACAATTGCGGGACACTCGGTGTGCAGATTGAAGAAGGCTTTATATGGATTAAAGTAGGCACCTAGAGCATGGTATGCCAGGATCGACAATTTTCTGACAAGCTTAGGATTTACAAACAACAATGTAAATCCTAACCTTTACTTTAAGGTTGTGGATGATGCTCCGATAATACTATTGTTGTAAATGGATGACCTATTTCTAAACAGGTGTGGAAAAGCTCATCTCAGAGTGTAAGAGAAAAACTGGCTCCTGAGTTTGAGATGAAAGATCTCGGGATGATGCATTACTTTTTGGGTCTCGAGGTATGGCAAAGACAGGATGAGATCTTTCTGAATCAAGGGAAGCATACAGTAGAAATCTTGAATAGGTTCGAGATGTTGGATTGCAAGGCAATGGCTACACCTATGGTATCAAATCTGAAGTTGTTGTAGGATACGACTTTAGAGACTGTGGATGTTACTTTATACAGGCATATGGTGGGTTCGTTGATGAACTTGATGAACACAAGACCAGATATATGTTTTGTTGTGAACACCCTGAGTTGATATATGGAGCAGCCCAGGGAGGTTCATTTGGTCGCAGCAAAACATGTGATGAGGTACCTTAAGGGTACATTGGATTATCGTCTCAAGTAAGACCTACAAGAAGAGGATGACAAGACTTGTTTTGGAGGACAAGTGATGAAGTCAACAGATTGAAGATCCAGATGATATTCAGTGCTCAAGAGGGAGTCAGATGATAAATTCCAGAGGAAGTTGGGTACTACAGTAAGGAGCAGGAGGCTCCATCGGATGCAAGAAGTAGTCATGTATGGTGCTCAGTATGGCTGAAGTTGAGTATGTAGCAGCATGTGCAGCAGTGTGGCTTCGGAAGTTGTTGTCTAGGTCATTTGGTCTTGAATTGGAAGTGACATGCATTTGTTGTGACAACGAGAGTTGCATGAAGTTATCATAGAACCCGGTGTTCCATGACAGGTCGAAGCATATCGAGATCAAATACTACTATATCAGGGATATGGTACAAACAAGAGAAGTGAGGCTCCAGTTCGTTACCAGGGATCAAGTTGAAAACATGTTCACCAATTCATTGTCGAGGACGAAGTTCAAGTACTTCAGGGACAAGCTTGGTGTTGTCCCTCTTCAAAGGGAGTGTTCTCATCCAGCATGGAAAAGGGTTGGCACTGAGAACAAATAGAAAAATCTCATCCAACATGAAAAGGGGTTGGCACTAAGTATGGTGGGTCTCATCCAGCATGAAAAAGGGTTGGCACTGAGAACAAATGTAAAATCTCATCCAGCATGAAAAAGGGTTGGCACTAAGAACAAATGTAAAATCTCATCCAGCATGAAAAAGGGTTGGCACTGAGAACAAATGTAAAATCTCATCCAGCATGAAAAAGGGTTAGCATTGAGACCGAGGGTGCACATGATTAGGTATTGATGCATTGCAGGGTAGTGGATGTCTAGGGGACATGTTGTAGCTATTTAGAGCTACCCACATACCTTGGATGCATGGGGTGAAGTCATGTTGCACTATGGATATCATGTGTGGATATGGTAATCCTATCGTAGTGATATTCTTGGTGAAACTCTTGGTGATATTCTAATGGCGAAAGTCTGAGAGTGTAGTGCAGCTGCAATTGATGCAGTTGTGTATGGTACTTTTTATGTGGATATGGAGACTCTCTCTCTCTCTCTCTCTCTCTCTTGTGCGCTACCCTTGGAGAAGGAACGCTCTACTTGTATTGAGTTGTTGCTGCAATTAGCAAATAGGGTTTATATGTTGGTTCTGGAGTAGGTTTGTCGGAATTGTTCTAAGTAAAGGTTAGGATGCTCAGGGATGGCCTTGTGCCTATGGTTGGGTGACAATGATGTGACATTGTCTATGGTTAAACTGATATATTGTAGGGTAGTGGATGTCCTAGGGACTTCTTGTAGTTATTTCAGAACTACCCACGGACCTTGGATGCATTTCCTGTGAAGTCACAAGGGTGCACATGATGAGGTACAAATGCATTGCGAGGTAATGGATGTCATGGTGACATGTTAAAGCTATTTGAGAGCTACCCACACATACTCTTCAAAGGTAATCTTGGCATAATGTAGAACGTCTCCCTCGCTGAGAGAGAGTGTTGATGTTTGGGCAGCATCAGAAAGACATTCTACTAGATTGATAATTAATAATAAGATGATTAATTATTAAGCAATATTATTAATGTAATAATATATTTATAATATAAAGTATAAATACATATAATAAAGTATAAAGTATATTTATATTATATGTATAATATAATATAAAGTATAAATATATTTATTACCCAAGGGACGCACCTCTTCACGGATGGTCACCATATGTTCTTTATATATAGAACACCCATCATTGTAATAAGATATTAATTCACATGCAATATCTTCTCATATCGAAAATTCAACAATTTTCACTTAAATCTTTAATCTAATCAGCATGGAATTAAAGCAATCCCCTAAATTTCTCTATAGTTTATCTTCTCTAGCTTGTATTGTGCTATGTAGCAAAATATTTAATGGTTAAATTAATTTTTGGAAAAGATTACCTGCAACTTAATTTTAGAAAAATAAAGTTTTGCCTATGTATTTAAGTGAATATATAAATACACTACAATCTACATTGCTAGAAATCACTTTGTTGCAGAGAGGGAAAATCCATAAGTATATGAAGAATAAAAAAGCTTTCAAATGATAAAACAAAATTGACGTGTTATTGGTTAATTAACTCTTGAAGTTGATTCTTCAGCTTATGATCCAGGTGGATATTGGTGGCCACCCACCTATTCCACTTGGACCCCCACCATTGTTTCTTTCAATTTTTCAGTTTCCTTAATTGTAGCACAATTTTCTATTTTTGGCAGTTTTTCAGGCCCTGAACTTCCAGAGTCGTTTTGAGGCCCTAAACGACGTTTTTTGGGCATGGTCCGATCAAAAAATACTATCAAAGACATTTCTACCAACCATTGTAGTCTTCGAATAGATCTTTCTAACGATGTATCATATGCGTCAAACGGAGATAGTATGCCAAAGTTACGACCCCGGGAAATTAATGTACCAATTTACCCCGACGAGGCCCATATTCTGGCGTTTCATCTCCTAGGGTTAGGTTTTTTGGATGTTTAGGGTTTCCATTGTTTCTCAAAAATAGATAGGCCTTCGAGCCTCATTGGAACACATAGTTCAGAGCCCTGTAGTCACCACATATCTTCTCAGAGATAAGCTACTAGCGCCCTAGATAGTTTATTTATATTATGTCTGTAAACAAATTTCAATTCTTTGATATTAATGAAATGAAGTGTTATTTCCGCTGCATCTTTGTATTCATGGTTATTTGTGTATTATGTTGCGTTCCTGCATAAATCCGAATCAGTGGTATCAGAGCGATCTACTCTTTCTCGATCCTCCTTTGCATGTCCCCAACGAGGTCGGGGTATAAGGAGTTAGGGCTCAATTTGGTTGAACCTTTGCAAGATCAGCGTTGCAAACCTCGACGGTCACCCATGGGGGACGAAAAGAAAGACGAGGGAGAAGGATATCCTATCAAAATACTGCTCGAGGAGGCCCTTGAAAAACAAAAGAACGCGATGATGGATAACTTCACCCAAATCCTTCAACAATTGCCCAATGGTGGCGCGTCTGCATCCAACAGCCACTCTGGAGGCGCAACCCCTTTTAAGGTACAAGTAAACTTTGTCATTCTCATATTTGATGGTCAAATAGATGCAGACATCGTAGATATATGGTTGAATCTATTAGAAATATATTTCTTGGTTCATGACTTTTTCGACCGGGAGAAGATTATTTTTTCACTGCTCAAAGCTGCCCCCCATGTCAAGGACTCGTGGGAAACCTACTGTGAGAAAAAGGACGAGGAGGAACCCTCCCTATTCTCGACCATACCCACTTGGAATTCTTTCTAAGACGCCATCAAGGAAAAATATTATCTCGTGGGGAGCTATGAGGACAAATACATACAATGGACTACGTTGGGGCAGCAAAGGGATCAAGATGTGCATGAGCTAACGAATCTATTCCATACCCTGCACACAAAGTTGGGTATCAAAGATTTGGAGAAACATTTGGTGTTGAAGTACCGTAGTTATCTACACAGATACATTCAGGAGGAAATGGAGTTCCTCGACATCTCACTCGATACGGCATACCGGTATGCTGCCAAGATTGAGCAGAAATTCAAACAGAATAAGCGAGACTTGGATCTGTGAATCAAAAGCAAGTGAAAGGTGCCCCCAAACCGCAGAACAAAGGACAAAGCCAAGGCATGGCAGCTCGAGACAACCTGCCAAAGACACGAGCAAAGAACAACACCACAAAGTCGAAGAAGGACACGGGAAAGTGGTGTGAGTTCCATAAGAGCTCCACTCACAACACAAGTGAGTATCGGGCCAAATAGTTACTGGTGGTCGAAATGAGGGCTTCTGAATCAGATGCATGCTCCGACACTGAATCAGAACCCGAGAAGGGGAATGACAGAGGGAAGCATATTATCAATGTGGATCCCAATGCCATCATTGCCACCACGAAGATCCAAAAGGAAGAACTGGAAGATCCAGAGGAGGAGGAGCATCTCTTCCACTCCCAGATGTGGGTAAAGGGTTCCCCACTACAGTTCATCGTCGACAGCAGGAGCCAAAAGAACCTCATTTCAGCAGAGGTCGTGAAGTGGTTGGGCTTGCCAACCACAACACACCCACAGTCGTACACCATCGGGTGGCTTCACCAAGGACGGGATCTCCGCATCAACCAACAATGTCGCCTTCTCTACAGCATCAAGCCCTTCACCGATGAGGTATTATGTGACATTGTTCCTCTTGATGTTTGTGGTGTATTATTAGGCCAATCACACTTGTGGAAGCAACATGTTGTGTATGAGTCTCGACCTCGCGTTGTTATTGTTACCTTGGGAAAGAAGTTGTACATGATACCAGAGGTACCACCGCCTGTCACTATCTCTTTGGTTACTGCAAAACAATGCAGTAAGCTCATTTCCAAAACCGGGAAATTTGTTTTCCTGATGATCCGCCCTCAGGGCAAGAAGAAGATTGTGGTCACGACCTCCAGACAGGGCTCCTTCGCACGACAACAACGAATGGACAAGGTCGTGGAGGAGTACCAAGACATCTTCACCTCACCCGCAGGGGTGCCTCTGCATTGTCAGGTCAAACACCCCATCGATCTGACCCCAGGTGCGTCGTTGCCCAATGGACCGATCTATCGGCGCTCTGTTCTGGAGAATGATGAAATCAAGCGACAGATTCAGGAGTTGCTGCAAAAAGGTCACATCCAGCCAAGTTCATCACCCTATGGGAGCCCAATCGTGTTGGTGCAGAAGAAGGATGGGACTTGGATACTTTGTATTGACTATCGAGCACTGAACAAGATCACCATCTGGAATAGGTACCCAATCCCACGGATTGATGACCTTCTGGACCAACTCAAAGGGGAAAAATATTTCAGCAAGATCGACTTGAAGTTCGGGTATCACTAGGTACTAATCGAACCGTTTGATGTGTGGAAGATTGCCTTCAAAGACAAGGAGGGCCTTTTCGAATGGTTGGTCATGCCTTTCGGGTTGACGAATGCTCTTGCAACCTTCATGAGGCTGATGGATGACATATTGTGGCCATTAACCAACTCATTTGTAGTAGTGTACTTGGATGACATCATGATCTCTAGCCAGACTTGGGAAGAGCACCTCCAACATACCCGACGGGTCCTCCAAACACTACAGAAACACAAGTTGTGTGCCAATTTGGAGAAGTGCACTTTTGGCATGACCCAGGTTCAGTGTCTGGGATACATTATTGATGAGCGTGGGATGCATGTGGATCCAACCAAGATCCAAGTCATCCGGGATTGGCCAGCCCCGACCACTCTAACAGAGCTTCGCAGCTTTCTGGGTCTTGCTAATTTCTACCGCATTTTCATGTTGGGATTCTCTCATATCACTTGGCACTTGAGTCAAGTCACCAAGGGAGGAGCGAAAGAAAAATTCTTTTGGTCGAAATCTCAACAGAACCCATTCGCATAATTGAAACATCGCCTCTATTGCGCCCCAGAGATCACATTACTAGGCTTGCAACAACCATTTGAGATTGAGACAGATGTCTCTGACTATGCTATTGGGGCAGTTCTTACTCAACAGGGGCATCCTGTGGCATATCACAGTGTGACATTGTCCGACACAGTCTGAAAGTATCCCACTTATGACAAAGAAATGTATTCCATTGTGCAGGCTTGTCGACAGTGGAAGCATTACATTTTGGGGAAGGAAATGATCATCCACACAGACCACCGACCCCTGTAGTTCATACAGACACAAGGGAAGTTACAGAACGATCGTCATCATAAGTGGTCCACATACCTGCAACAATTTCATTTGAACCTTAAGTACAAGAAGGGCAGCACCAATAATGTTGCAGACTACCTCAGCCAACCACCAATCGTGGCGATAACCACCGTGCTCAACTCTTGTGGGCACGAGACTTCTGATTGGTTGCTTCTCTACAAGAGCGATCCAGATTTAGGCCACACATACAAGACGCTCTTGGAGGGTAACCGAGTTCCAAATTTTCACCTCCAGGATCCACTACTATGTCACCTGGGACACCTTTGTGTTCCTTCAAGCGAGCATGCCAAGATGATTTGGGAAGTGCACTATAGTCGGGTCGTTGGGCATTTTGGGGTTGAAAAAATAGTGGTAGTATTGCAAAAGTATTTCTATTGGCCAAACCTTTGACAAAATGTCGGGAAATACATCAAATCCTACACTGTCTGTGCCATTGCCAAACCGACCATCAAGAAGCAAGGCCTCTATACTACGTTGCCTACCCCTAGTCGACCTTGGGAATCCATCTCCATGGATTACATGTCTTTCCTTGCTTCTACTAAGAATGGCAACGACTATGTTTTCGTGGTCGTAAAAAAAAAATTGAAGATGGCCATTATGGCGGCCTACAAGAAAAATATCACAGCAAAAGCCACTGCTAAACTCTTCTTTGAACGAGTGTGGGTACACTTTGGGATCCCACAATCTATTATCTCAGATCGGAACAACAGGTTCCTCAGTACATTTTGGTCCAGCCTCTGGTCAATGTTGGACACCAAGCTCACCAATTCCACAACTTTCCATCCCCAAACTGATGGCCAGACAGAGGTCGTCAACGGGATGATCGTACACATTTTGCGCATGTACAACTCAAAGCATCCACGTACATGGGATGAGAACCTCCCCTATGTACAACATATCTATAGTCGGGCCCTCCATAGCTCAACCGACCATAGCCCCTTTTAGGTGGATTTGGGATTCCAGCCACTATATCCCATTGACGTAGCCATACCATTTGCAACTACTCAAGATGATTCGACTCATGTCTAGTCTGAAGCTTCCAAGGCAAACAGCTTCATTGAGCGCATTCGGCACTTTCGCCAACAGGTCCATGACATATTGGACAGAACCAATGCTAAGGACAAGCAACGGCATGATCAGCATCGGGTGCAACACAACTTCCAGGTGGGTGACAAAGTGTGGCTACATTTGGAGAAGGAGCGCCTCGTTGGACCCCACCGCAAGCTTCGCCCGCTCCGATATGGGCCATACACCATCACCAAGGTTGTAGGGGACAATGCCTTTGAGCTCAGTATCCCACCATTCCTGGGTCTGCACCCAGTGTTCAATGTGGACCGCCTTCGAGCTCAGTATCCCACCATTCCTGGGTCTGCACCCAGTGTTCAATGTGGACCGCCTTCAGCCTTACTTTCCACCTCTATTGGACACATTCAACATGGCAGAACAACTCACACCAATAGAGTTAAACCCAGACTGCATGGAACAAGCCACAACTGATCGAATTATGGACACACAGATCAAGAACACCCTTCAATAGAGGATCCAACTATATCGAGTTGTCAAAGCAGGCCAACTCCTTCACCAGGGCAAGTGGCTCACCAAGGACCAAGTTCAACAGAGGTTTCATCATCTCATGGAGGAACTCAACGCAATGGGGACCATTGCTTCCTAAGGGGGGAGGAATGATCTAGGTGGATATTGGTGACCACCCGCCTATTCCACTTGGACCCCCACCATTGTTTCTTTCAGTTTTTCAGTTTCCTTAATTGTAGCACAATTTACTATTTTTTGCAGTTTTTTGGGTCTTGAACTTCTGGAGCCGTTTTAAGGCCCCAAACGACGTTTTTTTGGCATGGAAAATATCATCATGATATTTTCTGCCAACTATTGTAATCCTCGAATAGATATTTCTAACGATGTATCATATGCGTCAAACAGAGATAGTATGCCAAAGTTACGACCCTGGGAAATTGATGTACCAATTTACCCCGACGGGGCCCATATTATGGCATTTCATCTCCTAGGGTTAGGTTTTTTGGATGTTTAGGGTTTCCATGGTTTCTCAATAATAGATAGGCCTTCGAGCCTCATTCGAAGACAGATTTCAGAGGCTTGTAGTCGCCACATCTCTTCTCAGAGATAAGCTACCAGCGCCCTAGCTAGTTTATTTCTATTATCTCTGTAAACAAATTTCAGTTCTTTGATATTAATGAAATGAAATGTTATTTCCGTTGCATCTTTGTATTCATGGTTATTTGTGTATTATGTTGCGTTCCTGCATAAATCTGGATCAGCTTAGGTCTCAATCTACTGCCACTCTTTGAGTTCATAAAGACCACAAAAGGAACCTTTCGTGAATTTTATTCTCCACTCCCTTTGTGATGTATTCTTCATACACAAATCCTTTGGAGTGAACGACCTTAGTGTTAGTTTTTAGCTCATAGGGTGTCTTAGTGGTGCCTAAGTTTCCTAGGCCAGCTGATGGACACACCAAGGCCCAAATCACCCTTATTATCTCAGCATAGATCAGAGTTAAGCTAATCAACAAAAAATTTACCTTGAGTGGAATGTGGGGCCCAAGAAGAGAGGGTGTGCCTCATGAAGGAGGCTACCAGTGGAATGTGGGGCCCAAGGAGAGAGGGTGTGCCTCATGAAGGAGGCTACCAGTGGAGTGTGGGATCCTGTCCAAAGGGGGGCAAACACTTAGTGGAGAGTGGGTTCCAGCCCAAATGTGGCGCCCCCAATCTCAGCGATTGAGACCCAAGGCTGGGCACACATCTCAAGGCAAATGGAGGTTGGAAGAGAGATAAAAGGAGGTTGAGGGTGAGAGGACACACATTGCTCATTTTTGTGATTGCAAGTGAGTTGAAGGGGGGTTATTGAGGCTGACGAAGGAGGGAAAGCAGTGCTAGGGCGAGCAGCAAGGTGAGGAGGGCATTTTTAGGTGTTGAAGGCAGTAGGAATGAGGTCAGCATCAAGCCATATCAAGCAGCCAGCATCTTCCCACACTCAGACCGAGTTTTGCAACAGATAAAGGGGCAAAAGGGAGTCATACAGCCTCATCAAGGACATGCAAACTTGGTTGTAAAGTTCAGCAAGGAACAAGGCCTATTTCTGGCCATATTTGCAGTCAATAGCAGGTTGTACAGAAGGTCATATGACTACAGCAAGGAGTGTTGAGACAATTGGGCCATATTGTGCCTGTGGAAAAACTAAGTTTTGCCCAGAAATTTCTGAACTATTCTTGTTGTAAAATTTCCTCAAAAGCCTCAATAAGAAGCCCTCCTTTGTTGGGTTTCCCCACACTGAGGTTTTCAGGGTAACATATGGTGTCGTCTTATTTTTATTCTCAATACTATGTATGCTTCCATTGTCATTTTGCTATTTTATAACTCAGTTGTAGGTTATAAGCATAATTTCCATATTTATATCAACAAGTATATATTTATGTGTTTAGTAAATTACTGGCTATAATTTCATGTGTTGAGTTAGGTAAAAATAACATTTAGCAATCATAGTTCTCAAGCGTAATTCTTCCATGTTTATGTTCCATGCTAGTAGATAAGAAAGATCTATTAAAGACGTATTCTTAGTCTCTTGTTTTCTCATTTACCCATCCATACTCCTGAGCATGGATATTGATCTTTTACGAACTCGTTGCAGCTTTGGATCTATAAGAGATGTAGAGAAAGTAGACTAATGATATCACTGGTAGTTATGGACTCGTGTCTTCCATGATAAATCCTTTCTCCACAAATTGTATTTCCCTGCATGTGTCGTCAGTTCACATCCGATGATTTCATACAACAAGTATATTAAATAGTTTTTCTTCTTGCCGCTGAATCCATATCAAATAAGCTTTTCTTCTTAATATAAAACACAGGCTCAGAAGTCCTAGACATTAGCTTCATTGAATGAGTTTTTCTTCTTAATGTTAAATACAGCATTAAAATTCCTATACATTGGCTTCGCCAAATGTTCTTTTCCTCTTAATGTTAAGAGGCTTACAAGTCCTATACATTGGCTTCATCAAATGAGTTTTTCCTCTTAATGTTAACAGACTACATAAAATGGTCGTTATCCACCCTATTAAGCATCCAAAAGTCAATCATACATTAAAAATGTTGACATTAGCAGATGCGTACTTTGGACGTAGAAAACTAAATACCGAAGTTGATGCAAACTCATTACAGAAACAAGTCTATGGTAGTACAAATCTTTGTCTCATATGGATGATTTGCCTCCAAGAAGCTACAACACCCATGCCAACTGTTGAGATTTGGGTACCTTGGAAAGTGGTCCCCTTGTGTTTGTGAGTCTCTAAACACAAAGGGGGAGATTGTTACCCTTATTACTTTACTTTATGTTCTAATTTCACTTTCACTTAGGAGTTTAAGTCAAAAGTGAAATAAGTCACTTAAGTCATTAAAGTGACATTTAATTCACTTTGTGGGTGAGTTAAAGGACATAAAGCAAATTAAGGAAAGTGGGTATCCAAAGTGAGATTTTAGGATTAAATCTCGCTCATTGATTAGACATGGCTAGGTTGGATCTAGGCCATTGATCTTTTAGGGTTTGACGAAAGAGAGGCTAAAGGAGGGAAAAGGGCAAAGATGAGATTCATTCTTCACTTGAGAGGAGAGAAGGAGAAGAGCTCTTGGGTGCATATCTTGAGGAGGAGGAAGGCGCATAAGGCCAAGGGTTTGGGAGGAGCTTCAGCATGGCACTAGTCTACCATGGAGTATGGGCTACACTTTTATGGAGGGAACATGCATCTAGAGAGGGGCGCATTAGCTTGAGGAGGGCGCATTCTTGAGAAAAGAAGTGCATCATCTCGAGGAGAGGTGAACCTTGAGGGAGCCTACTTGTTGAGGAGAGGCGCACTCTATGGGAGATGGAGGGTGCATGGTAGGGGAGGGCGCACACTATTGCTGAATTTTTGCTTGAGGAGGGGCGCACTTGAACTAAGTGCGCACCATCACTTGGAGGGAGGCACTCTTGAGAGGAGGGTGCAAGATCAATGGCAAGGCAAAGGCAAGGCAAGGGTTTCAAAGGCACAAGCAAAGGCAAGGTCAAAGCAAGAGGCAAGGAAAGAGGTCCAAGGGTTAGCTAAGGAAGAGAGGCGCACCAAGGCAAAGGGCGCCTTGCTTCAAGAGGGTAGCAAGGACATCTTCAAGGGACTCCAAAGCATCCGAGAAGGGTTGTTATTGTACCAGGTTCACTTGTATATGTTTTTTGTGTTGTACATTTTGATTTGAGACCTTCTATATACACTTACTCCAAATTGGTTTTCCCCATGGCGATTTTTCCAGGGTCATGTCAATTTCATGCATGCTTAGAATTGTTAGATCGACATTTAGAGTTGTAAAGATTGTGAGTGTTATGTGTTTTGAGTATTATTGTATGTGTTAATCATTGGTATGAAAATAGTTGCAAGGGCACCTCAAAAGAACACTTAACCACAAAAATTATCAGCAAAAAGTTACATAATTGTTTGTTGTCCTAAAAAACAGCAAATGACAGTTTTGGAAGTTCAAACTTAGAGCTAAAATCTGATCAAAGACATCAATTTTAGCAGCCTTATAGTACCTCATTTCTCTTCATGGTATCAGAGCCCTTGGTGGCAAAGACTTGTTGATTACTAGTGCATTCAGTGGACAGTTTTGTGACAACTCATTGGCAGATGTTTTGGACAGCGTGTTGACAGAGTTTGTGGACATCTTGTGGGCAGATTTGTTGACAGCTGCAGGACTGATTTTTTTGACACTTGTAGACAACCTATTATCACACCTGCGTGGACAAGAGTGAGGTTGATTTAAACAACCTCTTATCACACTTGTTTTTCCAGGAGTGAGGTTGTAGTTCTACTACCTCTTTTCACACATGTGTTGACAGGAGTGAGGCAGTGTTCTTATGCAATTTTAGCATCAGTGTGAGCTTTAGCGGACAACCATGTCAATGTCCCAGATGTGAGCAGAAGATAGGCTAGACGGAGATAGAAACTGGTCCCCTTGGAAGACCAAGATCACTTTCGCCTTAGAGGACCTTGAACTATGGGATATAGTTCATGTTCTCGTTGTTATCCCTTCTCTCACTGCTCCCATGTTGGTGGCAGAGTTCAGGAAGAGGAATAACAAGGCGAAAAGAACTATTTGTGACAGGGTGAGAGACCACGTCATTCCACATTTGACTGGTAAAGACTATGCATTTGAGATGTGGGAGTCTTTATGCAAGCTTTACCAGAGTCCAAACCAGAACCGGAAGATGGTTCTGTAAGACAAGCTCAGGAGCATTCAGATGCTTGATTATGAGTCAGTTACATCATTCCTTGGCAGATTCACTCAGATCAAAGTTGAGCTTGCAACCGTCGGAGAGGTAATGGACCCAGATTTTATGGTGAGGACAGCCTTAAACAATTTTACCAAACCATGGGGTCCATTGTTCGAGGCATTGTTGCCCGAGAGGTTATGCCTACTTGGGAAAGACTTGGGATGATTTCGTTGAGGAGACGAGATGCACCTCAGAGTCTTCAGGACAGCAACAGATTTCTTAGGGTGATGAGGACCTTGCTATGTGGACTAAGGGCAAGAAGAAGAAGACCGAGAGAGGTGCTAGATTGGGTTCCACGGGAGGGGCCAAACCACAGCAGAGTGGCGGTGGGCAAGAGAGAGACATGAGCATAGTGAGATGCTTTGCTTGTGGAGAGATGGGTCACTATGCAGGACAGTTTCCCAAGAAGAAGTAGAAGAAGAAGTAGGATGATACTGCAGCGACAGTAGAGGAGGTTGAGTTCGCAACTCAATTTGCGAGGGAGTGTGTGTATGTTAGTTGTTGTTCAGTTGGTGCACCATCCAACGTTAGGTTGGAAGACAAAGTTGAGAAGGACCTATTGACTCGGAGTAGCGATTCAGAGGGAGCTCAGACTCTATTTTCGTGGACACCATCATCAAGGGTCACTGGTCCACCCGGGACAACTTCAGTTTCAAAGTTGTTGAGACAAAGGGTTGGTGCAAGGGCTTCAGAGCATCAGAGATTGATGAGGAGCAGTAGGGCACCACAGAGGCTTGAGCCTCACTTGGCTACGAAAACGAGCAAATCAGGTTCCGGATCAACTTCAAGTGGAAGTCACTTGGTGAGAGGCCAAGTTGAGGATCTTGGTGAGATGCCTAGATCGAGATACTCTTGGTGAGATACCAAAGAGGAGGAGACTCTTGGTTAAATGCCAAGAGTATCTCGATCTCGGCATCTCACCATGGCAAGATGCCAAGTGGTAGAAATCCTTGGTGGGAGACCAAGGTTGAGATCTTTGGTATAATACCAAGATCTAGGTGATCTTGGATAGGTGGAGATGCACTTCCATTTATAGATCACGCAGGTTGAGCAGATCTGTGTCAGAGACTACTTTTGATGATCAGAGTACAGCCATACTCACAGAGTATTTGCCAGTAGGCAACCATGTCCACTATAGGGATGAAATTGGTGGTGAAGGCACTTTCCTCGGTAAGAGGGAGTGTTGAGATTTGGGTACCTTGGAAATTGGTCCCTTTGTGTTTGTGAGTCTCTAAACACAAAGGGAGAGACTATTATCCTTATTACTTTACTTTATGTTCTAATTTCACTTTGACTTGGGAGTTTAAGTCAAAAGTGAAATAAGTTACTTAAGTCATTAAAGTGACATTTAATTCACTTTGCGAGTGAGTAAGGACATAAAGCAAACTAAGGAAAGAGGGTTTCCTAAGTGAGATTTTAGGATTAAATCTCACCCATTGATTAGACATGGCTAGATTGGATCTAGGTCATTGATCTTTTAAGGTTTGGCCAAAGAGCGGTTAAAGGAGGAATAGGGCAAAGATGAGATTCATTCTTCACTTGAGAGGAGAGGAGAAGGAGAAAAGCTCTTGGGCACATATCTTGAGGAGAAAGCGCATGAGGTCAAGGGTTTGGGAAGAGCTTCAACTTGGCACTAGTCTATCATGGAGTGTCTACCATGGAGTATGGGCTACACTTTGATGGAGGGCGCATTCATCTAGAGAGGGGCGCATTAGCTTGAGGAGGGTGCATTCTTGAGAGAAGAGGTGCATCATCTTGAGGAGAGGCGCACCTTGAGGAGGGAGCCTACTTGTTGAGGAGAGGCGCACTCTATGGGAGATGGAAGGCGCATGGCAAGGGAAGGTGCACTCTATTTTTGAGTTTTTACTTGAGAAGGGGCACACTTGAACTAAGTGTGCACCATCACTTGGAGGGAGGCACTCTTGAGAGGAGGGTGCAAGATCAAGGGCAAGGCAAGGGTTCAAAGGCAAGGTCAAAGCAAGAGGCAAGGAAAGAGGTCCAAGGGTTAGCTAAGGGAAGAGGGGTGCACCAAGCCAAAGGCGCCTTGCTTCAAGAGGCTAGCAGGAACATCTTCAAGGGACTCCAAGGCATCCGAGAAGGGCTGTTATTGTACTAGGTTCACTTGTATATGTTTTCCGTGTAGTACATTTTACTTTGAGGCCTTCTATATACATCTACTACTCCAAACTGGTTTTCCCCGTGGGGGTTTTTCCAGGGTCATGTTGACCAAAAGCTAATGTGTCAATTTCATGCATGCTTAGAATTGTTAGATCAGCATTTAGAGTTGTAAAGATTGTGAGGAGTGTTATGTTTTTGAGTATTATTGTATGTGTTAATCATTGGTATGAAAACACTTGCAAGGGCACCTCAAAAAAACACTTAACCACAAAAATTATCAGCAGAAAGTTACATAATTGTTTGCTGTCCTAAAAGGCAGCAAAGGACAGTTTTGGAAGTTCAAACTTAGATCTAAAATATGATCAAAGACAGATCAGTTTTAGCAGCCTAATAGAACCTCGTTTCTCTTCACCAACATCAGCCTTTGTATCCCTCTCTCTTCTAGAAAGAATCTGTACAGTACCCAAACTGCACATATGGAGCCTATCAGCTCTTCATAAAACATAACTGAAATTATATACCTAGAACACCAACATTAGCAAAATTTATTTCTGAAGATTTAGGTATCTATGAGTATTTTCCATTTTCCTATGTAGGCATAAAAAAAATACCTTAAATTCACCAAAGCTAAATTGGTTTTGCCCCAAAGAAAAGGGGTGAAATAGAATAAGACAGAGCAGTGTTGCAATCTCTGGTTTCTTCCCAGTGTTTCAGGTTGCTGATTTTTCCAAGTTTTTCAGGTCCAAGTTTATGCTTCCCAATATTTTCCAAGAAAAGTTTCTTTGTGATATATTCCCTGAAAGGATATTTACAACATTGAATAGAATACGTTGAGATGTAGAAGAAAATACGAAAGGGTAATACTAATGCCAGATTAGTGTCAAAGGTGTTGCATATCAGAGTCCATATACAAGGCTGAGCCACTGTTTCCTGTTCGCATAAGAAACAGAAAAAGCTTGGTAGTGACTCATCAATGTTCCAGTCTTCAATATACACATACTTGTGAACTCAAACAAATACTCACAAGAAAAAACGATGTCATCACATCCATGACAAACATCATGATAAATCTAGGAAAATAGTATATTCATTTCTGGAATGAGAGACTAAACGACCAAGAATGTAAATTAACCAGGCAAGGTTACTGTCAGTTTCCCTATGCATTTTGAATTTTCAATTACAACCATATGCAGATTCAGACTCTCTATCCCCTACAGATCCCAAAAATGACCACAGAAGCAGCAACATTTTAGACTGCAATATTCCTGCGTAAAAAAGGTAATTCTGTAGTGCACCCAATTAATACTTTTTTGAAGAAATACTATGGAGGCTCAGCTGCAGAGAAATTGTTACTCTTCTATATTTTTAAAAAATTGTTGTCTTTATGATGGACACCTTTTTCCAGATGTCCAAACTATGGCAAGAAAGGAAAGAGAATAAGAAATCACCCCATAACAGTTTAGTACCAGGTTATATAGTTTTGTTGGTCAGCCCACTCACTGAAATTAGATACCAAAATGCTGTTTGTAATATATATACAAAATAAGCAAGGTTACACGAACTGCAGGTGTAATCAGAATCAGCAGAAGAATCCAGTGCAGGTGCCGCAATCCCAAAATTAGGAATCAGGATGCTAACCCTAATTTTTTTTTATAAATATATATTTAAAACTTCAATTTTATATTGAAAAAAAGAAAATGAAATCTGAAATAAAGGATATCAACTATTTAGCTTGCATACTCATATTTCCAATTGCAAAATTACACAAAACCACCAAGTTTGTTGAAGAATTAATCACTGCAATTGCTAGCAGATAGCATCATCAAATATTTAGGCTATAACACCAAAATAATATGACCCAAGATGGAGAACAGTGAAAAGAAAAATCAATTCCTCTAATTGCAAGAGGAGATACAAAACTTACTAGTAGTTAAAAACTGTGTAGTGTGAACAGTCGTTATTGAGATTAGCAAACTATGATAATACATAGGTGGAGATGGCTAAATACAAAGAGAGAACCATTAGATACAGAAAGACACATTGCATGTGAACTTTAACCTTTAAAATGTGAGCTATAGTTCTCTAGAACGCAGACTACATACTACACTAATACAACTCACTGTATAAAACTACTAAAATGCAATATTTATAGAAACATGATGATCACAACAAATCTAATACTAACTTTGAAGTGCTCAACCGGGGCACTTGGGAACAAATCACTAAAATTTTGAGCAAGTTAACAAACAATTATATAAATTGTGTGCTCACTGTTCCTGGAGATGATGTTAAAAATTGTTCAAAACATGCAGCTAGGGGGTATATCTACCACAATTCTGTCACTGAGATACTGATGCACTTTACCGGAAATGGATCCAATACAAAATACAAAAAAATCAAAGAATCCAATACAGATCCAAAATTCCAAGATTCAGAGAAGAAGCAGGTGTGGGTGCAGGGTGCCCTAAGGCAAAGCCGGTAACTATGAAAATAAGTATTCAAATGATCTACTATGCAAGGTAATTCATTCTGAACTTAGTTTACAATTAGCCTCTCAAGAGTGAGAAAGAAACAATCAAGTAATTACTAATTAAGCATCAACCACTTGCAAACTTTGAAATTACATGCAGCTTTTGCCTGAAAATCATATAAACAAGCAGGAGCAACTGTGGAAATCTACAACCCCTAATTAAAAGATATGCATCACATTTACTGCCATCTTGATTTCCGTATCTAATTCTTTGAGTTATGAATGTGAGTGTCAGATCTTGAATTACCAATTCAGATCATGTTAATTATTTAACATCGAGGCTGATTTCATATCTGGGATTGGATCCTATTTGCAGTGCAAAGTTCCAAATGTCTACCAAAACTACAATTACACAGATGAAAAAGAGAAAGGCTGAGCTCCGACCCTGCCCATGCATGGCACGTGCATTTCAAACACATGAATAACATAAGCAGACTTGCACTGCTCTCCTTAACCAGAAGAAAAGTAGCATGTCAAAAAGCTAAGGAATCAATTTAGGCATAAAAAGAACTTGCTGGCACTCCAATTACTGGAAAACAGCACTAATTTCGTTGATCTCAAAATAATTGAAATCAATTAAATGCCTGTGGAAAATGCTCTAGAGAATTGCTATCGACCAATCCTCATCAATTCGTACATTTGGTTTCCGGACATTCACTGCACTAGGATATGATCCTTTTCGCAGCATAAGTGGGCCAGATTCTATGTCAACTCTCTGGTTTGACGGTTCGACAAGAGCAGTTTTTCCTCCCTTTGAGATTTGTGACTTTAATCCCAATAGTATGATTCTCTCTATGACACAGTTGGAAGAGAATATTTTCTTGTCTGACTTATCAGGCGCAAGGTTCACTGATGTAAGTCTACCATTTGAGAACACAAATCGCCGATGGATGTATGCCCCCTTTTTATAATCATAACTTCTCCCATCATCCACATAGAGCTCACCTTCAGCCTCCAATGTATGATTTAATGCTATGACCTGAAGAACATGAAACAAATGGAAGAGATTAGTGTAAAAGAGCCAGACTAGCTGCTATCTCCCACATGCATATTGCCAGCAGAAATCACGCATTTGTAGATTATACTTCCCACATCGAGACCCATGAACTTAAGCTCCTATAATTTTTTTCACCAGAGTAAAAATATACACAAAGATAGTTTTAACGTCATCTTTGTTTTTGGCAAGTTTCCTAGACTTGGTAATAGACAACCTGCAACTTTAATGCTCAGCTTGACCGCCCAATAAACTTTTTCAAACTATTTCTTAACACCATCCCAAAACATGTTGAAATTTACATAGGCTTATGAGAAATTTCATCTATCGGAGAATTTGTTATAGTAGTATTGGCTTGAAGCAATCCTATTTTGTCAGTGAATTTAATCAGATAACCTCTATTTGCTTCTTTTTTTTAACAACCCATTAATTAAACACAGGAGAGATTCCAAATAACAATGCCAAAAACTGTCATAATTGTAACTATATACTGAAACTTTAGATGCACAGCTACATATCATTTCCAATTGAATTCAAGAATTACAAGAATCTGTGTGAATAAAATAGTAGGAACAAGCACATCCAAAGACAGATGCTAAAAAGTATAGTAATCTACCACTCAAATCAAAATTAAAATGTAAATATTGTTTACAACCAAATCTAGGAATACAGATGATCCGAATGGATCCTTGTGGAATCAAAAATGGCTTTATTTTCTCTGGTTATATGCTCGTGCTTAAGAACCCTTGCTAATTTCCATGCTCGAATCCCTTTTTTTAATTTGAGCCTGTTTTTCAGCTTGTTCCAATGCAAAGCCTTGGAAGAATCCTGTATTCAGTGCCTTGGAGAAGTTCGGCAATGCCTTTGAAATGACTAAGGCAAAGAGAATGTGGAGTTTTCGTTATGCAGAGGAATGGAGTCGTCGAAGCAAAGGTCTTACCTCCACGCTCCACACAAAGAAAGGGTAAAAGGCTTGAAATAGGCTAAGGCAAAGCGTATGTAGAGCTTTTGTCACACGGAGGATCAGGCGAGTTAGAGAGAGATGTTACCTCTATGCTCCACGTAAGGATAAGGCAAACAAACTTGAAATACTAAGGCAAGGAAGGAACGCAGATCTTCAGCCATGCGGAGGATTCAAGCAAGGCGGGGGGAGGTGTTACCTCCTCACTCCATAATCCATTTAAAGGCAAAGGTTAAGGCAAACAGGCCAAGAAAAATCAAGGGTCAATGCAGAGCTAGGAAGTGGCTCAGAATGCGGAGAAAGAAGCGAGGGACTTAGAGAGGTCCACCCTCATGCTCCAACTAATGCAAAGTGTGGAGGCAATAAAAATCTCAGGTTACTTAAGCTCCACCCTCTGCGAGTCTGCACGCAATAGAAATGAACCTAGACACAAATTCCTAGGTAGAAGACTAAGGTCCAGTCAAGGCCACACCATAGGGTACCATGTGTCCGCCACAAGATGACCTGGTACCTACTCCGGTTTTGCAAAATTTGGAATGCCAAATGGGTTCTATGACTGATTCTTGGGGAACTGTTCTGGAATGGTTGGAAAGGCTGCCAGCCTTTGGGATACCCAAGAAAGTAGAGATAAAAGGGTCCACAAAGGAATGGGGGTTCAATTGGATTGATTGGTTCAAAGGTTCATTCGGATTTAGTGGATTGTTCCACTGATTCAACTGTTCAACTGGAGGGGATTTGAGGACTCGGGAGAAGATAAAGGAAAGCAGGAAGATTGTCCATATGTCAGGTTGACACCAGTTTTGCTTGGATTGTGGAGACTGAAGAGAGAGACTCAAACAGAGACAGATTTACTGGTTTGTGGAAGAGATCTGAATACAGTGAGTTCAGCATTCTTATTGTAAGATGTATTTCCTGAGTTTAAAATCTAGAGAGCCCCGTAACTGTAACAGCACTACTAAGAATAACCGGAGGAAGATAGCCACTTTAAAGATGGAGTTTTCCCATATGAATTTCTCCAGGGTATCTCTTGTGTTATATGTGTAATATAATGGGGTATTTTTATTCTATTAGCATAGACTTGTTAAAGAAAGAAATCACAGTCGTTAATGAATGGCAGGTTATTCTATAAAGGATTTCACAATCTTTATAATTCCACATTTAGGATCTGTGTTGGTGAATCATTTTGGCCATGGGCCTCACAATTATGGATCAACTAAGAGCCTCCGGAACTTTTGATTCATTTCCTGCTAACATCCTTTTATTCTATGGATGCAAAATGAGATAGTGCTTTCCTTCCCTTGAGTGTTCAATCATTTTTCAGTCAGTGGCACTGGTAAGTGCTTGGCATTCAAGATCCATCATCTTGGATTCAAATTGGAGTGCCTTGTTAAACTAGTGACCCTCTGTTGATATGGAGCACACCCAATATGTTATGCAGCTTCCTATGAATGTAATATTTTATGAAAGGGCAAAGGAATTAAAAGTATGGCTTGTCATTGTGGTGTAAAAAGGTGGTAAATCAAAGTACTATGCATGGGAACCAAAGCATAAAGTACTCACTCAATATGACAATTTTAGCCAGCCCACCAAAAAAACTAAAAGGCAAAGATTGTCAATAACAGAATGCACCACAGGTACCACTACAAGATGACTACTTGGAGGTCCACCAATGAGAAAAATTGCAGGAATTATATATTCACTCTTCCAGTAATCATGAAGATGGGGTTGAACAACAGTCCATTATATCTCCCTATCAAAGAGGAAGGACATAATGAAGAGTCCAATCTGACAGAATATACAAAAATAGATTCAGGAGATAAAATAGAGGAAAGCAAAACTTCTAGTTATCACTGAGGACACCAAGAAGGGTTCAAAAGTTGTCTGAGTATTATATGAAGAGCAAGACATGATCAACACAGGGAGCCTTGTTTTGCAGGTGACGATTCAACCTACTCAGCCCAGCCAACCCAGTCAACCAATTCAATCCATTCAGGCCATCTTCAGGTTTTATGTTGAGGAGGAATGAAATCAGGTCAGACATCCAAAGTCAGGGCCTGGGCTTCCTTAAGAAGATTATTACAGTAGCTATATGGGCAAATGAAAGAAATTCGGTGCTATATGACCTTAGTTCATATAGATATAATCCACCATGTTTACATGATTTTGCTTTATCCTGNTCAGACATCCAAAGTCAGGGCCTGGGCTTCCTTAAGAAGATTATTACAGTAGCTATATGGGCAAATGAAAGAAATTCGGTGCTATATGACCTTAGTTCATATAGATATAATCCACCATGTTTACATGATTTTGCTTTATCCTGCTCTACCCCATCTACTACCAGACTCTGTCTTTGCACAGGGCAATTGTTGGAAATGAAAATGCAACTTCCACAGGTGCTCTGTGCATCCATTGACTCAACTGCATAATGTTGTTTCCAACACCAAGTTGGTGTCCCACCTTAGTATCAACTCCAATCGCTGCAGTGCACTGTGTCTGAGTCTTCAAGATAAATTTATGCATATTGGAAATGTCAGTGCCGAGCTTTGAGGGCAAAACTTTTCAAAGTGGCTATATGTTAATTAGTTTACTGAGTACGTAATAAAGGCCTAGGATCTTAATAAAGGCCATTTTGTATAGTTAGGCCACATATATTAATCATGGGATTAGGGAATGCTTAGTCACGCTTGTTTAGTAATAGCTCTATGTCTCATCATAAGGGATTGTGTGTTCCCCCCTATGTGTCATCACAAGTGAACACACGTTCACCTAACCCCCTTCTGTATAGAGGTCATTGTATGTACTTGGGGGAAATCTGGAATATATTGGTGTTCTATATTGGGAGGTTGTCCCCCCATTGCATCTAGCTGAATTTCCATTGATATTTCTGGTTGCATGGTTGGTGGTGGATGTGACATCATTACTAAATAATAGAGCAAAACTTACTCCCCATTCACAACATATGCATCAGGGTCACAATTCAGGTTGGAATCAAAGTTCCTTGCTCTAAAAGTTMGAATAGATCAGTCATGAATTTACTTCAGCGATTGAACAGAGGACTTCAATCATATGGTCCTCTTCAAGATTKAGTTAAAACAAACCATATAAAATCAAGAGGCAGAAAATTCAAAGCACTCAACTAGCAACCCAACTAATACAAGAAAAATAATCCAAAAAATCTTCCTCCCAACTGTACACTGTTCATCTGATACTTGTGTGACCTAAGCCAATACAAGCATTCAGCAAAGAAAAAAGATAAAAACCATAAGGAAACGCCAGTGCTTATCCATTTTTTAAGTCTTTGCCAATAAACCTTTGGTAGGTTAAATTTTATTTCTTTTACTTCTCGCAAGCATAGTTGAAAAAGCCTCCGAAAAATCGCTGACTTTTTAAAAAATCGCAATTTTTTCCAAGCAATGAAAAATCGGCTGGAAAAAATCACGATTTTTTTAAAAGTAGAATAAGTCGCGACTTATTCATAAAAGTCACGATTTTTTAGTCTAAAAAATTGCGTGCCAGTCAGTGGAAATCATGGGGATAAAGCAGATTTTGAGTCTTGATTGGACAACTATCAGGTTCAGGATTCGGTATCGATTTTGATGTATCATTTTTTATTTAGCATCCACTACATCATATATATCAGTGCTTTCTCCATATTTATGTGCCAATGAGTTTATTTGATGTTGTTGTTTCTTTATATGTTTAAAATTTTGAAAAAATGAATATATTTTGTATCTTTGAAGTTTGTCATGGTTTTTTGATTTTTTGCCAATTTTTTCCGAAACGATGTTTTCCTGACCCTCGCCAAATTTTTGCTGATGTTGACTTTTTCAACAGTGCTCGCAAGATTCCTCAGGAGCACTAAAGAACCTCAATATAATGACACGGAAAACATAAACGAGAAATATGCAAGCCAAAGATAATCGGGATATGTAACCATTAACTTCTGTCAGTTGTTTTTGGCTTCCTTTCCAAGGGTTTAATTTGCATGAATCCCACACTAAAGAAATCTCAGGGATTCAAAACAATAAGCACTCTTTCTCCAACCTGTCAGTTTCCATCTCTCCATGGAAATGGAAGTTGATGTCATAGCTGTATTTGCACAAAGACTTTGACATCATAAATGGATTCATACATGAGAAACATCTTACTTCAACGAAGATGGAGTGGATTACAGTCGAACATCATCAAAAGATTGAGGAATGCAAAGATGATTGGAAGACAAATTATGAGATCCAAATTTTTCATTTACTATTGATCTTGCACTTTCAATTTCCAGATTTTCTTGTTCCTGCAACAAAGTTAGTAACTTCACACATGGCAAAGGGTTAATAACTCAGAAACCTCAGATTCTCTCAACGTGCCAAAGAGGTCCAATGCATAGAGAAACCTTTAACATAACAGATCCAATAACAGCAGAGACTGCACTAAGACCCTACTACGTACATATGTGAGCAGGGGCTTGGCTGGTTTGTGAAGCGGGGGTGGTGATATCACCCCCACCAGGGTTCAATTCCCTCCCAAGAGACATGTTTGCCCCTCGTGGGACACATCAATGGAGGCTGTACAGGTGGAAGACAGAGTTCTCAACCAAGAATGCCAATTGATAGTCCGCTACAGCGTTGACAGGGCAGCATTCATCCTAAAAAAGAAATTGTTACAATTCCTATTATTAGGTACATATTATAAATTGAACATTCCCTACCCTATACAAGAAACACTCATGGGGATAAATGTTATAGGAAAATCAAAATATAGACTTCTAGGTACATATGTAAGCAGGGGCTTCGCTGGTTGGTAAAGCAGGGGTGGTGATATTCCCCCCGCCAGGGTTCAATTCCCCCAAGAGACATGTTTACCCCTTGTGGGCCACAGAATATATCAATAGGGACTGTATAGGTGGAAGACAGAGTTCTCAGCCAAGAATGTCAATTGACAGTCCGCTACAGCATTGATAGGGTAGAATTCACCGTAAAAAAGGAATTGTTACAATTCCTATTATTAGGTACATATTATAAATTCCTATTATTACAATCCCTATCCTATACAAGAATCACTCATGGGTTAAATGTTTTAGGAATATCAAAAAATAGACTTATTCTTCTGAAAAAGCAGCCAGATACCCCCAGAGTTTAAAAACATTTCTCTGAACATTATGAGAGCATACCATGGGGGGGAGCAGAAGACCGTTGTGAGAGCCGAATAGATGATTATAAGATTTATAACAAAGTGTAACCTTACTGGATTTCCAGATATGATTGATCAAAACTAAATAGCTGAATATATGATTAAGCACTGCTTTCCAAATCTAAAACCGTTATCAACATAATCCAGCCTTGATATACAGGATGCAAATGGCACCACCAAGATCATAATCCAAAGGCTGAACAGGATGCTGCGGTCCAGATCTGACTGAATAATTGCCTCATCAACCAAATAGATCAAACATACAACAGGCGGGATATTCTCAAGAAATCAAAAGTAAAAGCTGAAAATCATCAAGGAATTCCACATTACTCATAAGTAGAGATGGCATATCTTCAACATGATGGATTCTCTGAGAAAGTATGAAAATATAAGGAAGCAACGCCCCCTTCTTCAAAACCTGTTAACTCCTGGATATTTTCACTTGGAAATCCTAAAGGTTAGGAGCCAGCATGACTTATTTGGCTGGCATTCAGATAGCTTTCCCAGAGAGAGCTTGGCATGAGCCAAGGATTTTTCCCATACGAATACAGGTACAGGATTGGTTTGGTAGTGTTCATTGTTTCAGAGACAGAAGTTTGCACAGGTCTTCATGGATAGAGAGAGATATCTATTTTTAGCATATTCCCTACTTTTTAGGAGACAGAGATCGGAGGTCCGCATGGCAGTTTCGATCACATATTCAGAGTCCTTGCAAGTTCATGATTCCAATGAGCTTTTTCTGGACGACATGCAAGCAGTTTACTATTTTTATCAGTTGGAGTTCCAAGCCTCAGATGGTGATTCTGATCACATATTCATGTTCCTCACTGAAAATTGAATCCGATGAGTATATTTTCATTGACATGCGATGACATTCTATTTTTAGCAGTGTCTATTTTTAGCAGGGCTATATTTAGCAGGTGTGATTGCCAAGCAGGGTGACAAGTGGCAGGTTCAGATTTCAACATATGGCAGTCTCATAGTGTGACATGTGACACATCATTGCATGAGCATATGGGGCGCACTTCTTGAGGATGTGTGGCATACTTCATGAGAAAAGCAAAGTGCATGAGGAGTTGGCATGTGCAGTTAACGAAAAGAGTTATTTTCTTTCTCCCACTTTTCTTCCCCTTTCTTGCACTTAACTCCCCTTCATACCCCCTATTCTTTAGCATTTATCCCTATTTTTACTCCGAAAATCCCTAAATTCTAGCGCATATTCCACATTACTCCCTATTTATTAGCTCTCTCCCTACTTTTGGGCACACTCCATATACTTAGCTCATAATTCCCTTCTCAATGCACATGATCCCTATTTTTACTCACTTATCTCCCTTATTTAATGTATTTTCTCTATTTAACACGTCTTTCCTCCTTTAAAGCGCATGTTTCCTTGAAATTATGCGCCTCCTTACTCCCTTTTGGTGTGTTTCTCCCCATTATCATGTGCATGCCTCACTCCACTTCTATATTCTCCACTCCCATCTCCTCACACGTGTGCATGATCTCTCCTATCATACACACTCTCCCTTATCTCCATTATCCCTCATCATCCCACGTATGCATGCATGTTTCTCTTCATGCACATGTCCTTTTATATCCCCTCTTTACCACGTGTGATATCCCTCTTCATTCATGTGAACCGTTCCTTTCCCGTTCTCCTTTCCTTATGCACATTAATCCTTCCTCATGTTTCTGTATCCTTTAATTGGCGCATTCACTCCATCTCAACTCCCATTTCACTTCCTCATGCACCCTCTATTTTTGGTCCCTCCTATTCTTATCCCTCTTGCTTTTCTTCCTAATTTTGCTACACATATGCACCTTCAATCTTCTATATATTGGAGGCTCCTCCTCATTGTTAAGGGTCAACTTTTCTGAGCAGCAGCAGTACTCTCTCTCTCTCTC